>CM056376.1:38857441-38917441 GCA_029718625.1 Synaphobranchus kaupii
ACATTATATTTCATCAATTACGCATAAAAAATCTCCAATGCTAACGTTACATATAAAGCAAGCACGTCTTGTTGAATTTGTTTTAGCCAATAATATTCTCAAATATATTATATTAGTCTACTTTAAAACTCAAAGTAACTTTTCCATGTTCCAAATAATTGTAAAATTCAATGGTCAATGTGGTTGAACAGCAGAACATACAGTATACCAGGCCCATGAAGTGGTGGGACACTGCTCAAGCTGAAAATGCCGCTAAACCATGCTGCTAATTAGCTCATTAGCACATAGGACTTTTGGTTTACATGGGGAATGACATAACTTCTGCAATTTCCAAGAAAAAGTGTGCGAAAGCCACTGTTTGTGGACTATGGTGTCTGTGCATGTGTGTACGCGTGCGTGTGCATGGGTGTGAGTACATGTCATAAGCGTGTGTGTGTTTGTGTGTGTGTCTGTGTCATTGAGAAGGTAACAAACTTGAAATGATCCACGGGGAGGGGGTGGGCTTGCGGTGGCATGTGTGTTTGCGTGTGCAGACGTGTGTGCTTGTACCTGCCTACCTGTGTGCAAACTGTGCATGTGCTTGTACCTGCCTACCTGTGTGCAAACTGTGCAGCTGCGTTGTATGTGTGTGTGTGTGTGTGTGTGTGAGTGTGTGTGAGCATGCCATAGAGCGGGTAGCAATCAAACTCCGAAATTAGAGTGGGGCGGTTTTGGCGGAATTAGGCCCGGGAGGAGGAGGAATAAATTGAGCAGGCTTAAGGGCCAGATTGCTGCTGAAGACCAGTAAGCCTGTGAATAGCGCTATGAAGCCGCCGCGGCGGCGGCTCCCGCTCTGCCTCTCCCCTTCAAGGGCAACACAAAGGAGCGCCGGGGCTACAAAGGGCCTGATGAAGTTGCTAATGCGCCGGTGAGTCCCAACACAAGCAGCGGGGGGTGTGTGTGTGTGGGGGGGCTGGCACGGCTCAACGCTCCAGTGCGCTAATGCGCTGAGCAAGAGTGTCATTAGCTTAAGCACTTCTTTTTTTTTTAAAATATAGGTCTTAGAAGACCTGGTAATTGCAAAAGGCTAGATCGATACTTGTTAAAATAAAATAAATAAATAAATAAATCTTTTGCCCTTGCTCATAGACCGCACATCTCCTTAGAATTAATTCCCAATCTCTGTGTGTTGGAAGGGGGCAGTGTGGGGGGAGGAATGAGCATCAAACATCATTATTTCAGAGTTTCCTAATCAGCATATTAATAGTGGTGCGCTATCCACGCCAGACCCCCCCCCCCCCCCATAAAATAGTTAAAGTAAGCTGTAATTGTACTTTTCTTTGCTGGATAGGACGGGATCAGTTTAGCTGGGGAAGCGGTGAAACTCTTTTTTTTTTTTAAATGATAATTTATAAAAGTGCTCATTCTGTCTGTACATACCACCCTCCAACAGCCCAGCTTCTCGACCGAAATACCCCTTTAAATGCAAACCAATTCCAGCATTGAGGATTAGCTTGTGCTTTTTTCTTCTTTTTTTTAAATAAAAAAATAAAAGAGTTCTAAGGATGAAATATTAAGATGAATTAAAATGCCTAAAATGTGAAACTCTGGTGGAATGCCCAAATTCCTCATACAAAAAGAAGGAGAAAAAAGAATTACCATTACCCTCGCATTGTGCCTCTGCTTTTCATAATGACTAGGATAAGTGTCCTACTAGACATGGGTATTCTGACAATAGCGGCAGATATTACTTGGTTAAAAGCTTCAGTCCTAGGGGTAAAGAGCCCCAAGAATAAAGAATATCAGTCACCGCTAACGAGCTATAAGGATAGCACGTTGCCTTTATAAATCACTATATCTTGCTGTTTATTTAAATTCATTGGTGCCTCATTATAACTGAGCTATGCACCTTTAGGTCCGAGTTGATTAGGACTGCCATAGCTCAAAATGGCTTTTAATTCAGTGAAACACTCTCTGACCTTGTTCCGTAACCCTGCATGGAGCACACCATGGCTTAGACATTAATAATGATGCTACCTTTACGGCGCTGGTGAGGTGCTACTTAAAATATGTATTATTAGTTACCAGTGAAGGCACATTCATCAAACCAAATTACCCTTCTGTGTAAAACTGCTTAATTCCTGGGCCCTTTTACCTCTCTTAACTATTACCTGCTCTTTAGAAATGTTCAAAATTAAATGCCCTGATAAAATGTCAGAACAATGAGGCGGGGATACAGGTTGGATGCTCACTTGATTACCAGCCACCCCCACCGCCACCCCCACCCCACCCCGCCCGACACCTCCCGCCTCCCGTGTGGCCTTCAAAAGCCAGCCGATGCATCTTCGTCAGAGCGCCCTGTCTGTCTCCGAACACGTGTTCCGGGGCGCGCGCGCTCAATTCGCTTCAAAACCCACGTGTCTCCTTTTCCTGGAAGGAAACCCACGCAGCGCCTGCACGCCTGCTACGCGCAGGTGAATAGGGTGGAAAGATTTAAAAGTGCGCGTTTTCTTTTATTCGTTTTTTTTTTTTTCCATTCGCCCGTTTACTTCCGTGGGTATTCTATGAAATACGAAGATAGTTTTGACGCAATTCAAATTTTGCACTTAATGTGAAATGTACATTAAAACGTCCAAACTGAAGTACAAGCAGTATATTTTAAATTGGCGGCTTCTCCACAGAGAAATCATTCATTATATTTATAGGACGCTATCCTTCTGCTTAACACGGCATCTGCCTCTATGCAGGAGGTGGCCTAAATGAGACAGACTGAATTTATGATCGTTCAGATCTGGATCTCTGGACCAAGTGAGATATCGGGACAAGTTCCCTGTAAAGACAACACATGGGCATTAAGACGCCTCCTTAATAACTCCTCAGTGCTCTGGTGCTTAGTGCTTTGCTAAACTAGTAGAGGCAAGTCAGCAGTGTTTTGGGACATGGGGGTGGGGGGGGTGGGGGGGGTGTGTTTAGATCATACAGGTTTTAGAGGTCAAAATCTGCTCAGTATCGGACCTCGGAGAGAACAATTATTCCAGACAATCGAGTAAGTAATTAGATCAATTAAGCCGTCTAAGTTGGACGGCGGCGGGATCCAGGAGTGGAGACGGCCCCTCCAGGGCTGGGCTGATGGGCTTCGCTCCATTAGCCCACTGGACTCGGCCCAAGGAAGGAGAGGAGGAACAGCGACACGCTGGAAACAGCGATACGAATCCAAGGAAGCCCCGCTGGAGACAAGCCCACAAGCCAGACATGAAGAAAATCATCTGCAGGTTCCTGAGAATTAACCCTTTGAAGAGTAGGTGTTGTGGAATGTAGTGGAAGGTAGGAGACTAAGCCAACCTGAAAATCGGCCCTCGCCGTTTCCACTTGGCACGCATTCATTCACAAGAAAGTTTCTTTTAACGAATTTGCTCTTTTGCTCTTTTACTCTTTTAATCATTTTTAATGTCCAGTCACACTTTTTGGGACCTCCTATTGCTTCGCTGTCCTCCCGTGAATTCAGGAGGGAGCAGATTAGCACACGTCTTCAAAATTCCTGCTGCCAGTGGACGCTTCTTTTCCGTCCACAGGCCACCAGCTGAGCTGCGTAGTCAGAGCAATGGAGGGGTAGGTACGCTGCATGCGCAGCTGTGGCAGGCGGACTGCAGGCGCACGATCCACCAGAGGTGGCGCTGCTGAGCAACCAGGTGCAAGGAACACACAGCCAATTGAAACCCTCCTCCCTCTACGGGTGAAGATATGCCCAGCGGGACCATGGCCATCGAACCCACAGCCATCACTGGTCATTTCCAGATAGACTGGCATTTCCAGTTGGATGCACCACCAAGAAGAAAAACAAGCCTGGCGTACGCACCACATCAGATACTAAATCAATTAGTCACGAACCGCTACAGAGTCAGAAATATCCACTCGCCCGTCCCGCGGGAGGAGCAGGGAGGCCCGAACGCCAGGAGAGAGCCGGGGACGTATCCGAGGGGTGGGAGATAAATAAGAGCGCACGCTCTTTGCGTTTCGGCATCTCTGTTTACCACGGGATACCATTCATCCCAGGGTAAGGGCATTAGCATATCAGAGGCCATGGAATGCCTGCGCACCGCGCACACTCAAACGATTAACACACAATGACATTATCTTTCTAATCAGCATACAAAGTCACCCCGTAATATATACGGCGCAACTGTAACATGCATGTCTTCTTAACAAAAATAAGGGTTTATTCTTTTTTATCCGAAGCCGTTTCAAAAAAGCTTTTAATCTTTTAATCTGTCGTGTGTAGCAAGTGCATTTTATTGTCATCTGACTTCTTTGAGAGGTGGGGGGAAAAAAAACACGCAATTATTCGGTACAAAATATCGCACAATAGAGACCCTTTCCTCCAGGCTCAAAATTTCTCACTGTTGTATCAACACACAAATGACAGCCGCATACCTGAATAGTGCTGATTATAGGCTTTCCAAATTTATTAAAAATAAATCTAATCTGTCCACGTCGTGAGCCGCGGCTGCCATTGTGATAGCAACGATTTACTTTTTCCTCGATTTCAGCAGTTTACAGCCGGAACACAACAGCAACCAAGGCGTGGCAAAGGAACTTTGTCAAATCCTGCATGACTACCGGAATATTCCGGCCTGCTTTGGGCTTTCTTTGGTTTGCTCACATTAAAAGCCCAGAAAATCCCCTCTGAGGACTGGTACAGTACAATGTTATTCATTGAGATGTACACAAATCCCAGGAGGTGTTTATACAAGAATATACACTGAAATACACTACGCAGTCTCCTTGTGGTGCCTGCATCCTCGATTCACCCTGGAAACTCAGTGCACACGCTCGGGCCGTCCAGAAAAGGGGCGCTTTTCAAAAACGAACGGCAAGTTTTTCGTCAACTTTTTGTGGGTTTTTTTAAGCTGGTAGTTCAGCACCGTTTGTCACTGGGGAGTTCACCGGGAGGTTAGTCATTACGATCAGGTTTACGCCCACTTCGGCGGCGGGCTCAGACCGCGCTGACTGCAGTGCGACTGCTGAAATTCGAGAGGTGTAGGAGAGGACACATATGGCCCTACTTTTTTTCAGGTTTATCTTATTTTCCTTCGCTGCTAAATGTCCACTGCGAACTGGAAAGCGGGGGATAAAAACCTGCGTGTCTAAATCAAAGGATTTACACACTCAAAAAGTGCTGGCTGACATACGGTCTCAGTCAATGTTCAGGGGTACCTTGCAGTCACCTGACCTGTGAAAACAGCCCTGCTTGCCACTCCCTACGAGTTTTAACTAAACCGCCCTTTTCAACAGACAAGACAACAGAGTAACGGCACCCCACCTTCCCTTACGCTAATGAGAAATTAATCTAATAACGGTCGGCTCTGTGCATTATCAGAGGGGCCCCACAACTGCCATTCCACGTGGAGACCCCCCCAAAAAAGCATCCACCCTGCTCCCCCTAACCCCGCCCCTCTGACTGACGGTTTTAAGCCGGAATGAGAGGCTGGGGTGGCCTTCGGGCCTGTGGCGGGACCTTTTCTCACAGCCAGCGTGATTTAGCCTGTCATTTTCAAATGCTCACCCATCCGCCAGAAAGTTGGCAAGCTGTTATTTTGTCCCCGATATGATTTTGCACATTAGATCATGTGTTTGCGCCCGGGGGACTGGTTATTCTAGTGTTTGGGTGCTTTGTCAGAAGACTCAGGCACTGTGATTTATGATGCCTCTAAAGGTTGCATTTCCAGTATGTATGGGCGGCTGCATGGTAAATGGAGAATTTCTGAATTTATTAACATACAATGAATGATGATTAATGTTTTTATAGATCACAGTCTTTTAGATGCCTCAACACGCATAGATATGCTCTGAAATAAAAAAATATAATATATATATGTACATAAACAAAACTGTAGGCTGGCTTGTATTTTCAACTTTATCAAGTTCTGCAGTAACATATTGTGGTTTGAAAACTGTAATTCAAAGTGACAATATGAACCTTTATGCAGTAGATAAGTAATCTTCTCTATGCATTATTCACTGCAGTGGTATTCTTTTGTGTGGCCAGCGGTCACCGTTCCTATGCAAAACTGTAAATTAAAACTACTGAGTCTATGCTGTGAAAAAAGAAATGCAATTTAGGACCAAATCATGATGCATTTGCTGATCCATTCATCAAAATCCTTTCTTTATTAAGTTCTGTATTTCATAACCCATCTTCCGCCTTTAATCACATTTTTCAATATCCCTCGAACCGCATCACCTCAGTGGCTAAGGAGGGCAGTTTGGGTGCAAACGTTTAGGGTTGAAGCGAACGGTCACCCTTTAAGCGGGCCTGTGTCTGAGCCGTTTTGTCCAGAGCGCCGCTTTCGTCCCCAGTCGACAAATCCACACGTCGCGGAAAAAAAGAGAAAAAATCAAAAAGAAGGTCAGGGTTCTCGTGGGGCTCTCGCTCCTCTCCTTTTCTGGCTTCGTCGGGGGGTGGAGACGGGGGGGGGGGTCACCTGTAAATGGCCCCCTTGTTGGACGGACGCGTGGCGGTAAGCTCGACGGCAACGACGCCGGTTAGACGGTGACCCGCGATGTCGATCCCCTTCGCAAAAGGAATAATAATTTTTAAAAGTCTACGGGCGGGGAATGCGGGCGTGCGTGCGCTCGCCGCTGTCAGGCAGGAAATGCGATGAGGGATAGAGGGAATCAGAAACACATTGGCGGAATCACCGGGAGGCACGGGTCACTTCGGCACGCCGGCGTTCCCGCATCTCACATCATTACCTTCATCCCCTTAATGCGAACCTCACTTAGTTCAGCCGCCGCCCCTCGGACCCGATCCCTGCGCGCCTTAACGACAATGGATTGTGACGCCGCCGCCGCCACCGCTCCCAGGCTCCCGACGAGGCCGATCGCGAGTCCCGCGTCACGTCCCGACGTTTTCCGGCCTGCCTCACCGTAAGCGCCAATGTCCTTCTGGAGTGGCTCATCTGGGATTTTGAACGTTGGAGAGTATTTCCCTTCAAATTATTAATGTTGGATTAGAGTTATAATTTCTGTAGGTGCCAGGTTACTGTTTTGTGCTTTCCCTGGTCAGCCTGGCCACAGAATCCGCTCTATCCGTTGCAGGATAAATGACTGTTGAGCTCACTGTCAGTCCAATGTGTCGAGTCGCTACACAATAACCGTTCAGCCTGTTCTGCTTTCGACATTACGAGGATCAGATGTCTTAAAATAAGAATATGTCAAATCCAGTAAGGAGAAAAAAAAGGAAAATATATAAGAACAACTGAATGGCGTGCGAAAATGTGATAACGTGTCTTTACGTGCTTGCTTTTACTCAGCTTCAGAACAGCCCGTTCCCATCACTTGCTTCAGAGCTCCTCAGAATGGATGGAGCAGTGTGACTGTTGGCGTGGGGGGTGGGGGGAGAAGACTAGGAGAGATGGTGCAGACGAGTGAAACAGAGAGGTAACCCAAGCATAAAAATAACTTCAATCTAACATATTCTCCACAGGCGCGGAGAAGCAAATAGTAATAACACGCAGCTATGGCACTCTGGGGGTTTGCTCTGACTTCTTCTGACCCATGGATGGGGATCAGGAGGAAAACCCGAGGATCGGGGAAGTGGGGGGGGGTGAGGCGGGGGGGGGGGGGGGGGGGGTGTGTGTGAGGCGGGGGGGATACCCCTCCCTCCCTCCCCTCCCCCTCTCTCCCCCTTCCCTCTCTCCCCCCTTCCCTCGACTTCAATTAAAGCGGGAGCGGCTGACTTTTCCGTCAGGAGTCAGAGATGAGGTGTCAAAGTTCACGCTGCGATGCCCTGGGAACGGATGCGCTAAACTGATTTTTTGGCGGTCCGCGATGCGCCACAGACGCGGCGTGATTTGACGGCGGTTTTAGGTGCGTGTGACTTCTGAAGTCCCGCTACGTTACCTTGGGAGTCGCGGGAACCGCGGAGGTAAATCACCTCGATAAAAAGACAAACTGCTTATCATACCCACACATTTTTTTCACAAGGGTGTCATTCTCCAGTGATGAGATGCTGGAGCGGGAGTTTTAGAAAAAAACAGTCCTCACGCAGTAATAGGGGGAAAAAAAACACATGCTAAGGAAAAATAAGAACAATGCATTATAAAGTTAAAGAACTTACATACTGGTAAATATCCCCCGAAATCAGCTGCAGGGCAGAAACACCCCATTGAGATCAGCGCTAAGTTAAAAGACAAAGTCTGTCTGGTTGCTTTTAGCACCCTTGGGAAATCAATGGGTTCTGCATTATTTAAAAATGCTGTTTTCTCTGCGCATCTCAGAACTTCCACTCAAAGGTTGCAAAAACAGTTTGCTTGTGTTTTTATTTATTTATTATTTGTTGGTTTTACTATCAATTTCCCAACAATTTTTCATTTTGAGCAATGGTTGTGTACATACTATATACTGTATATATAGTATATATATATATATACATATATACATACCGTACAATACAGTGCCCACCCAGAATTAGGCAAAAATTATTTAATTCAGTTAATTGCTTATCAAATGTCTTCTATGCTCAGAAAAATTTGAAATGACATTTAATTGTGATACCATTGATCAGAGGAAAAACACATCTTTAATGGAAAATAATTTTTAGTTTGATGTGTGTCAATTATTGGCGTCCCTGTATTATTATTATTTTTTTTTACTTTATGCACCCTCCCCTTTGCCAAGATAACAGCACTGAGTCTTCTCCTGTAATTTTTGAAGGTTGGAGAACAAATATCAAGCGACTTGAGACCAATCCTCCATACAGAATCCCTTCAGATCCTTCAGAGTCATAGATCCTACAGCTCACACCACAGGATTTCAATGGGGTTCAGGTCAGCGGACTGGGATGGCCATTGCAAAACCTTTATTCTGTGTGTCACTAAAGCATTTTTCCTTAGATGTTCAGGTATGCTTTGGATCATTGTCCTGCTGGAAGATCCAACCACAACCCACTTTTAGCCTTCTGGCAGAGACAGCCAGATTTGGGTCTAAAATCTCCTGGTATTTAATGATGCCTAACAAGTTGCCCAGGGCCTTTGGAGGAAAAACAACCCCACAACATCACATATCCACCACCATACTTCACAGTGGGGATAAGGCCCTTTTCTGCATAACTATTATTATGCCGAAACCACCTTTGGTATTTATTGCCAAAAAGAAACATTTTTCTCTCGTCTGACCATAGCACCCGTTTCCAATCAAAATTCCAGTAACATTTACCAAACCCCTAGTGCTTATGTTTCTGTATGATGACAGCAGAGGCATTCTTCGGGCAAGCCTTCTAAATAGCTTGTTGGTATAGAGGTTGCATCTAATTGTACTTTTGGAGACTTTTGGTGACCTTAGCATGCAATCAACTTCTGATATTCTGCAATCCTTGTATACATTTTTGTCACAAACCACCCTCTTCACTGTGCGCGGGGGCAAACTACACTTGTGTCCTCTTCCAGGCAGTTTCACCACAGCTCCAGCTCCATTAAACTTCTTAATTATTGCCCTAATGGTGAAAATTGGTAGTTTCAAACATGAAGCTATTTTCTGTAGCCATTGCCTGATTTTTGAAGGTTAACAACCTTTTGTCAAATTTAATTAGTGTGTTCTGTGATCTTCCCGACGTTTATGGATGGCCTACACTTTTAGATTCCTTGGCTGTCACGCCTGGTTCTCCGAACCTTACACTCCCCCCCTTACAGAATATCGAAGTGAGTATGGAAGAACCAGCGACACCACAGGTATCTTATAAAACGCTGACCAGTCAGGGCGCCACAGAGGAGGCCAATCTCCTGAGGAGGCCATTCTCACATTCTCACCCTGCAAATACAACAAGGCCAGTTGATGGAGCAACTGCGTTGTCAGGGAGAATGCCTCCACAAGTTAACGGAGTGTCTGCACAGACTTTCTATGGAAGTCAATCCACCCCCAGTTGCACAAGCACCTACACCTCCCGTTCCCTTGCCATGTACCCTTAAGGAGCCCAAGCTTCAATTGCCGCCCACTACAGTGGGGGAACCAGGGAATTGTCGGCTGTTTTTGACACAGTGCCTGATATTTTTTTGTTAAAAAAAAGATGGAGGTTTCAGACCCTGTATAGACTATCAGGGCCTCAATTACATCACCGTTAAGAACAGGTATCCTCTTCCACTCATGAACTCCGTATTCGAGTGCTTACAGGGGGGCGTCGGTCTTTTCCAAACTCGACCTTCGCAATGCCTACAATCTGGTGCGCATGCGTGAGGGCGATGAGTGGAAGACGGCATTTAATACTAACCACGGACACTACGAGTACCGGGGTGATGCCGTTCAGTCTCACTGTCTTCAGTCTTCCAGACGCTAGTGAACGATGTTCTGAGAGAGATGCTGGAGAAATCCGTCTTTGTTTACTTGGATAATATTAAAATTTTTTCTCCTGACCTTTCGTCTCACGTCGTTCATGTTAGGCAGGTTTTTGGAGGCGCTTCTTAAGGCTCAACTATTTGTTAAAGCCAAGAAATGCCCTTTCCACACCAACTCTGTTTCCTTCTTACGGTTCACTGTGGCGGACGGTAAAGTTCTTATGGACCCAGAGAAAGTTTCGGTGGTAAAAAAACTGGCCTAATTTTGTGAAGCAAGTGCAGTGCTTCTTGGGCTTCGCTAATTTTTACCGGGGGTTTATCCACAATTTTAGCACGGTAGCCGCTCCCATCACAGCCCTTACCAAAAAAATATCACCTGCTCAGTTCCAATGGAACTCTAGGGCTGAGGCAGCATTTACGGAGCTAAAGAAGAGGTTTTGCTCCAAACCTATCCTGATAACTCCCAATCCCTCCCACTCCTTTGTGGTAGAGGTGGATGCTTCTGAGCTGGGGGGTTGGAGCCATTCTGTCTCAGCATTCTCTGCTGGACCGCAAACTACACCCATGCGCGTATTTCTCTCGTGTTCTTACATCAGCCGAGAGAAATTACGATGTCGGGGATCGAGAGCTGTTGGCAGTCAATTGCTCCGTTTCTTATTTGAAACAACCAGAAACGTAGTGACCGAGTTCCTATACCTTACCGACTTTGATGTCAAATAGCAAAGACAATATCGAAGTACCGGAAGGCGGAAGCCCAGGGCTATTTATAACCGGCAGGAAACCCGAAACAGGTGTGAGGGATAATAGCCGGGCGAGATAAAAACACCGGAACGGAGGACGGAAAATCCGATAGAGCGCCCCGACGACGACAAAAGAAAGAACGACCGCAGAAAACAACAGAGGCTGCCAAAAACCATGACAGAACCAGACTTGTGGAGGTCCACAATTTTCTTTCTGAGGTCTTGGCTGATTTATTTAGATTTTCCCATGATATCAAGCAAAGTGGCACTGAGTTTGAAGGTAGGCCATAAAATACATCCACAGGTACACCTCCAATTGACTCAAATAATGTCAATTAGCCTATCAGAAGTTTCTAAAGCCCTGACATAATTTTCGGGAATTTTCCAAGCTGTTTAAAGGCACAGTCAACTTAGTGTATGTAAACTTCTGACCCACTGGAATTGTGATATAGTGAATTCAAATAATCTGTCTGTAAACAATTGTTGGAAAAATTATGTCATGCACAAAGTAGATGTCCCAACTGACCTGCCAACACTATAGTTTGCTAACATGAAATCTGTGGAGTGGTTAAAAATGGTTTTTAATGACTTCAACCTAAGTGTATGTAAACTGACTTCAACTGTACAAATATTGTACTTTAATTTAACGTTAGATGTCATGTCACGCCAGTAACCTACTGTAGCTACATTGACTTTAATGTTACTGTGACAATTGCGTAATATTAAGTCATATTAAGTAGTCTAGCTTGACAGGATTTAAGAGTCTTACATTTCATTTGCAGTTAGCTTGCTACCTAATTCACCTTATGCAGAAGGTGGTGCTTTTCCGTTGTGATTTATACCAGCACGCCGTGGGCCTCAACGTATTTGTGCTTGTTTTTTTACAAATAATCTGTTTTCTTTGACTAATTTAATCTAAATTAAAAATAGATGCTTCTCATATTTTGAGTAAGGACATGCTGATAAATGATAGACATTTTTTATAGTCTTTTTTGCTCATATTTTATAGGGACGCCAATAAATATATGACTGGGAGAAACTGTGGCAAGACCACGGTGAATATTACAGTGCTAAAGGTGGTGAGTGAGCTCACTGACAAGCTATTCATCTCTAATCTTGTAGTTTTATTTATATTTTTTACATGACTGGTAGAGACTGTGGCAGGGCAAGGCCATGGTGAATATTACAGTGCTAAAGGTGGTGAGTTAGCTCATGACAAGCTATTCATCTGGATGGCTGCTGGTATAGATATCACATAGAAAAGGCCATAGAACAGCGTTGTATGATATCTATGGCTGCAGCCACTCAAATGAATAGCAGAGAAGCTAAAGTACACTACGTATCCATTTATAGCATTTAAGGCTCTTACCCTACTAAATCAGGCTATTTGAATGCAATTAAAAACGAATGCTTTTGGTGTGTCTTTAAGCGGATTTTATTTGCAGCGGCACTCTGAAGTGACTTATTGCGTTACCACATCTGGATTCCGCCATTCCAATTTGGCTCTCGGTGACGTGGTTTCCATAGCCCCCCTGAAAAATAAATAAAGGTAAAGCAGCAACGCAGCTAGCGGGACGTAAATTCACACAGGGGACATTCCCACGTTAGCTACAACATGCGCCCCCCCCCCCCCCCCCCTCCACCCATGGCAAGCCTTTCTGAGAGACATCTCTCTGTGATTATGTTGACATTACCATAATATCCGCTTTGTCACCTTATAGGCCAATTGTCAAGACAAATGCCTTCTTTTCTTCCAAGGCATGCATAGAACTGGAGATGGAAGCTTCTTCCTCTCCTCCCACCACCCCCCATCCACCCCCCACCCCCCCACCCCCCGCTCCCCTGCTGCTAGCTCGGCTTCTGAGGAACAATCTGGATTTGGCCCACGTCTCTGCGCCTCTTCTACCCCCGGTTACTGCACACCACACGCATGTCACCCAGCCAACTCTTCCACGACCCAAATGTACTGATCAGGCCTGTCAGATTATTAGCAGAGCATCTCCTGGAACCTTCAGTGTTCCTTTTTTTTTTTTTTTGGTTGTTTGTTTTTTAAATTGTTTATTTTTGTATACAAGTCTAATCGGCGTGCAAGCCTGTAGCCCGGGAGGTGGGGAAGAGACAGTGGCATGGATGGGGGGGGTAGGGGGGGGGGAGGAGTAGGAGGGTTAGCGCTCTTGGACGATACAGATGTCATTTCAAATCACAAAATCCCATTCACCGGTACACCGGAGCTGCCATACCCTCTCTCTCTCTCTCTCTCTCTCTCTCTCTATCTCTCCTTCCTCCATCAAGCACCTAAACGGGTGCCAGCATTTTTACCTCGAACCCCGGGAAGTCCGTGAGCCCGAAAACCAAAACTTCTCAGCCGCCTTATCTGTTCCCCGCACACCGATGGCGGGAAGCAGGAAGGCTTGGGCGCCGGCATTATGCCTGCTTCCTTACACCTCAGTCTCCAGAGCTTTGCATCTGAAATTGAACAGACACGGAGCCAATTTATCATTGGCTGACATGTGTCATGTTCAAGGCCTAACCAGAGGGACCCGCTGTACACAGCAGGTTTATCCTTTTGTTGTTGGTAAGGACCTAGACAATACGCATGGCTATTAAAAAAAGAGAGATGGAATATGGAGAAAGGGAAAAGAAATACCTAAACTACCCAGAATTCAATTTTGTACGTTTTTGAAGCAAAAAGAAAACACAAAAAAACAAAACAAGGTGAAAGACCTCAGCTTGGGAAGTAACAGCAGATCCTTCCTGACAAATATAAAAATACTCGCTCGCATGTGGCGTACGTGCCAAGCGCAGGAGTATTAGATTGGAAACAGCGTGCAGACTAAAGGTTATAAAAGAAACTGCTTAAGCAGGCTGAACACAGACGCACGTTAAATCTCAGAGCTCTCCGTCTACATCACTCCTTTTGTACTGCCGCAACAATTTTTTACTATTATTATTCTTCTTATTATTGTTGCTGTTGATGTTTTTTAAACACTTCTGATATTTCAGCAGAAAACACACTGCCAACACATGTTCAAAATGAGCGTTAGTGGTCTGCCAAAGGGCACCTTCCACATAAACGTCTTTCACTCCCACATCCAACCCCCCCCAACACATCACACACCTACTGTACTTGGGTGTCACTATAAAAGAAGAAAGGCTTCTCTTACTAATCAACAAAATGGCTGATTGAGTAAGAGAACCTCTGAGGTGCTAGCTCAGGAATTCATTAAGTAAAGTATGTGAAAAAGCCTTCACTGAAAACCCTTACAAAGGGATTTCAGGAAACAGCACTCGAGATTTCTGTGGCAGGACTAAAATTATATTTAGGGCTTATAAATTATTCAGTTTTTAGAAAATACAAAAAAAAATGTGCAGAGGGGGGTGTTTGTAATGTTGTCATTCATTAGTCATTCTAATGGTTGAATCACAGTACGCTCCAAAATGGACTAACGTACGCAAAAATGCCCGAAATAAATCAGGATGTTACAAAAAAAAGGAAAGGATGCTATGGATGATAGGTGCAAAAAACAAAAAAAATATCTAAAGGCTGAAGGAGAGCAGTCTCATTGTTAATGTTAATCGCACAATCGCCGGTGTACTTTCTTTAAATGGCATATTGAAATAAAGGACATTACTGTTTCACTTTGAATAGAATGACCTTCAAATGTTCTGTGGCTGTCTTTGTTAATCAGACGGATGTTAAGATGAAAGTTGAGGTGAAAGAACATTAGCCCAACGGTTGTGAAAGTGAAATGATCCACACAGGTCAAGGGGCTCAGTGAGGGGGTCAGGGGTCAGGGGTCATTCAGAAAAGGGGGACAAACCTGGAAAGACCCCCCTGCTTCTCCTTGCCACCGGAGGGCCACACCTTTACCTTCCCCTCAGTTTTCACAATGCCCAAGTTCAACAGCATCTCTACATTCAATTGCCCCAATACAGTCTGTCCTTGTACTATTTTGCGGTTGAGTAGTTGTAAAAGTATGTATGTATAAATGTGCTTCGTGATACATAGTCGGACACCCTTATGGTGCTTTATCTAGGTTTCGCTACCGCCTCAGCTCCTGTTCTACTGTACCAGAGACAGGGGAAAAAATGTCCGTTCTGACTTTGCAGGAATAGACTGGCAGTGAGGTTAAATAAAAGAGATGAAGCGGCTCATGTTTTGTACGGTTATGGCCCGGTGACCCCGGCCACGCAGCAGTCAGGATTTGATCCTGGAACATAGAACCCACCCATGCACAAGAACAGTGCCTTAACAGGATATAATTTTTAGCTCATGACACAATCTGCTTGCTTCTTTTCGGTGCAACCAAAAAACAAGGCCCATTCTCTGGTAACATGAACACAACTTAATTTATTTCATGGAGTCCAAATCCATCTGTATTTTGCTGTGAATTGGATGGATTTATGTGAATTTTTCAGAAGTACCAACACTATTAAATCATACTTTTACACGTATAGATTTGCACATAAATAGAAGGTTGGAGCCATTTTGAAAATTTCCCAGAAGAATTATATAAATATCTGCAATGGTAATTCTGGGACATTTTTGGTAGGAAAAACAAATCACACGGTCAGTGGTGCCATCCATGCTTTGTAAACCAATCAAAATGCTCGCTCTTTTTTTCCTGTTAACTACACAAGCTGAGCTGACTCAATCCCTCACAAATAACACCTGGTTTTCCTCACGCCTCAGTATTTAAGGTAAATACTCTTCAGCCATCAACACATTCTCTCTTACACTGTATGGAGGCTCACACTGCTGGAAGAGAGCAAATATTTGGATGGGCATGTCACCATCAAATCCGGCTTTGCATGGAAATAAAACGATTGAATTTGCTCCGTGCACATTGTCACCCCAGCCTGTATTCATGCCAGTTTTGGATCCTTGCACACCCACGCAACAAACCTGACACGCGGATCCGTGACTCCTTCATCCATGGGAGCCGTAGAACGTGACACGCAGAGGCAGCTAGGCCCGTGGGGGCGCTGGATCTCTGTAGCGTTCTGCCCCCCAATGGCACCATTTAATTTTCACACCCACTGAACTCTTCCACGGGCGTCTGACTCTCTCTCTCTCTCTCAACCTCTCTCCGTCTCTCCCACACGTGACACGCATGCATACACGCAAGGACAAATTAAATAAAAGAGCAGCAGAAATATTCTTCTTTTCTCTTTCTGGTGCATGGCCTGAATGCAGTATGCTTGAATTCACTGGGTGCTGTGCTTTTGGTTTGGTGAAGGGTTCAAGTGTGACTCAAGGAACAAATATTCCGAAAAACATTGTTGGTCATGGATATTCAGTAAGGCACTGACCGCACTAGGGGCAGAACCAGCTACAGTGAGCTGCACTAGGGGCAGAACCAGCTATGGTGAGCTGCACTAGGGGCAGAACCAGCTATGATGAGCTGCACTAGGGGCAGAACCAGCTACAGTAAGCTGCACTAGGGGCAGAACCAGCTACGATGAGCTGCACTAGGGGCAGAACCAGCTATGATGAGCTGCACTAGGGGCAAAACCAGCTACAGTGAGCTATGCATGGGGCAGAACCAGCTATGATGACCTGCACTATGGGCAGAACCAGCTACAGTGAGCTGTACATGGGGCAGAACCAGCTATGATGACCTGCACTAGGGGCAGAACCAGCTACAGTGGGCTGCACTAGGGGCAGAACCAGCTACAGTGGGCTGCACTAGGGGCAGAACCAGCTACAGTGAGCTGCACTAGGGGCAGAACCAGCTACAGTGGGCTGCACTAGGGGCAGAACCAGCTACAGTGAGCTGTACTAGGGGCAGAACCAGCTACAGTGAGCTGTACTAGGGGCATTACCAGCTATGATGAGTTTGTTCAATTACTGCGTAAAACTACAGATGCTGGCAAATATGCTGTTATGTTAATGGGTCAAACAGTAAAATGCATCTGGTAGTCAACAGTCCAGCCAGCAGATTCTTAGATATTAACACCGGTGATTAAGATCCGGGACCTCTGGCTTTTGGACCCCCCCCCACCCCACAACCCCACCACACATGCTATCACTACACCCCCCCGACCCCACCCAACCCCACCACACACGCTATCACTACACCCCCATCACACTCCCTCCATCTCTGAGACGCTTCGGTCACCTCCCTCACATGGGCACTTTTTGGCCAGGCACCTTCTGCTTTACAACTTAAGCACCTATCACTCCAAAAATGTCACATCTTAGTTTCAAGACATGACCTGTCAAACATGGTCCAGTTGTAGGTACAGAATACACGTCAGCTCATTTACATATAAAGGAGATAACACGCCCTCTTAGTATCATGTTAGCAGAGGGGGAGACTTTAGCAAGAGGTATGGCTGTGATAGAAGCAAACATACCTGATGTGCTGGACGTTCGTGAGCTTTCTGGAATCAGCTGTAATTCTCCTCTCATAGCCAGCTAACTACAGCACTGTGTCTTGCTCTCACATGGGTAAGAAAATGTAATTGTGCTCATTTAAATTATGGATAATTTATTTAATGAATATGAGCTTAGGACACAAAAAAGGGAACTGTGATCAATTACTCACAGCAGTTAGTACCTCAACATTGACAACTGGATACTATAATTCATATACATGATTCAGCGGCTGATTTTAAACATGTAATTCATGACATAACAACTGAAGACTACTCCTTGTTTACACAACCCTCTCATCCCTGTATGTTATGCTCATTTTCATTGCTGAATTTTGTCTTCGTAACTTTGGGCCTGATTTACTGAGACTGTTAGCATGTGCAACCTTTTAGCACATGCAAAACTAATAACACAACCAATGATTGCCGCAAAACAAATACCATGACCAATCATAGGCCATGTTATTGTGTTTGCGTGTGCTAAAAAGGTTTTGCACATGCTAAAAGTCTCAGTAAATCAGGCCCAAAGTTACAAAGACAAGATCAGCAATGCAAATCATTTAATTCATAAAGAAAATCATAACATACACGGATGAGAGGATTGTAAAAGATCTTAGTAGATCAGCCCCTTTGTATGTTATGTCAGCTCCACCTTCTCAAACAGAATTCAATCTCAGTGGGGTCTTCCTGGTTAAATAAAGGATAAAAAATGAATAAACTGTAAGATTATTGGTAAACCAATCCCAGTGGGGTCTTCCTGGTTAGATAAAGGATAAAAAATAAATAAACTAAGATTATTGGTAATCCAATCTCAGTGGGGCCTTCCTGGTTAAATAAAGGATTAAAAAATAAACTAAGATTTTATTGGTAATACTAGTTGTAGTAGTGCCGGGAGAAGTAAGAGCAATAGTCGTCATATTATTAGTAGTAGCAAAACTAGCACTGGCAGCCATAGATATAGAACTATAGGTGTGACATATCACGTAATGTAATAGAATTTGGAATTCTAAAATGGAACAATTTGGCAGCCATCTTACCTGGGTACAGCTATAATAGGAACCTATGGCAAAAGTATCATGTACTTTCTAACCCACTGTGATGTCATATTCGGGTCTCAGAAGCCAGATAGCTGATGATTGGCTCATATATATAAAACCATGATTACTGGCCACCATCTTACTAGGGTATGGTCTCAAAAATTGTGCCATTAACTATGACATATGTCACATCTACTGTTCTATATCTATGGTGGCAGTAGTGTAGGTGCTGGTGGAGGTGGTCGTAAGTGGTTTTGCAGAAGAGCTTATCTTGAGAGGCTCGCCAAACATAGAGTCACAAGGTTAGGTTTTTATACCTCAGATCAAAAGCAGGTGTGTTTCCCGAAACAAAGCCAATAAACCTAGCCCTTAGAGCATCTCTCTAATACTACAACAGTGCAATGACAGCTTCTTCTGTATCCATTTGCTTAGTTACTGCATCTTTGAAATAAAGGAATGCTATGTTTATGCCATGGGAATGTAGCTCGGTAGCGCACAAGCACCCTAATAGCAGGAGATAGGTGTGTTTCTTTTCTACTGACAGTTTGAGTGGAAATATTTAAAACCGACACTGTGTAGCGGTAACCCTGTTATTACTGCTATCAGGCATAAGTTCCCGGCACTCATTCAGCTGCTGCTTATGAATTTCCTGTCACTTTGCCACCCTGTATTTCAGGATCAAAAAGTCACTTTGCTCACATCTGCTCACATTATGACTGGGAGCAGGGAACATACAGTGTCATTGTCTGTAAAGGAAATACATGTTTGGGAGAAAGATAGCTGGAGAACGGAGGTTAGGAAATGAGCAATTAGCAAATCAGCTATTTATTTTGTGCATATTTTACTAGGTGAGTGTGAGCATGGGGTGTAAGGTAACAGACACTGGCTGCAATATAAGGCTTTCTTGAAATAACAGAACATTATATTTCTGCCCAGAAACCATAGTCCCATCAGCATGGTTAAAAAACCATGCTTACAGTCACCACCAATATTACAGGTGAAGGTATAGGCCCTCGTTAGCCAAATTAAAATCAAAATCGAAACCTTTCTTGACAAAAAAAAAAAAAAGGATTGTCTGTGAATTGTGAAACTTTTCTCTCTTTTTAACGGCAGATATCTTCTACCGAGCCAACCTCTTTTTTCAATGACAGTCAGGGGCGAGAGCAGTCTATTTCTGATGTCAGGCGTGAGCTGAGAGGGCTAATTTGAGAAGAGTGTTGAGGAGCCCCCGACGCTCTTAGACGGGGGCTGATCCTCTTCTCCTTCCCGTCAGTCCTAACAGGCCCTGGCGGGACGCAGGGGGCTTTACTGCAGAGGAAACCTTAAATACATACGCGTCCCGCACCGGTACCGTGCTATTTCTGATTTACAGTGGGTGCGTTCCATCTAATTTTACAGCTGGGTGAAACGCAAACACGGGAGGATACAGCAAGTAGCCCAAGGTCACGCCGGCAGGCGGCAGCCAATGAGATGAGCCTGTCGCGCTGAGAGAAGTTCTCTCTCTCTCTCTCTCTCTCTCTCTCTCTCTGTCTCTCTCTCTCTCGTGCGTCGCTTGCGTCCAACCTTCAGAAGGTGTTCAGACATTTTGCCCCTCATGGACGCCAAGCCGTCACATTTGCTTTCTGTAAAATCCAATCATTTAAAAATAAAGGTTTCATTTGTATTTGCACGTTTAACTTAAAAAGTTGCCCACTGTCATCGATGTTGCAGATATGAACAAGGGTCAAACTGAAAATCTCAGCTCGTTTTCTTTTTTCCCTGCCCGAGGTTGGCTGCATGCCTTATGCGCTGAAAGTTCATTTTGCTTTGATCGGCCCCGTCGAGTTGTAAATACCGCTCTTAAAATACAGGGCCCACTTAGGGATTTCCGATTTTCATCACCTTCCACGAAATGCGGTGTCAGAACGACGACCCTCCGCAAATAATGAGACTGTCAGAGAGCCCCTCTGGTTAAAGGCGGAATTAGCGGAACTGCGGCGGCTACGCGAAAAGAGCCGGCGACAAGCGCGGACGTGAAGACTGCTGACAGCGCCCGAGCGCGGTCGTGGGGATATCTTTAATCAGTGAAATGCATTTTCCTCCTCTCGGCCCGGGGATTGTTAGGCGGTCAAACCTGCCCGGCTGACACAAATGAATCTTTGCGGAAGTGCAGACAATGGCGAGCATAAGGTTAAAGCATGTAGATTATTTCCAGGATGAATTTTCTAAGGGACCTGCCATGTCCCGCGGTGCGGGTGTCACATCTCCGGGACAGGGATAGGGCCCGCTCTCTACATAACAATGACACGGGCGCGCCGCGGTTTCCCGCAGACGTCCTGGGCGAAGCCGCGTTTTTTTAATTGGATTCAGACGGGAGCGCGTGCATTGTCTGCCTCCTGTTTACCGCCTTTTACAGTCAGAACGTGGCTGATAGCCGATAGCGGCGGCGGCGGCGGCGGCGGCAGCAGCAGGTACGGTTACCTGTGTGCTCCTCGCTGATGGGGAAATTAAAAAGGAAGGATCTCGCACCGGTTTAAACTGGCAAATAGAGAGGTAAGTGATGGGATGCACTGACGTCGTAAACAAATTAGCTCACTGGAGGAAAACGAGAGGAAAACAGCAGAGAGAGGAAAATGCTGCCAGGCTTTTGTCTGGATTCCCAAAGAAATGGCCCGCCATTTCCACGCAAATTTCCAAAATAAGTTTTGCGCAGATCTCCAGTTGGTGACAACACTTACAAAAACAAATTTGTGACCAAGAAAAAAGAAAAGTCTTCTGCACAAATGAAAGACCTGGGCTGTAGTGTCAACATTTAAGATAAAATAATTCAAAAGGCAAATCAACATAGTACTGCAGGTAGTGCAGGTTTTAAGTGTCAAACTTCTGAATCTCTCATATCATAGTTTTAATTTGTGTTGTGTCCATGTTAGCTTTAGGAGGTTCTTAAAGGAATTTCAAGTCAGATAGAACCCTATCATTCTGTTCTCAAAATGAGGGCTTGGCTGTGAGGTGCACATATTCACGAGGAGTATACTGGATCTGACAAGGGTATTTATCACATTACAGTGACTTTGTAGATGCATTTACAATCCAGACGAATATACAATACAGTACACAGTATTCACAGCAGAGTGGGAAGAGGGGGGGCGGGGATGGATTGAGCGGGGTCATCCCTAAAGGGTAATGGGGGTGTGGGGGTGAAGCCAGAGGATTGGTGTGGCGGCCTCCCCTTCCCTCCTCAAATGCACCATCAAGACAGGAAGCCGATTCCCACATGGCACACAGAGAATTTAAAAACAAAAGACTGCGGTTTTAAAAACATCAGTTTTTAATTTGCCAGTGTGATTTGTGAAGTCCGACACAAGACGTTGTGTAAAAAAGGAATTTATATTGTAAACATTTTTTTTATTTGAGCTTTCTAGTGCTGATGAACGGCCTGCTGAAATACCGTCAAGTACAACCATTTAGCACTGTACCAAACAGAAGCTATGTACATAACAACAATGCTATTGGTTTAGCACAGTATAGTAACAACACTATGGGGCACACTATGAAGCAGAAAGTTAATACTGCTTTTTGCATTATAATTTAATGGAACTTATTATGAAAAAAAAATTTAAAGAAGCAAACTGCAGCAAAAGGATTGTTTTGCATTTGATCCACTACTGAAATGTCTTTATCTTGGTCTGTTTATAACAATATTTGAGATTAAAAAAGATTCTCCCTTAACGTATGTCATATTATCACATTCCTTAACTGAAGCCACTTTTTCTCCAAGTGGAATTTGTAAACAAATTCATTCTTAAAGGTAAAATATATTTTAAAAATAATAAAGCACTTTCTAGGTGAAAATTTGTCATGGCGTTCACACTCCATTCAGTCCTCCAGAAGCACAATGGGGGAACATTTGAGACAAAGCGGACCTGCTCTCGAGTGGACTGAACCAAGGTCGACCCAGGAGGCCCGATCCATGGATCCCGGCCACTCGTGGATCTGAGCCTGGCCCACAGCTGATTGTGTTCCCTGACCTCTGCCCGCCTCGCTCCCTCGTTCAAGGGAAAGCTTTCGAAGAGCCATCTTTACAACACTCAATAATGAGAGCATTTCATGTTCTTTCTTTTTTGTTAAATGAAAAGATTGCAGGAAAAAAAAAAAAGGGGTGGGTTGGGAGGTTGCTGAGGCAAGAATATTACTAATGGGACCCAGGTGACAATATGCTGACCAGTAGCAGATCACAAAGATTACACTGGAGGGAAGGGTGTGAAGAGGAGGGGGGGTATCAACACATAAACAAGATGGGGTCTCTGACAAACACCCCACTCAGGGCCAGAGCTGGGCTTGCTGAAAAGAAAGGCTGACGTGTGTCGCAGAGAGATGACGTTGACTCGACAACGCTCAGGCAACACAAAAAGAAGACAGGCTGCATCAATACAAAAAAAAAAAACCTTATCATGTGACAATCCATGGCGACAGTCTTATAAACCCTTGTCATGTGACCTTCTGTGGAGCGACGTGGAGAGAATGCCTTGAAAGCGGGTTGACACATCTTTGGCCCGGTTTCCGTCTTCTATTTTCTGTTAAAATGATCGATTATTCTGCTTATCATGGCAAGTGGAACAAGTCAAACTAACGTCTGACCGGTTGAAGAAGCGCACAGATTAAAAACCTGTATTCAAAATATCTCCAGGATTCCAGAAAACAGCATTCCACAAAAAAAATTTTCAGGGACAACATAGTTTTTCTCTCTCCAAATTTCAACGCAAGAAAACTGAATAACTGAATTTGTTCAGAAATTAAAAACAAATATTTACAGCACAAAATGACACAGTGTGTGTGTGTTTAGCTGTATGCTTGCAGATCTAAATTAGTATCACCAAATATTTCAAAGAAAATCCAAAAGAAGTAGCCTATAAATCGGGCATGTTTTATCATATAACTTTAAAATTAATATATATTCATCGTTCTCCGCATTTTGCTTCCATTGTTTTGATTAGTTTTCATTTTTGCAGGGAGTATGCTATTTAAAATGTCCAGAAACTAACTACAATATTTCAAATACAATATTGTATGTAAGCTTAAAAACGATGAAATGCTATATTTAAAATAAACTAAATCGGATAGCAATGAAATCACAGCACGTTAATTAGGCTACTTTTGATCGCTACAGGGTATATGTTTTTACTTGATGGAAAAAAAAAATCAGTGTATTGTTTTGTTTACAATTAACCAACTTTCATATGTGTAAAGTTTGTAAAGTGTAGCCTACTGTCGTGTTAATCTGCTAATCTACTCATTTCAATTTTGATTTGTCGAGTCATTGATCCTTTTTGCATAAAGAAAATAACAGGGCTAATGAAATACCAAAGTCTGCACCTGCGTATTCTACCCCATAGTAGAACCATTTGTAATGCAGTTAATGTGCACAGAAATAAATAAATACGTGCAATTAATCTAATGTTACTGTTTTGTTTTTTTTTTTGTTTTTTTGGAGGTGCACGTGGTAATTCGGTAAACTGCAAGGACGTTTAAAACCCATAACAGCAATTCTGAAAATATGCGTCAAAATTGCAGCGGGGAATTGGACAGGTCAAATTTAACGGGGTTTTTATTAATGCATAAATTAATACCAATTAAAACAGATATAGGCTAGCAATCACAGTTACTACGTGCACTGTCCGATTTAAACAAAGATTTATATTAGTAACGAAATAATTAAGATAAATTGCACAGTACCTGTAGGCTATCCATAAACTCACTGATATGCATCATAAAATGTAAAATAACGTTAAACATTAAGAGATAAATATAAACTGGTATGTAGACCTACATATAATTTTAAGTCTCATAACATGGCGCAAGTTTCTTTCAGCGGACTGTCTCCTGTGAAGTTTGTGCACTTCATTAGCAGTTATACAGGCCATGCACCTGTCGGTTAGGCAAAATACGTCTTCAATTAAGTTGGTAACAAAATATAAAAAACATACGTATAATATAAAACGAACTGTTTGGCGGCAGTACCAATAATGAATGCACTAGTTTTCATATTATTTTTAACATAGTCTACGTTTGCAGTTACCGTAGCCCATAATTATGCGGCGATAAAATAATTACAATAAATGCTAGTTCATTTTTTGTTTTGTTTTATTGACGACGGTAATGACAAAAAATAGAAAATTAAATGTAATTTGTTTATGACTGTACTTTAGAACACGTCAGGCTCTGTGGAACTGCAGACAACGGTTACACTTTTCTCTCCAAAAAGCAGTTCGCTGTGTGGAAAACTGTTTCAAATTACGGAACAACGCTGCCCCCTGCTGTTGAACTGCTGAAAAAGTTTGGAAGTTTCATCTATCAAAATTCTGGAGTTGGGGACATTCGATTATGATTTAAATAAAAATAACCCCTTCAGTAGCAGGTGAAGTAACGAAACATTTGAAATAGAAAAAGAATATTCTTCAACATCTGTGTTTTGATCCTTTGATTTACACAGGATTTCCAGCATGTGAAAAATAGGCTCACAATATGACAAATGTTCCCATAGTCATTAATTAATATACTGTAGCCTAAGTATTCACTTATTTTTCCATAACAGACGGGATATTACGGGTTTAAAATAGCCTTATGTACTCAGTAGTCTATAATGCAAATATATAGGCTAATTAATTATTTAAAACTAGAAAAGGAAGATTAATAATTCTATTCACAAAAGCGTCAAATGATATTATGTTTAAATGTAAACTGTTTCACTGAGAAAATGAATAAAAACAAATCGGAAATAAATTATTGTTCCTATTGTGATAATAACAATAATATCAAACTGAATAAATTGCACTTTATTGTAATCATTTATATATTAGTATTTTTGCTGCATTCATATTCTTGTAAAAGATACAACGGAAGCAGTACGAAAATCCAAATAAATAAAATCCTGCTGGAAAGTACTAATCTTTAGTGATTTAAACTGCAGTTAAAGGTTAAGGGTTTAGGTGAAAGGTTTAGTCCATGTAACCTACACTTAGACATGACGGCAGATAACTGCTCCAGCCATTGATCAGGTCAGACTGGTGCCCTGGTCCTCACCTACAGTTATTTTTGTAAACATAAGAACAAGGTTTCTGTAAAGAAATCGATGTAGCAAGAGGGGCCATGGTTGGGCTATGATGCGATTGTGGACCTCCACAAATACGGAATCTATCTAGCCATTTCCTTCTGTTTCTCCCACTCTGTCTCTCTCTCTCTCCTTCTCTCCACCACCGTTCCACGCTCACGGATGCGGGCCACGAAAATACCCCTGCATTGCCTGGCCTGTGAAAAAGAGCGGGAGCTTGGCCTTCTGTCAAAAAATAAACTGCCCTGCCCCCCCCCCCCCCCCCCCCCCAAAAAAACAATAATTAGCTATTCAATGGAGCGGCGGCCCAGGCAGTCAAAAGCCACAATAACCCTGGCTGGGCTGACCGAGGTCTTGAAGGGATAAGAAAATTCAGAGGAGTTAGGCCATGGGCAGGGGTAACCATGGCTTTTACAAGGCCCAGTCATTTAACAGTTTAAACAGTTTGAACAGGAATCCAGCCCCCTGCGCGCGGAAAAAAACAACCCCCCCCCCCCCCCCCCCGCGGTCATGTTATGTTGATGTGGGACTTGTATTTACACCATCTCATCGTGATCAAGAGAAATTCAAATTTTGGGAGGCGCGGAGGAGGGGGGAGGGGGGTTGTTCCATATTTGTTCTTGGAATTCTCCATTATGTACCCTCCCCCGATTTATATTATTTGATTGCTTATGGGACCCACATGTTCTTTACGAATGGCCTGTCTATTTACGTTCAGTTATCCGAAGTGAAACCAGTGTCATCTGAGGAGTACAAGTGTACTTTTATGAATAATTCCCATTAATCTATTTGCCGTATCAAGGATGCTCCAGCATTCTTTGAAAGCACCCACCCCACCCCCACCGCTACCACGCACCCTTATTCCTGTGCAGTGGTGCAACACAACAGAATAAAGCTGTAAAAGCCATGGAGTGTGGGCCACTCATAAACCACTGTATATTGTTGAGATTATCCCTTTGAAGTGTTTGCTCCAAGATTCATGCTCCAACAGTTCTGTCATGGAAGAGGCCTGGAAATTAAGTTATTCTCGGCTTGGCAATACCCCTCCACACAAAAAAACCATCAAACCGTAGATATGACGCCGCAACCCCGTACTACGCACGCACGCACGCACACACGCACGCACACCTCGGCCTGACACACCCACCCCCCACAACAACCCATACCATGTTTCTCATGCAAATGCCAGAGTAGAACTTACAAGGGCACTTAAAGATATTGAGAACCCCCTCAATACAGCCCAGTATAATAACTCTAACTTGCTCATTTCTATGGGTCAGTTGCAAAGGAATAGACCTGTCAATCAGTTTCACATGTAGCAGAATTTCTGTCTATCTACAAACAAGGATACTTTTGCGTTGCCATAGAGACTAATCCCCCCCCCCCCACCCCTGTTGACACAGCCGGTCTGTCTAAACTACCTGATCAGACGTTCGACAGGGCAGCCGTGCGGAGCACCCTGAAGTGCTCAAATCGAGTTTGCGGCGCTGGGCGCCTGCGCTGCCCTCCGTCGAGGCCCCGGGCCTCCCCTCCCGCTCCTGGGCCCTCAAGCCCGGCTGAGATTATGAGGTTGTAATGCTTTACGCTTCACTCTTTTTTCCTCTTCCTTCTATTTCACATATTGATTTTGCCTCAGCCTCTGTAAGCACATCTCCATGTGTGAATGCTTAACAGGTACAATGATGGATAAGGAAGTGAAGTTCAACAAATAACATAAATATTTTATTGCACACACACATTTGTATGTATACATATACATATATATATATGCACACACACACATTTGTATGCATACATATACATATATATATATACACACACACACACACATATATATAGAGAGAAAAGAAAGAACATTATAGATACTATTCTTATCATTTGTTTACATTTAAAATGGTGCAATCGTTTTAACTAGGACTAATTTTCATGGAAAAAAGCAACAAATTTAAGTAAGAGTGTTTAAATAAAATCCCACTGTATTACAAATCAGTGATTAGTATAATAATAATTCAGTATAACTATAAACATGTAAATAAATGTTTTTGACAGAAGTATAGCATATGGCTGTGAAAAAACAATACATTATTGTCAATATATTTGCGTGGACATTTTTAAAGGTAAAAAATATACACTGTCACAGTAGTGATAGACGCAATACAGTTCACTGATTAAAATTCAATGCATGAAGCCAGATCCTATACCTTTTTTTCCTGCGGATTAAATATTCATGTATTCTATAGTGTTGTCTATATTCCAGGAAACCTAGTTGGAATTATACATGCCACACATAGACACAAACAGACGCACACATTCTTATGTATCATAATATGACTGAAGGCGTACCTACACACAGTTACATTTGGAATGCGTTTTTAACGCACGCACAATATATGTATGCATGTATGTGTCTGTACATAACAAAACTTTTTTTTAAAATAATTTTAAAATACAATGTAATGGCAAAGGATTATGGGTGTTTGAGACCTGGCCATCGGAGTAGAAGTCACTACATTGGACAAGTGGTAATTTAAAGAGAAAAGGAGGCGTGGGGAAGGGGGGGGGGATTGTCCGGGATGTGCTTTGATGCTTCTTTCCCCCCGCAGCTGCCTTTCAGGAGTCTGGGATAGTTTGAGCCTCCTTCAATTAAGCAGGAAAATTGATGTGTATCATTAATTATGTCAGTGATATCATAAATCATCACTGAGTGCTGTAATTAATTATTTTTTAGTCATGTGAAGAAAGTGACATACCCGAGATAAATACGCAGGGCCGGGCTGATGTGGCCTTGGGAAAGCAGGAAAGAGGGCTGGCGAGGGGGGCAGGGGGGTTGGGATATTTTACTATTCCGAAAAAAAAGGGGGTACACTCTCACGCTCTGTTTGCACTGCTGGTGGAACGTGACGGGGGACCGCGCGTGCTCGCTTGTACCTCCTTATTACGAGGAACGAGAATTAGGATTGGACGGTCTTCCGGAAAATGTGATGTTTCCTGTGCAGCGCGTTAATGCTTTCGTGCCCTCAAGGTCACCCATTTGGAGGGGGGGAAAAAAGTAACCTCTAGCAGGCATCCGTAGGACAAAATATACAGGTTGTGGTAACAAAATATATCATGTTTGAAACGTTAGCATCTGCACTTTAGCTGCTCTGTCTGTGGAACGGTAATGCTGTGGTTGGAAGTTTCACTGATTAAATCAAACCCAAGCCTTGCTGTGAGTGTGTCTACTGTGTATGAAGGGATCCTTTGGTTTTTAGAATATAAAAATAATAACAGAATTATATTCAAATATGACAATTCCTGACCAGACAGGTCTAGGTGTACCATGCAAGCAGGCTGATGCTCGTAATGCACATATTAGTGCTAATGCAAATGCTATTTCACTACACGCCATTTGGTAAGTAAAAAACAAAAGTCATATTACATTTCTCTTCATTAATGGTACTAATTTGTTTAAAAAGTAGTAATTATTTAACTTTGTGTGAGAGATGTCCTAGAAGTAAGTCCTAGCAAATGTTGCAAAGTGTTGCAATTGAATGTTTTTTTAATTAACTGCAAAACATTGTTGAACATAACAATACAATTTCTTGATGTTTTGTTATTAAGATAAATTATCTTTATGAGCTGCCATTCTTTTTGTAAACAGACAGAAAAGTATTTTTATATTTCTCCTCAGTTTTATATTGTGCGTGTGTGTTTCAGTGGAGAGAAAATTCAAACAAAGATTTATAACCTAAAAAGCTTTTCGTAGAACCAAGTGCACTCAGTACAAGAGGCCTAAGCTGATGGCTGCACTTCACATGGACACATTGCACTCATGAAAATAACTAAAATCATATTTGAGTCATCTGCATGTTAGGGGCGGGTAATCCCAGTGCTCCATATGACAACGGCACTCCACTACGTGCTCATGTTGAGTGTGGGGTTTTCTTTTTCAAAAAATGTTTTTTATTTTTGACGGCGATCCAAAAAACTTCACCTGAACCAAAGAAACGTTTGCGTTAAATGTACGAGATGTACGCAAGAGCCGAGCTGGACATTGACCCTCCCCCAAAAAAAATAAAATAAAAAAAATGCCGGTCAACAGACTGCCAGGGACCTCCTACACCTTGCCGAACGGAGAGCGCGCTCGCGGTGGCCCTCGCGGAACGCCGCTTATCGATCCCGAGGCCGGAGGGAGAGCGTAGGAGGAGAACCCCGAGAAAGAAAAACAAACACGGCTCCAGATGACAAAACATCGATCCCCCCCCGGAGACCTGAACTGTCACCCCTCCTGACCCCAGCAGGCCCCGCACCTCCACCAACCCCCCATCCCCCCAATCCCCCCCCGCCCCCCACCCTCTCGGCAACAGCGAGGGAGGGGAGGGAAGGGCAGGCCGCGGCTAAACCGGTGTTTAATATCAAGGGTGAGCGCGGTGTTTAATCAATACTGGCCTTCTTTTGTTCGTCAGCGTGGAGAGAGGCGTCTATTCACTCCTGAAAGGTTAATGCTGGGGGTCAAGTGATTTCACACCAGCGCCGGGACGCTCTGCGTTTCTGCAGTTCAGACACCTTGGACAATGATGACTCAGTCCGCCTGATTTATTGCCTGTAAGGTTTGGGGCTTTTTTTTCTTTTTTTTTTACTGTTATGTTATGATAATTCAGGCCCAACTGTAATGAGGACACTAGGCATGCCAGTACCGCCGTTGCAGGCTATTACACCACCACTGTTAATTCTATATCCACATCATATATCCTCCCATCGTGGTAATCATCTCTAATTTGCTTTGCATATTTATAAACGGCAGTTGGAAGTGTTACGTAAATTCTGTAGATTTCCTTACAAGTGTCTATGTCCGACACATTATTAGAGAGGAAAAAGATGTAAATGATTATAAGTTTTTTTTGTGGAAAACATTGTACATTAAAACTCAAGTTAAACTGACAAAAGACATTGAAAATATCCACTGTATGAGTCCTCTTTTTTCTAATTGTTACGAGAAAAGCACATACTGAGTTTTTAATTAGGTCTCAAAAAGCCCATCCTATAATTTATTTTCAAACTTTCAAAATATTTTAAAACAGGTGGTAATTTTATAACGGCCATAAGCTTTCACCCGTGACCAAAAAACGCAAGCCCTAACAACTGCCCCACGAATGTAGCTGCACGGGAAACTCGCAAGAACATTTCTTCTAATGCAGACATAGTAAGTAACAGCAAGGGGAAGGGGATAAAACACAAGCGACTTTCTGGGGACTAATAAGTCTGACGTCACATTCAGGGAAGAGAGGGGGGAAAGCTAATTGCGCGGGCCGCCATCTTCAACGGGCTCCCTGCGCGCGGTCACCGCTCGAAAGCAGGGCACGCGCGATGCGGGCCCCGTCGCGAATGAAGGAAAAGAAGAAACGGTTCCCTTTTGTTTTTTTAATTCCTGTGCCTGATTATCATTCAACAAAGTCTTATTCAGGATGTGTTTTCTATAATGAAAGGGGACTGGCAGCAGAGTGTCAGCAGGAAAAGGGTGAGAGAGGAATTAATAGGGAGGCTTATCGTGCGGGAGTCATTATTTAAAATCTTGCTATTCCAAACACACCGCCCTGCTGATGGATAGAACAATAAATAATCGCCGAAAATAAAATATATTCCGCAAATTCGACGGGATACATCCTATCATTATCAGCGGGAGGGGATGGCAAGCAATTAATAATCCGGCAATCTGGTCCAGAGTGCATCCATCTTGTTTTTCATTAGCTCTTCTCTGTGTATGTAATTCCAACCCTTTCCGATTTGTTTGCATGCACCGCCTCGTGAAGCCTCTGGCTCTGTACTGTTTGGTTTAGTTTCTTTTCGCAGTGCTGCTTTTTTTGTTTTGTTACAATTGCCCCCAACCCTGAACACATGGAACTAGCTAGCTTGCTGGATAGAATCTCAGCTCTAGCTTGTTTCAGATTGGTGCAATTTTATGGTGTTGCAATTGCCCCCTGTTACAATTGCCCCCAGAATACTCTACTATCAGCCGCCATATACAGTAAATACATGGCCCTTCAACTCCTGCCAGCACACTCTCGTCTCCGAGTCTGACAGCGGGGATCAAAATCAATATCTCACCAATACCAGCGGACGATAAATCGACAGCTCCCTCGAAGATCCTTCGAGTGGGGCGATGGCAGGAGGCGGAGTGACAGCTGGTAACTGGGGCCCATTTTAGAGCTGCTGGCCTGGGCCTCCTGTCTTTCCCTGTGCCTGCCAACCATTCCAGTGTCACTTCACTTCCTGCTTTTTCATTAGCGAGCGCCGGCTGCCAAGGCTCCGTAAAAACTCGCTCTCGCAAAACATAAACGGACGGTGTGCGTTCCCTTTACCGCCTCTGGCCTTGTCGTAAAGCTGTTTTCATATATTTCTGGAAACCACATTTAATGTCTGAGTAAAGTAACAGCAATGATAATAAAGCAGGAACATACAGGCTAGTGGTAGACTGTATGTCATTCACTGGATATGACTGGTTGCTAGGCTGACATCATAAGAAAAGGACTGGATGATGTGTCTTTCTGTAACAAGCCTAGTGCGCGAGGAGAGAGAGGGCATGATCCTTCTGTTTTACATAAGACTGTGTGTGTGCGCATGTGTGTGTGCCTCCACCCGGCATGCGTAGTGCGCACTGTGTGTATCGTGCCTGTATGCCAATTGTGCAATGTGTTAGATTTATTTTTTTGTTAGGAGTTTGCATTGTGTGTAATATACGTGGTGTAGGGTGTGCATTGTGTGTGGTGCGTGTGAGCACAGTGTGTAGGTATTTTAGGTGTTTGTGGTGTACAGTACGTAGGTGTGTGGTGAGCATTAGGTACGTGTGTGGTGGGTGTAGTATATGAGGACGTTTGTGTGGTATTTAGGTGTGTAGTGCGTATGGTGTGTATGGTGCTTTCACTGCATGTCAGGCTCTTGCTGTTCACCCATTGGTTTAACCCCAGTCTCCTCCCTGCCGCCCACATGACCAGGGATCGCCATTCGCCAACGCTCAACCGGGTATCCGCGGCCAACCGGAACATCCACATCCAACGCGCTATCCACCGGTGCGCCTGCACGGATAAACGCAGGCAGCATCGCTGGCCACGCCTTGGTGAATCTGGCCGAACACAGCGCTAATAACGCACCTCAACCGGCGCGGAGCGTTAGCCACTCTGTCCGGGCCGTTTTCGGTTGCCGCCTCCCCAGCCAGGGCGTAAAGTACAGGATACGGCAGGACTGTCGGGAGGGGAGTACATTCACGGCAGTTTTAACGGGAGAGAGGGAAGAGAAAACGCTTTGTGAAGGATGTTATGTAATCTATCCCCAGAGCTTTTTTTTTTTTTTCTTCCCTCCCTCAGTCCCTCCTTCCCTCTCTCGGCGTTTAACGCTCAGTTCCACATGCATCAAAATACGTGCCAATAAACAAATCACCATGCTAAATTGAATCAAGGTCACATAAATCTGTGAACAACAATGCTCACTTGTGTTAGCCGAGTCTAATAGGAGAGGGGGAAATGAACAGCTCCAGTCGACTGGGGAGAAAAGAGTTTGTCAGCACAGAGAGACCGGCCTACTCATATTTATGGCATATTGCACCACCATGACAAGGCGTCATTACCTGTAAATAGGCCACTGACACGCTGTGTGTGCGCGTGTGTGTGTGTTTGTGTGTGCATGCATGCGTGTGTGTGAGTGATAGTGATAGCTACAGAAACATGCCAGTTACACACATGCACACCATGTGCAGGAAACATACCATCCTGGTTTAGAATTAAGCTGCTCTTCCACACAAGACTATGGGCTGGTTTCCCAGACAAGGATTAAGCCTAGTCCTAGATTAAAAGAACAATTCAATGAATATCTCCATGGAAAAGAAAATTAGTCTAGGACTAAGTTTAATCGATGTCTGGGAAACCAGCCCTAAAGAGTTTGGATCCGTTCTGGATTAAAACATGAACCTGCTAAAAACCTGTCCTGGCCTGGGACTGTGCAACAGGAGTGCCACCAGGGATTTTGGGCCCCATCAAAAGATCTCAAATTGGGTCCCACCACCCAAAGTCAGCCCATCCCTGCACAATTACAGCACAACTTTTCTTTCAAGGCCCCTGTCAGGCCCTTGGAATCATCCCAAACCCCCCTCACCCAAACGGCGCCCCCTTTCCTGCTCAAGTCCATTCAGCTCCAGCTGGTAAAATGACACCATGTTTAAATTCACTCCACCATCTTCAGTTCACTTTTTTATAGAACTAGTCATGATTAGTCTTCCGGTTGACCAGTGTCCACTATGACTTATCACGGCTTTGGGGAAATGGAGCCGTAATGGTGCCAGTAATGTGGGAAGGTGGACCGGTGCAATGTGGCCCGAGCCAGAAGAGGAAGGATTTAGGGCTGACAAATAAAAGAGAAGCAAAAAAAAGCGGCAAATTACCACCTTTTAATTATCCTTATTGGTCTTATTACAATGAAGCCAAGAGACATGAGAGGGGAGAAAACTTTGGGAGAAAAATCTTAACCCCCGACCACCCCACCCTGCCATCGCTCTTCGGACAATCCGCCCCCTTCTTTTGCCTGTGATTCAGCCCTCTCCTCCCTCGTTAACGAGCCCCGAATTGATCGGGCAAAAGCCCAGGATGGAGCCCGTCTCTGCTAATGCTGCACATTCCACCAGGAGCTCTTAAACAGCCAACGCATGTTACCACAAGTCTCAATTTAACAAGCAGACATACATTAAAGAGCATTAATAGCCAAGCACTTAATGGATCAATTCCCACCGTTTGCGTAAAGTGGAGAGAGACAGAGAGAGAGAGAGCGAGAGAGAAAGGTGGGAAAAGAGCAAGAAAGATAGATAGGCAAAGAGAGGATGAGGGAAAAGAGAGCTAGAGAAAGAAGGAGAGATTGAGAGGGGGACCGAGAGGAGGGAAGAGAGAGAGGGGTACAGAGGAGGGAAAAGGAGGGCTAGGGAGAGAGAAATAGCACCTTATTAAATGACAAGCTTTCCCTGGTTTGCGCTAATTAATTGTGCACAGAGACTGACTGTTAATTTGGTGGGAAAATACAGTCATTGCTCCTCCCCACCCCCACCCAAAAAAAAAAAAAAAAAACGGGTCTCCTGCTTGAACTTTGCCTCAGAAGCACCTAATTCACTGCAGTCTCCTCTTGCCGCGGCTGCGGCGGTATTAAATTAGAGCACCAGGCCATCAATTTAATAAGTGCTGTAGCAGATCATTTGAATAAGGACAGTATTAGTATTCTACCAGTGGCACAACTAAAAGCAGCTGACCTTTTCCGCCAGCAAGGAGATCCTTGAACACACCCGGCAGAATCAGAGAACACGGTAATAAGCCGTCAACGCTAAAGAGTGTCAAAAGGGATTTTTTTTTCAACCCCTCCACCACCCCCCCCCCCCCCCCCCCCCAATCCCACCACCGCACCCCCAAATGGCTCTGCTGGCAATTGTGATCTATCAGCTGGTCTGTATCTCAACAGTTTATGTGGAATAGGAGAAGGAATGGCTAAAAATAGGATAAAGACAACGCAAGACCGGGTTTTATTATCTGCTGTACAGAGAGAGGAGAGGAGGTGGGAGCTTTCTGATACCGCATTGATTTATGGGGTAAAGAGTGTAGAATTGATCAATGCACATCAAAATTCACTATGAACACCCACACAACAAATCAGAGCCTGACCTTTGCTGAGACATATCTAGCTGCCGGTATACGCACGAGGAAAATGCTATTAGCCGCCACTAAAACGGTTTCTTTTTTCTTTTTTTTTTGTATTATTCGTTTTTTTTTTTTCTATGGAAAACAATAAGGACAATAACAGGAAACATTACAGCAATATATTACCTTGAATCCATCATCCTCGTGAGCAACTATGAATCCTGTCAACTAAAGGGAAGTCGAGCCCATATCTAATATTATACAAAAGGTTAAACACTTCTACAGCTGAATTTCTGTAGGTCAATATTTGGGTTGATGATTTTGTAAAAAAATAAATAATAGATTTGCAATTTCTGTGGTGGTTATGGAGTTTGGACTTCTATTGGAATTCTAATGAGAAAAAAAAGCAAATGTTAAAGCAGCAGGACATTGGTGATATTGACTGAATGACACCTTTATTGTGTGCAAGAGCATTGTACCTCAGCCATGGGCGTAGATCCTGATGGGGAACAGTGGGGACGCTTTCTTAGGGTAAACAGCAAATGGTCTCCCCCAACATTATCATGTTGTATTGGGTGGTACTGTTACTGACCCCTCCACCCCCCGACCCCCCGACCCCCCCCCCCCCCCCCACCGGGCCTAAAAAAATAAAAAATCCAAAAGAAAAAAAAAAGCTCAGCACAGTATCTTGAGTTCACAATAGCAATTCTTTGTGATAGATTTTGTGAACATTAAAGCCTAAACTTAGTCATAAACGTTCCCTACCGGGAAACACAAAAGACCATCCAATGACCGTTTACACGACCAACAACTGGGAGCCAAATGCTGACTGCTGAAAAATCGCAATCCAAAAAAAAAAAACGCAGAGTGCGCATCACACGATACTCGGACTGGGAAAAATCACCGGCTCCATGCTCTACGGCCTGGTTGGGATTTTGATGAATATTTGCTGGTTTGGAATCATAGCTTAATGTCAGCCTACAATTTGTTGCAATTAGCTTGGTGATTTATGTGCGTGCCAGCCGAGTGCATGGTAACAATTAACACTATGTTTCTGTGAGCCTGTATTAATGAGACTGAGCGAGAGCTTCAACAATACCGCAAACAGGTTAAGGACTAAGCCACAGCAGGAGGAACAGAGGCAACTTCCAAATCGGTGCCAAATTGGTTATTCAAAAAGCCAGTTATATACATTTTTTATTATTATTTGTTTTATTTCCTTATTCGTTGGAGTGGAATAGAGCAGAAGGAATCGAATTCATCTGCTGCATATTACGCCTTGAGGGATTTTGTCAGTGTCAAAGAGTGTAGCGTATGAGAAACCCTGTCACCCTGTAGAAGGGACAGCAATTACAGGGCTTGCATCTATGCATCACCTGCCACAGTAATTAAATCTCTCCTGCAAGAGGCTGTAATAGTTACATGAGACACATTTACAGTGTGTTTCTGTGGGAAAACTATATATACGTATATACATGTATGAATTTCAAATCTGCATACACACATACCTATTGCAGAAGCATTTAACAGCGCTGTGTATGTGTATATAATGCATGCATATGTGTGTACTTATACACACACACCAAAATATAGTCATGTTAACGAAAACAAAGCTTTTTAGGAAATATTTCAACAAAATGTCCATAGTTTTTTTCTTTTATCCAGTGCAAATTAAAATAGTATTGAATGTCTTTCAAATAATTTTATCAGATTTATATGTGCCTAAAAGATGCAGAAAAAACAAAGCAATGTCACGTTGGCAACAAAAATCTAAAGGGTGTCTACGTGATGTTGCCCTTGCTTTTGCTGGTGGATTATCTGTCCATATCCACTCACACATGAAAGAAAACAGCCACTTGATATGGAACAATCTGGCAGCATGACAATTTACACTGAAAATATACACCAGTCATTCTGGGCTGAGATTTTATTGTCTCTATGGTTTTCATGCACTCCGTGTAAAGTACTACAAAAAGAAAAATACCCACTTGAAGATGTCAATGGTAAAACATCAAACTTTACTTTTTTTTTTTTTTTTTCTCGATACAACAAACTTTACTTTTATTCAGTCAAAATGTGTGCTTCTATTAATATAATGGATGGAACAATTTGAAGAATGATACAAAGTGTTTGAATTCTACAACTGGAATGATTCCTGGAGGAAACAAAGACACTTTCTTTACATGGAGGAAAGAAAGCAAATTAATATAAATAAATATAATATATGATAAATTATTTCAAAGCTAAACAATGCAGCCCTCCAATCCACTCTCCGGCAAAATGTCTCTTAACTACAATAAACTACTGGAATTAAAGTAAGTTTCTGCAGAACTATGAAGTAAAACACATTTACAGGAAAGGGGAAGAATGAAACAGATGCTCTCCTTCACAATAACAGGGTTCAAGTAGAATGATGTGCCCCAGAACAGCTCGTAAATACCGCAAAACGAGCCTGCAATTAAATTTATACACTTGATTGCGCGGCAGTCATGTCCATCCAGGCCTATTGAGCACCTGGGATCTATTTACTAATAAAATATTGGAAAAGGAATTTGATGTGGGGAGGGCGGGGGGGGCTACGTGACTCCAAAAACCTTTTTTTCCAAACTAAATAAATAAATAAAGTTTTGTCATTTAAAAAAAAGACGCTGCGCTTTTTCTAAAGAGTGAGACGCAGCATGTGTGTGACACATGCGGGGTGGCCAGAAGTAACAGCTGAGGCCTGCTGAATGCACTGACAGCGCTCGGCAGCCCAGCCCAGGGATTTCCTGTCATTTTATCAACCGCCGCGATGAAAAATTGTTTCCCTTTCCAAAAAAAATAAATAAAAAATAAAACTAAAAAAAGCAGCTGGTTAAACTGACGCCGTTTGGTTTGCATGCGGTCCCAAATGAAGAGGCTTGCTGCAGCTTGATGCAATTCAGAGAGGCTGGCATGCACAATCATTTGGGTTCAGTGGAGCAGACTCAGTCCCACCTGTAATTTATAGTTGAGAATATCCACCATGCTAGACTATACACTACTTCCAATCCTGTACTATCCATTTCAGGCCTCAATTCCCAATAAATACATGACACTACAGACCTTCAATTCCCAATCGATGCTCAAAAGTACAGACCACCAGGGCCCCAGTCTATATCTTGAGCGCCAAATCAAAAATTTTCCAATTGACACCAGAGACCTGCAAAGTCACAGTCAATACTCAACACTGTGTCCCTCCATAGTCCTAGTAAATACCCTTCATTGTGAACATCTGTCGTTTCAATCGATACTCTTGCACTCACTCAATGGCGTTTGTAAATACCGCAGTTCACTGCCAAGCCCTGTTCTGCAATGAAGCCACAGATACAAATTGAGAAGAAATATTTGTAGAAGCTGCACATAATTATAAAGCCCACATTTTACGGTCCCTTGAAATTGATTTAATGTACAATGTTCAGCCTTTGTTTTGTTTTTTGTTTTTTTGTTTTTTTTTAAACATACAAAGCTCTTCAAGGTTATTTCCCCATTTGGCTTTTCAAGATTTCCTCTCTTTTCTCTAATTATTCAAAGTAATAAAAAAAATTAAAAAAAACCTGATGTCGAATCAGCAATGAAAAAGCAGCGATTCTTATCAACTCAAAAATGTGCCTGTTCCATCTTGCTGAGCCTGTACAATCAATGCTGATGACATTCATTTTTTGTTTATTGAACAATCTGTAATTAGATAAGAGCTATTGCATATTTTGTTCAGCGTATTGATTAAACATCACCTCGTATGACATATTTTTTGTAGTTTAAGGAAGAACCTTTTTACGTTGTCGTCTGATGGGGGGGGGGGGGGTATTGAATCTATCTCAATGTATGCATTAGTCAAATATCTAGAAACCACTGCAATTTCAGGGACCAGGCACCACAACCACTGTCAATATAATGAAGAATAATGTTGTAGCAAATCCAATAAAATGACAGATTTTCTTAAAACCAACTCCATAATTGCTGACACTGCAAGACCAGCACCCCCACCCCCCCTCCCCCTATACAGTACCTACCACCTACTACCCCCGCCCCCCCCCCCCCCCTCCCCCAAGCCCATCGTAAAGGTGTTGGCACAGCAAATTATGATTGTTAATATACCTTTATTCAGTAGTGCTCAGAAAGCCGAACAACGATGTTATTGTCAAAGACCAAGCTCCCACCCCCCTCCCTTCCCCCCAATGCCCCGTCCATTTTTCCTCTCGACACATGCTCAAAAAGTAAATCAAAACAGGCTGGTTCACCGTCTGAAACGGTCACTTTTTTTTTCTTCTCCAACGGTACTTACACTTCTTTTATTAAAACCAGCATAATTGAGCCTTCTTAAATATGTCACTTGCTTATCTTCCTTCCCAGATTACGAAAACACACTTAACCCCATATATTCTGAGCCCTCTATTAACTTCTGAAGGAAAAAGTGCAGGCCTTAAATTGGTTCAATTATAGGAAAATCTACCATGATGGACCGTGCAAATGGACTGTATGTTTACATGTGAAAGCAATTAGCGACTTTTGCCTATGAAAAAAATAAATAAATAAAAAATTATGAAATGAGGAAAAAAGTTTTTATTTTTACTTTGGAGCTTGTGACTGAGTGAACAGAATGACTAAGAAGCACAAGCCAAATGAACACAAACGCAGCAAAGGGGTTTTACAGTAAAGGAATGCTGCTCTAACTGATAATTGTGGTTTTCAAAATAATTTTTAAAAGAGCCAATGCAATGCTTAAAAAGAAACAGAAATCACTGTAGCTGTACACATTTCTACCTAAAGGATAACATCATATTACAGTGATTGTTTGTACATAATAAGTTGTTATTAGTTTACCCTTTCATATAATGTCAATCACAAAGCCTGCAAGAAAAAAATAGTCAGCGATCTACATTTTGCAGAGACAAAATCCCTCCAACAGACACGTAAGCGCCTTTCAAGCAAGAATACATGGCTTGCTGCATACAGGAAAACACTGGTTTTTACGTTGTAATATCATCTTTTCGACAATATAAATCATACGATTCTACACTTAGTATTACTAAATACATTACCTAACACCTGCATAGGCCTTATTCCATTGTTTGATAATTGTGTGACCTTGTCTAACAATTATCAGTGAACCTTTAACGTCCATGTCTGCATTACGTGGCTCACTAAGTGACTCACAGCATTTTAACTCCGATGAATAAAGGGCAGGAAAGGAAGCCATTTTGCAAAAGCTAGCAGCCATGCAATTGATGCAATATGGGCCACCGTTCCCAATGAATCATCTGAAGCTACGCGTTAACCAACATCACGCCACAGACAAAAATTCAAATAAACCTTTTTTTTTTTCTTTGCTGAAGGATGTCGCAGAGGAATACTTGGTTGCAGGGATATTTAGAATTTAATCACATTGTTCTGACACATTACTAACAATCATCATTACCGCTAAAGCAGTTAACGTGTGGAGTGCGGACATAAATCTTGTTAAAGTAACCACAGCCGGCCTCAGGTTTTTTTCCTCCCCTCCGCAAAAAAGCAACCTGTCCGAAAAGTGAGCATCTGCACGTAGTTAGCGCGTGGCGCACCCAGCTGCCGGGCAAATATTTCCAAAGTTTACTCCATCCTGCTTCTAACCTTACAAAGCAAACTAATTAATGGTTTAGGTGAGGCTGGTGAAGATGGGGGGTTTTAAAACGGGCTGGGGCTGACTCTAATGAGGTGGGGGGGGGGTCTGACTTCTGTGTGCACCCCCAGGCTGCAGGTTTATGGCTCTTTTAAAGGGGCGAATTAAAGCGGGTCCCCTGCACTGCACCTTTGACAAAGCTCACAAGGTTTTAACAACTGGGACTGCGGGGGGGGTGCCTGCGCCCTCTCTGGTGGCACATTCCGAGGCCCGTCCGCCTCTACCCGCCAACATTTTGGCACAACGGGGGCATCTATGGGTTAAGAAAACAAGACATAAAAAAGTTATCTTTTTTTATAGACTAATAAAGATGTGGAGCTAAGCTACATATGAAGCTTAGTATGTCTTCGGCTTATGTGTAGTGGAGGTCTACCAAGCACTGGCTTATTAGTCTAGTCTGCAGAGACCTTAATTAGCATAAGAGGTCTATAAAAACAGCGCACAAGACAACTGACCCAAATGCAGCGAATCTGTGATGCCAGACCCAGAGAGAAACTTGACTGAAAATGACGCTCACCGGGAAGGACAGCAGTGAGAAATCTCAGTTACGACCGCCTAAAATTTAATTCAGAGTTAGTGATGGTGATTAAACAGGAAGGCCTGGAATCCCACAACATCTGGGACCATCCATTCACCCTACTCTGGGAAGGGTAACATTATCTATGCTGCTGGCTGAGACCTGGGCCGTGTCCGAATCAGCACTCTTCCACACTATTGAGTAGCCTTGGTGAGTAGATAGGGCGAGAAAGTCGTTGAGTAGGCGAAAATTTTTCAAATTGCAGTATACTTGAAACACCCGGATGACACACTTATTTCCAGGGTTTCGCTGAGTACATTCGGGAGCACACTTTGCAAGAAGTACACAAACATTTTGGTCACATAAATATGACGTGAAGCTTCGTTTAAAAAAAAAAAATGAGGCGCAGCTTCGCTGACGGTTTCCTTCAAACACAACAAAAACAGCATGTGACATGGCAGCGCAAGGGTGGGAGGCAGGGTTGCCAGATCTTGCCAGAGACTTTCCAGCCAAATGGCGACTCAAAACTACGACTCAAAATATATTTTTAACCGAAACCAACATATTTTAAAGAGAAATCATCATATTTTTACTTTTTAAAATAAGTGCATGCTTTGCGACCTTTCATTTTTACCCGTGACTGCACATTGAAAGTATCCCAATTTAGCTGTAAAACCGCGGACATGGCAACACTGGTGTGACGTCTTATGACCTGCTTACGACACTTCCACAGTACGGTTGGAAAATAGTATGGCGGATATTTTTTGCGGACTGCTAAACAGTGCACATTAAACAGCACACTTCTGCCAGTGCACTGTACGCAGGAGACAGGGCGCAGTAGATATGGCTCTGATTCGGACACAGCCCTAGTCAGGGGCGATGAACAGTTCCACCAAAGTACAGGGTCAGTGGAGGAAAGAGGAAGACTGTTCACATTTTCTGGTTCCCGTTTTCAATTCTTCAGTCTCCGAGTCGAAGCAGGACGGCAGCAGGCGTCGGAACGCAGGCACAGGCCTCTGCGTGCCTGTCTGAGGGGCTGGCTACAGCTGCAGATGACAGATGTTATTAACATCTACTTTCGCAGCTCTGGGCTGAAGGACCCCACAGTGACTGCCTGAAGGTTGGGTATTTGCTTTATCGTTGCCGATACACAGATTCCTGTAAGCATGGAAAAAAAAACCCTTGAAGCAAAATTCGGCTACGAGTGAAAATTCAGCGAGTACCTTGAGGCAGCGGGGAGAGAGCGGAGAGCGATCCTGTGGGCCTTCTGCATGAACAGAACAGATATCCTTTATCTGACACAACATCTGTCAGTAGGCCTGTGTCTGAACACTGAACTTTCACAAGACGCCATACCTACTGGGGCCGTGAGGATCCTACAACCGCGGAGCACCGAAATCCTCAAATCCCCCGGCTCTAACAGGTTTCCGAATCCACACGCCCTGTTTACGAGCCTGCTTCATCACCGCAAAACAGCGCCACTGCATTCTCCCTTACAGGAAATTAACTCGTGTTCAAGTGGTCGCCCTCATTGGAGGGGTTCACTTTTTGCTTTTTTTTTTGAGGGGCGGGTGGGGGGGGGGGGGGGGGGAGAGAAAAGAAAAAGGAGGACAACTCCTCAGAAAGCTAATTAGACAGAAACAAATGTGGGCAAACAGGAATTCTGAACTGATCCAGCTGCCAAAAGTAATATCATTTTCATTATTTATTTCATTATTTATTTATGGATGTGTTCAGACAGAATTAATAATAGACGCCCTCCGAGAAAATGTTTGTGCTGCGATCCCATTACCGGCAGGACACGACCAGCACCGCGTTTTGGCTAGCAGGCGCGATTGTACAGCCCCCCCCCCCCCCAACAAAAAAACACAATTAGTGTTTGCCTTTATTCCTGAGGTTGACATTTTGAAAAATCAACAATCCTTTAAAATATAGATATTTTAAATGAGATCACACTTTTTTCTTTTTTTTTTACTGAAATTAGGAAATATATTGTCAATATAAATTCAATTAATGTTGGCTAGTCCCATGCTATTTAAAATAAAGGCCATCTTTAGCTTCAGTGAAAGAATTTGTACCAAACCTTTGCGCAAACAATGAGAATGAATCTAATGAATATAACAGTTCTATAGTTGAAGTAGAGGCACTCTTTCTATACACAAAATGACTAGCCCTGATAAAGACTTAATGGCCTGGTCTTAAGATTTCTTATAATATTATAAAGGTATAAGGAGATTTTATGACAGAATACAAGGGAAAATCTGCTTAAATCATACACTCCTATAAATAAAAAACTATTTTAGAGTAGGGTCCCAGGTAAAATGGGGGGGGGCCTGAAAACACTGCAGGTAAATTTTTGGGATTTGTCATGAAACATGAGTAAGACCTTCTTTGCTCTTGAGCCTCAGTGTAGGAGTGTCACAGCCATGTGCGATTTAATCACCGCTAAGACTTCACAGCTCTCTTTTGCGTTTTCTTAAAGGACGTGCCCTTACCTCTGCCAAGGAGCTGCTTGAGCGTCACCGCGCTCGAGTTTTGAAAGCCTGGCAAGGTCGTCTCATTAGCCGCTAATTGGCAGACTTTTCTCCCTGTCTTTCTTTATTTAACTCTTCTTTTTTTTCGCATTGCGATTTGTGTTTCTTCTGGAAGGAAGGAAAGAAGGAAGAAAGGAAGGGGAGGAGGGAGAGCAAAATCTCCAACGCAGCTAGCTTCGCCGGGGGAGTTACTGTACCGTAAAACCACAGAATCATCAACAGTTCTGTCCCATGATTAACCTTCAATAGAGCTTGGCTACACAGCTGATCTGCAGGACCTAATTAGCCCAGGGATTGAAGTAATGTTTTCATTCTGGTGTTTTCCTCAACTGGAATGCACACAATACATATCAAAAGGGGCAAACTACTGTCCTAGCAAAGCTCTGCCTTAAAAGTTGACGTACAACTCTCACATTGCTCTAAATATCCGTAATGAGGCAATAAGAGACTACATTAAAGACAAGGATGGTGAAAAAGCACTTTTAGGTCACACACAGGTTACACACATTTAAATTATTATATATTTCTGGGAAACGTATCTTGAAATGTTGCTGAGTGAATCAATTATGAAATCAGGAGAGCAATCTGTCAACAAAAGTAGCCGTTTTCCCTTCAGTGCTCCCACGTAAGACACCGTTTACTGAAGGGGCCCCATTTGAAAAGCCTCACAAAGATGCGCAGATTTGCTATTAATCTCAAAATGTGACTTTTCACAGCCAATCCACCAGAAACATCACCGTACAGTTTGCAGATGATTTACATTTTAAAGGCAAAAAGGCCGTTCTGAATCCTCAGAGTCTGATCCAGACATTCACCTCTGTTTCATACAACCTCCACCTCTGTCCTGCATGCAAAGAGAGGCTGATGGGCATGCTGTGTCTTCCTATTTGATGGCGTTTCCATTTTTTCTGGATCTTATAGAAGTTCTGGAGGTTTGACAGCATATGGGTGGAACTTAAACCAGTCCTCCCATTGTTCTGAAGTGAAACAATGGCCCAATAAAAACAATCAAACTCAAAACGGCTCACATGCAGAGAGGCAATCGAGCATAGCAGCAATTAAATGTTTAATTACACATTTTATCCCAGCAGCACTTTCACAGACAGCATGGTTTACTTATCTTAAGGATGTTTACTGCTGCCTGGATATAGCACTCGGCAAAAAAACGGCCATCGCTGCCTCGAAAAAAAGAGTTTCACAAAACAATAGCAGAACTGGTGATTACCATCATTCGCAACAACACATGGTCAGAGTGATCATTAGGATCTTTGCATGCACTATATTTTCTGTATTTATACATGTGCATTTGGAAATGACACACACACACAATTTTTTAATTGGTATCTGAGTGAGTGATAGGGTATTTTGACTTGCACTTTTCCAAATACTTTTTTTTTTAAAGAACAATCTAATTGCATTTGACTCTGTGTTTGCAGCATGGCTTTAACCCACACTGGACTCAAGCGTAATCCACCCGTGGCAGAATGACGCAAATCTGGGGGTGGGGGCGGGGGGGAGGGGGGGGGGTGCAGAAAGGGCGAGTAGAAAAATGATGGTTGCAATTACTGGCCCGTTCCAGAAGTACTGCTCTGCTTTCTGTAAGGAGGAGAAATGTCAAACAGGGAAGAAACACAAGTCTGACTGCTCAGCAGTTTTTTTAACATCTGTACTGGGCCAAAATGAGAAAAAGAACAAAAAAATACTCACGTCTCACTCATGCCCTGTTCTCCTTATCAGAAATTAGCAGCTTAAATCAAGCTAACAACTTGATTTAAGGTAGAAACATATTGTTTTTAATAGTTTAATGTTGTATCATGGGAGGGGGATGGGGGCGGGGGTGGAGGGCAGGGGCGCCCCATGCGCCCCCAGGCTTTACCTGATGAGGGTACTGACACTGACCTCCCTAAGACCCAACCAATGAAGTAGCCCTCATATTAGCATAGCTCCTCGAACCATGGTCAGTTGCACAGGGGGGGCCGTTCTTTTAAAACAATTCATACAAATGTGTCAGTATGCCTGTATGTCATGGCTTATTTACATAACGTAATCTCTTTTCTGGCTCTGCCTACAAGGGACAGTGTGATTCTGGGTATGTACCTGAGACAGGAGGGACAGTGTGGTTCTGGGTGTGTACCTGAGACAGGAGGGACAGTGTGGTTCTGGGTATGTACCTGAGACAGGAGGGACAGTGTGGTTCTGGGTGTGTACCTGAGACAGGAGGGACAGTGTGGTTCTGGGTGTGTACCTGGGACAGGAGGGACAGTGTGATTCTGGGTGTGTACCTGAGACAGGGGGGACAGTGTGGTTCTGGGTGTGTACTTGGGACAGGAGGGACAGTGTGGTTCTGGGTGTGTACCTGGGACAGGAGGGACAGTGTGGTTCTGGGTGTGTACCTGGGACAGGAGGGACAGTCTGGTTCTGGGTGTGTACCTGGGACAGGAGGGACAGTCTGGTTCTGGGTGTGTACCTGGGACAGGAGGGACAGTCTGGTTCTGGGTGTGTACCTGGGACAGGAGGGACAGTCTGGTTCTGGGTGTTTACCTGGGACAGGAGGGACAGTCTGGTTCTGGGTATCTACCTGGGACAGGAGGGACAGTCTGGTTCTGGGTGTTTACCTGGGACAGGAGGGACAGTCTGGTTCTGGGTGTGTACCTGGGACAGGAGGGACAGTGTGGTTCTGGGTATCTACCTGAGACAGGAGGGACAGTGTGGTTCTGGGTGTGTACCTGAGACAGGGGGGACAGTGTGGTTCTGGGTGTGTACCTGGGACAGGAGGGACAGTGTGGTTCTGGGTGTGTACCTGGGATGGTGGGGGGCAGTGTGGTTCTGGGTGTGTACCTGGGACAGGAGGGACAATGTGGTTCTGGGTGTGTACCTGGGACAGGAGGGACAGTCTGGTTCTGGGTGTTTACCTGGGACAGGAGGGACAGTCTAGTTCTGGGTATCTACCTGGGACAGGAGGGACAGTCTGGTTCTGGGTGTTTACCTGGGACAGGAGGGACAGTCTGGTTCTGGGTGTGTACCTGAGACAGGAGGGACAGTGTGGTTCTGGCTGTGTACCTGAGACAGGAGGGACAGTGTGGTTCTGGGTGTGTACCTGGGACAGGAGGGACAGTCTGGTTCTGGGTATCTACCTGAGACAGGAGGGACAGTGTGGTTCTGGGTATCTACCTGAGACAGGAGGGACAGTGTGGTTCTGGGTGTGTACCTGAGACAGGAGGGACAGTGTGGTTCTGGCTGTGTACCTGAGACAGGAGGGACAGTGTGGTTCTGGGTATGTACCTGGGACAGGAGGGACAGTGTGGTTCTGGGTGTGTACCTGGGACAGGAGGGACAGTCTGGTTCTGGGTGTGTACCTGAGACAGGAGGGACAGTGTGGTTCTGGGTGTGTACCTGAGACAGGAGGGACAGTGTGGTTCTGGGTGTGTACCTGAGACAGGAGGGACAGTGTGGTTCTGGGTGTGTACCTGAGACAGGAGGGACAGTGTGGTTCTGGGTGTGTACCTGAGACAGGAGGGACAGTGTGGTTCTGGGTGTGTACCTGGGACAGATGGGAACAGTGTGTTTCTGGGTGTGTACCTGAAACAGGAGGGACAGTCTGGTTCTGGGCGTGTACCTGAGACAGGAGGGACAGTGTGGTTCTGGGTATGTACCTGGGACAGGGGGGGCAGTGTGGTTCTGGGTATGTACTTGGGATGGTGGGGGGCAGTGTGGTTCTGGGTGTGTACCTGAGACAGGAGGGACAGTGTGGTTCTGGGTGTGTACCTGAGACAGGAGGGACAGTGTGGTTCTGGGTATGTACCTGGGACAGGGGGGGCAGTGTGGTTCTGGGTGTGTACCTGGGACAGGGGGGGGCAGTGTGGTTCTGGGTATGCACCTGAGACAGGAGGGACAGTGTGGTTCTGGGTATGTATCTTAACTGGGGAAGGGGGGAAGTGTGGTTCTGGGTGTGTACCTGGGACAGGGGAGACAGAGGGGACAGTGCGGTTCAGGACATGTACCTTGACCCTTCCCAGCATGCATTTTTGCGGGCTGGGCAGAAACTGAGAGCAATGACATGTTGGCAGGGAGGAGCCCTGTGAACACGTGTAAAAATGGGGAAATGGCCGGAAATTGTTGAGCAGCCATAACTGGCAAACAGAGAACAGGCCTCATGTCCTGCCATATCTCAGACTGGAACCTCATCCTCCAGGTGCGCAGGGGTCAGAGGGCAAACCGTTCCAAATGCAAGCATGCACATGTCACAATCACGCACTGTATATTGAATTTCTGAACTCACAATATATTATTATTATTAGTAGTAGTAGTAGTAATAATTTGTATATGTAATTTGTATTTGTAATCCGCATTTGTATTATTGACATTGTTGTTGCTGTTTTTTATCATTTGTATTTATTTTTTATACGTTTAATACAAACATATTTCTATTTTACATACTTTTCATCCAAACTTCGATGTTGTGTTTAACCGTTTGCGAGTGTGGAGTGGCCTGTGATTGCGCGTGCTTGTCCTCTCTCTCCCCGCTGGCATCGGCCAGGCGATCACGAGAGAGCGTTCTGTGAGGAGCCTCATCTGTTACGGCGAGCCGCACCGCGCCTCCGAGCGAAGGCGGACGACAGGGTGTCAGGGGCGGCTGACAGTGATGGATGCACCAAATTCTCTAGGCAAGTCAGGCGCTTGGACACATTAACAACAGGCACCTGCTTTCCCGTACAAATCTATTAAAAGATAACGGCAATGGCCGCTCTCGCTATATTAGTAAATTATAGCTCCGCAGTACCTGTGAGCGTGGATTTCCTTTTTTCTCCCCCCCCCCCCCTCCCCCCCCACCCGAGCCCCCCAACCCCCCGTGCGGGATGGGCAGTCTAACACTGCCACCTAGTGTTACACCACAGTTGCTTCAGTTTCGACATTGAATTATCTGCCCAAACTTCACACTCAACATGAACAATGTCTACTCATGTCCTAAATCAAACTGGGACGCATGTAATTGTTGGACTATGCATATCCAATATAAAGGTTTAGCAAAACATATACAAGAAATTAGATTTTGTATACTCAAAATAATGTATAAGGTATAGCAAACATACATGATCACTAACTCAGTGTGAGTTGTTAAAAACTATTTTTTAAAGGATTAGGAGTGATAATCTAGACTGAATAAAATTTAGTGCAGATCGCTAAAGAACATAAATTGTGCAGGTGTGGCTAATCTCCACACGTTTATAAATATGAATGTTGTGATTTGTTATTTCTCTCTTTTTGACAGAATAAAATGGCCGCGTTGCATGTTTTTCTTAATTGGCCTCTTGCGCATTTAAGGAGTGTCCCTTTTTCCGAAAATTTTATTTTCTGAGAGTTTAAAAGATTTGTTCCTTAACTGACACAATCTTGGTCTTTAAAGAGTAGGTTTAATCTTTAAAGCCTCTTTTCTTCAACAATTTATTTTTTATTTTTCTCATTTCTGTCGGTTGCATTGGCAAAGCACTTTAATTTAATCTACATTACCCCCAATGGAATTAATGCAGTTATCCCCAAACTGATTGAAAATTTCTTTTTTTTCTCTCTCATTTCCACTGGGAAATTCAAATAAATTATTTGTTTTGCTAATAAATATCAAGGTCATCTGCCATAATAACATTAAAATACTTACCTTATTTGTCTTATAAAGTATTCTTTATTTGTTTATTTTTGTATTTTTATTGCTCTGCTTGGAGATTTGTTTTGCCATTTATATTGAATCGTGACACAAGGAAATCATTTTTTTTTAAATGACAGAAATATGAGGACCATTTCAGTTCAGAACTGAAGGACTCGAAAATTAGAAATATGAACCCTAGCTTTATGAACCTACATCCTAAGCCAGCCATGGACTAACTAACCCTCTATGAACCTACATCCGAAACCAGTCACAGACTAACCCTCTATGAACCTACATCCTAAGCCAGCCACGGACTAACTCGCTATGAATCTACATCCTGAGACAGCCACGGACTAACCCACTATGAACCTACATCCTAAGCCAGCCATGGACTAACCCTTTATGAACCTACATCCTAAGCCAGCCATGGACTAACCCTCTATGAACCTACACCCTAAGCCAGCCATGGACTAGCCCTCTATGAACCTACACCTTAAGCCAGCCATGGGCTAACCCTCTATGAACCTACACCTTAAGCCAGCCATGGGCTAACCTTCTTGAGTCTGGTTCATCCAAAAGGTTCTTCCTTTATGGTGTCCAGAGAGTTTTTCCTAGGCACTTTTGACTTGCTTTTGTGGGGGTTTAGGCCAGGATATCATACACAGACACTTTGAACACAATCATTATAACAGTGTACGGGTATACTGTATATGTAGGTGTGTGTATAAGGCATGTTTACACACACACAGACACACACACATATAAATAAACAAACACACGCATAAAATGTACAAGCTGCAGTACTCCAGAGCATTACTCTGCCAGCTGTAACACGACTGCTCGTCTGAGCTCTTCCTCCATCCATTCAGACTGAGTAGAGGCATTCTTCTTAGTCTCTGTACTCTGTACATCTGTCCCTGAAGGAGGACATATATCCACAGAAATGTATGTGACCATGAAAGGAGACAGAACCACAGGAGCCGCATGGCAACAACTATTAAAAAAAGATTCTCCGCACAAATACGCAACTGACATTATGACTACACACCAGTAACACAAATATCAATTACGAATAAGTTAATTTCTGCATATGCCTCTGTGAGTGTGTGTGTGTGTGTGTGCGCGCACAAGTGTGTGAACAGGCATGTATGAGTGCAGACACAGGCAAAAAGGAAAAAATATCTAGTGAGGATGAGAGAGAGAGAGGAAACGTTAGCAAGCTCACTGCCCACACTTTTTCAAGACCTCTCAGGTGAGGGGGCTTGTGAGAGAATGTGCAGGTGCCGTACCGTGTGTGTGCGCGTTGTGCGTGTGTGCGTGCATTGGTGTTCGCGGTGTGCGTGTTAGAGAGATCGGGTCAGTCAGCCACCTCCTCCAGAACACAAGTAAATTACGATCTTTCTAAAACTCTGCGTCCAATTACGCGCAAGAGACAGAGGGCCAGCTTCCCCCCACTGCCAACCATTCATTTCACATTCAGGTTGACACAGCGGGATTGAGGAGGCCGGCTATCAGTACCATTCATATTTCATTATCCTTGCGGAAGGAAGACGACTGCACTGGTCTTCAGAAGAAGAAGAAGAAGAAGAAGAAGAAAAAAACAAAAAACAAATCGATAGCATCCTCTTAAAGCCCAGGCCGTGAGTTGTGTATTTATTTGCCACGGCAACATTGCAAGACTGTAAATCCAATTCTCCTCTCCAGTGATAATGAGGGTAGACTGCTGCCTAAATGATTGCAATGCGGTCGATATAGCAGCAGAGATAGGTCTAATGCGGAGGGCCAGGTAGAAGACTGAACCTTGTAAATTTGCAGTAAGTAAATATTTGAGTGCACAGGGCAGAATGAATGGGAACAGTAAATACTTTACAGCCAGCACTTTGTCAGGGATGTAAGTGCCTTCGCTCCTCAACACTCGGCCGGCGTACAATTTACAATCATTTGAAAAGTGACAATGCGCAAAAATTACTACTTTTTCAGACCGCTAAAACCCTTAATAAATCTCCACCCTGGATGCCCCTTATTGTCAGTTATCATCTGGTGACAATGCTTTTTGCCATCGTTGTCCTGACAGAAATATGATATGTGAAACAGCGATGTCACATCACTTAGCGTGATTTAGTCCGAGTTGGCCCGCGCCATTTTAATCAATCAAATTTGTCACGTTTTACTGTAATGATCTTGTGGTGGGCCGCGCGATAAGGTGATGTATAAGTCTTATCTGCGGCGTGATTTAAAACAGCCCGGAGCTAATGTGCTGGGAAAGCGGCCCTCTCTTTCCTCACCAGGTTTCTGTCAAACTGGCAAATAAGCGGGGCAGTATTATTGCCTTCACTAGAAGTGGGTGGTCCCATCACTTCACAGACTGACTTTATGTGGACTGTGAAGGCTATATATCTATGTACGGGTCATGTGACGAGCTCTATGATGTCCCTAAATCATAGAGCTCCGGGACAGGCCAGTAGTGTGTCGAGGGGGGGGGGGGGGGGGGGTTGGTCGTTTTGTGGGTCAAATTGAGCCCATGACCCAAACAGATTTTTATTTTTGTTTTGTTTTTTTGTTTATGCCCTGACAAAAGATTTAAGCTCTCATAAACCAACACACAGCTTAGAGGAAATCCTGCTTCACCTTACTTCAACTCTTGCCATTGAAATCAATCATCAGCTCCTCTCTGCAAATAATGAACAACAACGGAGTACATTGGTACTGTCCGTGCCTACCGATGAACACTCAAGCAGTAGGCTTCCATACTCAAATTCAATCCTTCCATTAAATCAAAGGGGTGATGTAATCAATGCAGAAGACAAATATGACACACACCTTACTTACACTATCAGTATCCCTAAAATGAACAAAACATTAATGTCTGCTGACGTGTGTTTGCCGCGACATATCCCTAAATCCCTATCATTTTGTATGCTACAGTCGACAGGCAAACACATACAAGGGGGAAAAAAAGCTATTGAACACTGCGAAATATCACTGCGGGTGCCCCTTTCAGCCATGACGTGGTCAGAAATAAGCAGCAGATGGAAAAATGTTTCCTGGGGTGGGCTGTGGCGAGAGTGCGCTGGGTACCTGTGACCACGATGGAGTGGCAGGAGCCGCATGCCAGCAGCTTGACCCTTCCCAGTTTCCCCGGGGTGAATGCCTCCAGTGCGCCTCCCTGGGGGCATACGTCCCTGGCCCCGCCCCGGCCGGTCTGTCCGAGGTCTCCACAGCCCCAGCACAGGAGCTGCGGCCCCTGGCCACACGCTGCCTCCTACGGGAAGGGTGAGGGAACAACATGTCTGGTCCGTTACACAGTCTGTAGGCCTGACACATACTAGACAAAAAGGAGGAATGAACGCTTCTACATTTTACACTCAATGACACATTTCATTTCTGGAGGACCTCGGTTTAGTTCAAATAACACGGAACATTTTACATTGCCCTGTCATGCAACATGAATGATTGCTTTGGTTAAAACAGATTTGTTCATTTCATTATGTTAAAATGAGGCTACAACACAAACAGACAGAAGGATAAATAGATAGACTGACTGACTGGCTAACAGATCAACTGATTTACGGTCTTACAAGTAGTCCTCAAAGAGAATATTCTTTCAACAGCTAGAACAAGTGACTTGAACAATGCAAGCACAGTTTACCACACGTACCAATCAACAGGATGACAATGGCAGACAATGAAATATACAAGAGGAACCCATTAATATATTGGAAATTTGCTGAGGCTATAGCTATAGCATCTTTAGGGTACTTCTGGCTTGTGTACAAGCAAGTGTCTGTTGTGTTCTCAGAAGAGATTGAGATACCTTGAGGATTGTGTAAAAAGCCTTTTATATCTTTCAAGTATCAATCTTGAATTTGACATACTGCTGTTTTTTTTATTATTATTTTCATACATTTTACAAAAAGGTTGTAACACACATCTTTAACTTAATCATTGTTGTAACTTGTCTGTGGAACCATGACTTTTGATTCTCTCTGGCATATTGTATACCGTATATCTTATATCGTCAATGATATCTTCAAATCATTCCGTTAATAATTTGCAGAACACAGAAGTAGGGCTTTTTTTTTTTAAAGTCATTATGGTTGTTAAAAATTGGAGAAAGTTAGAGGATCAAAAATAAAAACTGCATTTTTTACTTTGCGTTAAAGACTTGTTCCCACGTACAGCAGAGTAAACACTGATTTTAAACAAACAAATTTTTTTTTTTTTTTTTTAATCGAAGCACGTCTTTCCAGTTATTGAACCCCTAGTTCTCATTGAAGCCCTAGCTTTGAGGCAAATCGCACCGGAGGCCTAAACTCATTTTTATTATTATTTTGAAAATTGCCCTTTATACTAATTAGAGTTGACCCTGAAAATACTGCATGACCCTACCATCAAATTCACACCCACACCTTGACAGTGTTATTATAGTTCTATTCCCAAGAAAGGGAAAAATCTGAATTCTCTGAAAGAGCAAACCAATAGGTAACCTATTACAAAAGTTTAAGAGATCAATAGCTAATTTCTCTGCATTGATTACCACTTGAACATTTAAAATGTGCCCTGCAGCCACAATATGCGTTTGGCAGTGAGTTCCCAATTGGTCCTCATAAGTATTAAAATTATTGATTAAGAACAGAGGACTAAAAATGTCAAACTGTTCATTAATCTTAAGAACTGTACTTGATCAAGATCGCCTCCCACACAAAACGCCAGGGTGTATTTGTTGACTCGTTATACCTACATGTTTTAGAGTATTCGATAGATCAGATGAAACTAATTAAGTATATAAATAATATTTCCAAAATATTATATTTTATAAAGCATTAATGTGCGGTCACATTACATGTTACATCTTGAATAAAGTTTAGCCTGGGATTGATTAACCCTATTTATTAAACCATTCAAATACTCGTTCAAATTATTTATAGTTTGTTTGTCATTAAATTTGATTCCCTGACTGACCAGATGTCCTCGTTTCCCTGGACATTTCTTCTTTTTGGGACCGGAAATATCAGCTCAGGCAGGATTTCTAAATTCCTAGTTAGGTTTGTCCAGTTAGGTTTTTCTCATTCCACAGATAACAAATAGCCCAGTATTATGTTCATAACACCTGCCCCTTGGCCCTGTCCTCTTTTTGTGAAATTCAATATATGGTCACCCTATATAAAAACAGATTATCTTGAGCTGAGATTTGTGTTGGTTTCCACTGCCTTTTGTGTTGCACATCTAATGGTTTGTAAAGACTGGCCAGATTATCGCTTTTTCCTGTTTAACTGTAGTTGCCCAGTTATATTTACCAGGAGATTGATACTGATATGACAGGAGTGCAGCGCAACAGTGGATCATTGTGCTGACTGGGAAGTTTAAAGTTTCTGTTGTGTCTGAAAGTGTCAGTGCTCAATGGCTCGATGGTTTGATCCACGGATCAAAACAAAAAGTTGATCACACAATACCCGGACACAGCCCGGACCTCAACATGACCACAAAGGTCTGGGACCGACTGCTTCTGGAGTGTAGCTCTATGACCGATCGGATCCAGCCACCTAAACCGCCACCGGCAGGTCTCACAGCGTGAGCACATTTTCTGCTAGCGTCTTGGATTACCACCCTGCTTTGGGAATCCATTAGCTTTACTCGTGCAACATTATCCCCTTTTGTGAGAAACAGGAGCTGGAACGCTGAAAGACTTTTGGACCACTACAAAGCGCACTTCCTGAACTTCAGCCAATTGTTTACAAGAACAAAAACTAGACGTGTCCCTACTCCTGTTTCAGACACAATTCTGATCAGTTCCTGGTTCAGAGGCCATCTTCAAAGACACCTCTTCAGAACTATTCCCTCCAGTAAAACAATTTTTTCTGCCAGTAGCACATATCAATGTTAATTTCCAAATGTATACAGAACTGAGGGAATGCACAGAAATGTAAACAAAACTCACAAAAACAGCGTACTGTTCAGTAATGAAAATCGGCCTTTCATTCAGAATTGTGCATTTAAGCACATGCACTCTGGAGCTATGTTCAGGGGTGCCACCATGAAAAAATCTCACAATGGGCCCCACCACCCCTGCACAATTACTGTAACCACAACTCCAGAAGCTAATAATCCACCCATTGGTTTTAAATACTAACATTTTATTGACTGTCATTTTAACACTGAAGTTGCAATGACATTACATGGACTATAATTTAGCACTGGCAGTCACCTTAGCATTGCCTGTCTTTTTTGACAGTGGCATTACAATGGCTATCACTTTGGCTGTCAATTACACTCAATCAAACAGGGGTCTGGTACACCCCCAGAAAATTTAGAATTTACAATAGCTCATTTCATGCATTTCTGTGACTTTTGAAAGATAATATAAGTGTTTCCCATACCAGTAAACAATAGTGGCACACCACCACTCCAATAATCTGGCCGTTGCTACTGCATTATGTAGGCTGTAGCTGACAATAAACTACAGTAGGCCTATGCATATGTGTATACTCTCATTTCATACCAATGACCTAAAGCTCACCCAGCTCAATCTCCAAAAGTTGAATATGAATAAAATTTTCCCATTAGTTAAACTCTGCTTCTGCTTTTTTATACTGAAAAAAAAATAGAAAACATTTTTAGGGGTTAGGGTTAGACCAATGGCCTCTCACATGGTCTTTTTGTTGCATGTTATATCACTACATTTTATTTTTCTTTCTTTTGTAAATCTTTCTTTTTAATTGTCTGATTATGAACAACTCTAGGCTTGGCTATAATTATATAAAATATAAAATAGCCTTAACGGTATGGGAAACACTGCATGCACATCATTATGGATCTTATTCGGAAATTAAAAGCATTCCGGTTACGATACAGCATTACATTACGTTTACATTACATTAGTTATTTGGCAGACGCTTTTATCCAAAGCGACGTAGCCTACAATAAGTGCATATTGAAGGTCATTGACGCGACTACAAAGCAAATCCGACAAAGCACAACTTTCTCACAGCCTAGGAGCTATCCCTAGTAATAAACATGAGTAGTACACAGTCAGCTATACATCCTGAACTATAAAATAACCAAAAACCCAAGTTAAATAGAAAACAAGCAAAAAACAGGAAGCGGCAGCTTACTATGTAAACACCTTATTCCGAAAAGAAAACCCCGCCGGAAAATCCTCAAAAATATGCAAAAAGCGAAATGAATAATAATATGATAAATAATAATAATAATAACCTAAAAATTAAAAACATGTAGGCTTAACAACACATTATTCGGTTTACAGCGACACAGTCTGTGCTTGTAGCCTACAGATTCGGAATGTGTTTCGGGTGTTGAAGTTAGCCAGCTAATTTAGGGTAAAAATAAATAAATGTTGCAGCAAGCACGCAACCCTCAGTTCTGGTCCGATGAGGAGACAAATCTTAAATTCTATATTAAAAGAAATAATCAGTGTGCAGTTGGACGACAGAAAACCTCGAAATAGTGATTTGTTTAAGGATGTAGCCTGTAGCAGACAAAATGAAAGATCCTGAGTTCAGTCAAACCACTAAACAAATGAAAAATAGGTGGAAGACATTGTATTATAGTTAACTGTTTGTCATTCAAGATAATGCTGCTCAGTTGGGAGTAGAACTGGTTCATTGCGTGGGGTGTGGGGTGTCTGGGGTTCTGAGCCTGAAGTTAAATCTGTTGCGCCGGGCACCAGGGACAACTGATTTAATAGGCCTCTGAATAGCTTGCTAAACGCTAGCCGACGTTTAATAAATTTCGGCTAAAAGAGCAAAATGGAAAGACTCAGAATTTTCTTATGTGAAGATATGAAGTAGGCTATCACGCTTATTTCACTATGGAATTAGATAACATGTTAATTTGCACCACTCACGGATTTCCTTTGTGAAACATTGGGTGATGTACTGTCGCCCACTCTTTTCTCACTTTCAATTTGTGGAACCCTACTTTTACTTTATGAAGATACAAGATGACACTGACTGTTTGTATTAACCACAAAACTGCAGTATTAACTCGAAATTCGCCGACAATTAAGACAGTGCCCAAGCGCCACAGGTTTGAGACGGCAAGACTAAACCATTTCCTGCCGGGGGGCGGGGGTTAAAGAGACAGTCTGGGTGGTTACTTTTTTGCCAAAAACAAGAAAAGAAAATGAATCCGTTAGTTCCACTACGACATTACACACAAAATATTACAGCAATATCAATTTCAATAACTAATGAATAAAAGGTTATTAATCATATGTTCAAATTTTTTGAGTGCCCCTGTCAGTCAGGGCCCTTGGAATCGTCCCCCCTCCGCCTTCCCTTTTTTTTTTTACGGTGCCCCTGTTGGTTATAGTCATGCATGAACCATCATCAGCGTCATAAGTCGCAGATATAAGATTTCAGTATAAAAATGAGAACACTGAAGAATCAGATCTCATTGTGTATCCATGTTGACTTTCCCAGAGGGCTTATCAAGAACCGGTTCCTTAAAGGTTCACAACTAGTATGACATCCTAAAAAGTCTGTGTGAAACTGTGAAGTGCAAAGAAGCAGTGTTCCCTGTACTGGTTCCATATTTACTTTCCGGCCATGTGGGCCACATGTGACTGAAGTAAGAGAAGGGGTCAGTTGTGCGTGGCCAGGCAGAACGGACAAACATTTTATTTCCAAAGTGATTGTAAATAAGACCAGAAATTACTGACCTGGGAAGGCATGACCTGCACTGGCAGCGGCTCATTTGTGAAAGAGTAAACGGCGTCCGTGGACGGAGTCGTCGCCATGGCTTCCCTCAAGCCAGCTTGAGTTTTCTGTAGCAGCCGAGTGGCCATGACTCCAGGGAGGCCACTCCCTCCCCCCTGCCCACCGCCCACCGCCATTCATCACACAGCCACGGCAACCATCTCCGTAGTTACTGCTGTCTTGGCGCACTCACGCTCAGCTTTGTTCTCTCTGAGATTAGCTCACCACCAGTGGCCTGTCACTGTTGTCTATAGCCACCTGACTGACTGAATGGCTTCTTTTCTTTGGACTTGTATTGCATTCTCAACCCAAGTAGAGAAAACCTGATCTAGCCAGCTTTAAAATCAAGTCAGTATAACAATGCTATAAAAAAAAGTCTTACTATGAAAATTAATGATCCATATACCAGGAGTGTTCTCACACAATATAATCTGCACAACTGCCAAAGCAGTCTGCACTCCATTTGCTAATAAAACCATTTTAAAGCCAATCAGGATTTTTATTTTGCCCCCAGAAATCACCCCCTCTATTATCACATTTTATTTTTCTCCAGGACGGATGTCACATCATATTTTAAAATTTACTTTTGTCTTTTATACAGCAAATGGCAACAGATTTGAGTATCTGGCATTGCCATTGAGAAGAATGAAATAATAGCCACTTAGGTAAAGTTATTATGCAATTCATGCTGACAGAATACTTTTCTTACATGGACTGGCCATTTTTTTTATATTTCCTTGTTTACCGTTTTTATAGCCGCTTATATTTTGGCACATTTCATATGGGCATCTGCAACACTTCAATTACAGACATCTGAACATTGGAGGATCATTTGTTTTATAAGACATGTTAATGAATATTAACTAAAAAGGGGGTGATCCCGAACGCACTACAAGCCGGCTATATAAAAAAGGAACTGTAGGTGCTCAACAGAAGGACCAGTGAATAGAAAGAATACCAAACCCGGACTACTTCGCTAGGACTAACCCGAGATAAGGAGGACTCGAGCACACAGAGCTCAAATTGACTCTGAAGAAGACGTCGTTGACGTCGAAACGTCAGTCGTATTAAAATATTTGTTTTTGCTCTGAGCTCTGTGTGCTCCAGTCCTCCTTATCTCGGGTTAGTCCTAGCGAAGTAGTCCGGGTTTGGTATTCTTTCTAATGAATATTAACTCTTGCCAAAGTGCAAGGCATTTTTTCAGTTTTCCACATAAGTGTTGTGACCTTTCATTTTCAAAATATTTCTGATGAATGAGTTGATATTATAAAATGGATGCATCTGCACCCATAAAAGAGAACTATAGGTTTCACTTATTGAGTGTGTCGTTGGTTGCCTAGAGGCTGTTCCTGGAAAATGATCAGTAGTTTCCATTGCATTATTAAATATGTGAAGTTAATTTGAGGAGGATGGAATTGACTTAACTTTTCAGAGAATTTGAAAATTCACTTAAAATTTTGTAGCAACACAATCCACAATGGCAAGCAATCCATCAACATGCATTTTCTTCTAAATGGGAGTGCTTTTAAAATAGCTGCAGATGGGAAGGGGACTACAGATAATGACTGCCTAAGAAAATTACCATTTCATGAAAATTTAGATTTAATTTGCTTTTAGAGTTAAATATTGTATATGTTTTAAGACATTTAATCACTGTTTGATGCCGATTAAAAGTGATAAAGAACTTAATCTCACGGTTTCTTCTCTAGGCCTTGGATGTC
>CM056376.1:39633287-39702041 GCA_029718625.1 Synaphobranchus kaupii
CCCAACCCCCCTCCCCCCTCCCCGGAGGCCGCCGCGGAAAATATGACAACTGCTCTGTGGCGTAAACAAGTAATGTGTGACAGCTGTCAGTTTAGTTTAAATAGAGAGCGAGAAAAAAATGTCCCGATTTGACAGCACACCTAGTGTTTATTGGTCAAAGGTCAACGATCCTGAAAACAAACCCTGCCCCCCCCCCCTTTTTTTTCTCCTGTCCACAGGATGACTGAATCCAGCAGATGCGGGAGTGCAAAGGGTCCGGGAGGAGGGGGCATTGCGGGGGTTCGTGGCCGGCCATCGCTTGCGGAAACCGAGATCGTTCCTTTAAGCCTTGTTAGCTGTCGAGTGTCATCTTTATTAGTCGGCTCAATGAGTCATAACGGCAAAAAAAAGGCTCAGAGAGCGTAGTCTTTCATCACCCGGGGCTACGGAGGTGTCATTCGCCCCATCTATTATTCATATCTTTTTAATTTAACCAGGTGTAAGTGGGCTCTGACGATACGGTCCAGGGACGCGGCGACTATTACACGGCGAGCAGACAAAGAGATGACAGTCGCCGAGCGGCTCGCCGAAGATGGAGCTCTAACACGTGTCACCGCCATTTAGAAGCGCTGTCACTACATGAAAGCAAAACACATTGTCGCTCAACTTAAAGAGGGTACTCGTTTGATATAAATTCATGCATTTGGGTGATAGAGCACACTTTTCCGGGGACAGGGAGTCGCAGTACTGGCGGGGGGAAATAAAGAAAAATAGATATAGTTTTCAGTTCTCTGTTGATTTGGTTTCCCAGCAGACCCTCGCTCTATTGATCACACAATTGTGATTAATTCATCACTGGTGATTGAAGAGCTTTCCCAAGCCGTTCCTGTCCTCCGGGTTTTTGATCTGATTTTTGCTCAGATCTATTTGAATTGGACAATGTACGACGAGAGCCTTGTTATTGAAAGTTATGAAAGTAAAAATGTTCATCAGACACTAATTAGTTTTACCCATTTTATTAATTCAATTTCGCATAACCATTCAGAGTTCTTCGTGAAGGAAGTCTCTTTTGGGAATATGGCCTTTCTTTCTTCTGGTGAGTAAAAAAATAAATAAATCTGAAGCCATATATTCTTTAATCTAAACACATACACCACCATGAGCGACAACTTTTGAGAAGTTGCGAGAAGAATCGGGGGGTAAAAAAAAAAACAAAGTTTTTGCAGAGTTGTTCGCTCGACCGGAATTAGAGCGTGAATTGCATTGTCGCTCGACTGAAAAGAGCCTAAGTCTGGGTTCCTACACAAACAAGGTGCCTCCACAAACAAGAAAGGCTCCCTTCATCCCCCTAAGGACTCACTACGTTTGGGGAAATAATTGACGAGTCCCGCGGCACGAAGCGAGCGCTATCTCAGCCGAGGCTCCGCTCGAGTGCGAGGCTCTGATTGCTCCTTCCTCTCTTCCGCAAGGCTAGAGACACAGCCACAACCTAATGAGGAGTGAACCTTCAAGGAACCTACTTTCAATGTTCTTACCCTGCCTTGTGACGCTCACCCCTCCCATTCTCCCATTCCGCCCCCCCCCCCCCCCCCCCATTCTCCCATTCTCCTGCTGCACCACCCCCCCCCCCCCCACCCCCACCCCCATCGGCATATACGTGCAGTTTAGTTAGTTATATAACCTTTGCAGTGTTCTTTTCCCTTCCCTTCTGCGTACATGCTAACCTAAGAATCTCTCTCTCTCCAGGTTTCCCAGTGTTAAACACTGGGCTAGTTTTCCTGGTTGAAGTTGGAAACATCCTGTGTAGAATGACATAAGCAAAATTCTTAAAAAGCTTTTGTTATTGCTATTGGGAGTTTGGATGGACTATCGTACGAGACAATAATTTGTCTCAGGGCCAAATAAGGCATTTTACTGGGGGTTTACTGCAGATGGTATTGGGAGATATTTTTTGTTTGTTTTTTCTAAGCGAGGGGACAAGGGCAGATTGGCCTCACACTCTGTCCACTCTTTCTTATGCTCCTCTTGCACAAACAACTACAACTGCTGGCAATTATTGTTGCAGATCAGAAAGATGTATGGTTGTATCCTTTTTTGTAATTAAATTAAGGTAGAATTACTATGGTTCTATGTTATTCTGATATGTTATTTCCCCTGACCCAACCCTCTGCATCTGGACTGTCAATAAATTAGATAATTTATAACAATAATAATAATAATAATAATAATAATTATTATTATTATTACTATTAATAGTAGTAGTATTTGTACTATTAGTGTTATTATTACAGGACCTTGCAATATATTTTTATTATGTTCATTGATGTTGACCCACTGTAACCCCCACACGCTGACTTTATTTTCAATTTTTTAAATGTATTTTATTTCACATTGCCAAGGAAAATGGGGCATTTTGAATTTTATTGAAGAATTCATATGATTTTCATTTTTGTTCTTGTAAACGGGGACAATTTGGTTTTCTTTGATATACTTACACATTTGTTTACGATGCCAGCCCTCTCCTCTCCTCTTAGTTAAACATATCACACATTACGGCAATTTACAGCCCAGCTGTTTCCTTACAATTTGATTACATTTCCAACATGTTTTGCAATTATCGTATGGTAAAAGGCCATTCTTTATGTTCCAAGAATTAAGCGAGAAAAAAATCCCAATGAGAGAGGGGAAAAAGCTCAGATGTGAATCTTCGAGGAGTGACTGGTGTTCCTACAATAGCAACATTCAATTAAGAACTCAGAGCTTCCTTCAAGTCCTGCCAACTCCAACTATAAATATCTGCGACGGCCCAATCCGCTTGTCTCCGTGTTTATTTGGTCGCTCTCCTCTTTTCAACAACTCCGCTCGGCCGGGGTTTTTTTTTTGTTGCAGAACCTGTGAAAAATGAAAACTGCCGTTTGGATTTTGACACATTTCTTGCTCTCCTTGGGTGCACACCTCTTCCTCCCTACTGAATACATGGATTCACCTCATTTTTCACATGCCCTCGGTGTTTAATTAATTCTTCTTTTTTTTTAACTGTAAAAAAAACATTTATTTTTAAAAAATGTTTTAAAAACAACCTTGACCCTCCTTGTCAAGGTTGTTTTTATTTTGTTATGTTGTGTTGTTTTTTATTAAGCTGAGAAAGTCACACTTTCCATGCAGACTATAATTTGGCTTGCAAATGCATACGGCATTAAAAATGAAATATGTTCCGTCTCCTAACTTCTCTCCTGTGTAAACTCTTGACTAAAAATGCCCTAGTGTGTAGCATTAGGTGAAGCTCTTTGGTTTAATATTAGTTGATCGGCGCATGCTTGGAGCTTAATATAAAAAAGGCAATACATAATGCTGAGGTATTTTTGCTAATTAATGCTAATGTGCAGCATGAGGTAAATGATAATTAAATGGTCGGAATAGGTTAATAATATGTTATTGTAATCATGGTGAGCAAGCTACCCATCTAAATAAATATGAACTTATCATAGCTAGCTAGCGTCTTCATCCCCTTTTTGCTTTAACAGTTTTTAAACATGTACTGAACTATAACTCAGCATAACAGAACAGAAAACAATGGCATCAGTCTGCTGTCTCCATTTTTGCAAAAGCAAGGTTCTACAGGGTTCCCTCTCATAGAATCCACACAACCAAATTGATATATTAATCCAGATATACGGTGATGGTACAGAGATTTTCTATTTCATGATGAGTGAAGACTAAGTGTGCCACTGTGTTAAAATGGATAACACCATATTACAGTGCAGTTATAAATGCTTAATAAATTATTAATATCAGCATTTTATCTCATTTATAAATGGACTGTTGATGTCACTGTAGACATTAATAAGTACTAGTAGGTGTGCTCTTAGAATATGTACAATATGTGCAGTTGAGATGACAAACCATATATATACAGTACATATGGCTATATACAGTGACTCCTCTGGTTACTCTTTTGTGTGTGGGCTCCATACTTTGTGGGGTACCAGTTGTCATCAGTGAGAGTTACATCTTGCCTACCCCCCAAGTGAGGCTAGCTGTCCTGTGGTGTCATATGGCCTTTAATGTATAAAATAGTCAGCAATGCTCCTGGTATGTGGAGTGGTAGCACAGGGGGACACGTAAGGCATAAATTTACCTTTAATTTCAATTACACTTTTGTTAAAATAAGCAATGCCTCCTGACAATCAAGCAGGATGATGGCGTTTAATTGTGCGGCCTTGTTTTCATCTTGTTTCTGTCAATAAGCTTCTGCCAGCCCATAGTAACCATCTCCGTGTGCCTCCCTACTGCTAGCATTGATTGCCCTGGAAACGGAACATTAGTAAAACATTAGATTTGCCTCGGCGCTTAATTTGTAGGTGCTGTTTAATTGGCTTTTAAAAGCAAATGTGATCGTCTCCTTTTCCCTCCCCAGATACGGATTGAAGCTGCACCATATGCACTTTATGTCAACACTGGCTTTGAAGTAGCACAGCACCAGTAAAGCTATCAGCACCTTGTGATTTTACACTGGAATCCAGACTCTCTTGTCTGTCAGCATCAGACTTTGGCCACTGACAAAAGGGAAAAATTTTGACGTTGTGCTCAGGACAAAGAAAGGGCAACACTGCGCTCGTCAGAAATCAAATACTCATTCATTCAAGTCAGAGAGGTGAAAATTACTATGTAGTACATGCCCCCCCCCAACCTCACCCCCCCCACCCCTTGTGGTACAACACCCACATAGTCAGACAGTTGTCAGTGCGCCAGTGCGGCTTCTAACCAGGTCTATTTGCTAATCGTGGCCATTGACCTGCAAAGTAGTCCGTTTCAGCAAAGTGACATGCACAATTATTTCTCATCATTTTATGACATTTATCCCCGAACAGTGGCGCATTCACTGTTCCACCAGTCACCTTGCGTGGGAGAGTTGGGGGGGGGGGGGGGCGGCGTTGCCGCACATGGCCGACCCCACGTCCAGATGAGAGCCCTCACAGTCCAGTTTCGGAGAACGGTTGGGCCCCCGGGACGTGAGCGGTTAAGTGTATTTCAGCGCACGCGCTCATTACGGGGGACCCGAGCGCAGTTGCGCCTCGCGATTGTGGCGCCAGAGTGTGATTGTGGCAAGACAGCCTGACCGCTTTGAAAACGCTGTGCTAACAGGGGCAGGAGCCGGCTGAATGGACGAGCCCAGCCAAGTTTGCATTCGCCACCACACTAACACACCTTATAATGATATATCATCCCCCACCGCCACCCACAGTAAATGCTCGCGAGGCAAGGCAGCCGCGCGTCCGGGTGCCAAAGGAGTAGGCTGCATTTCGCAAACTGTCAACCTCGGAAAAGACAGCCACCTTGCCACCATCAGAACAAAACTCCTACACATTAAAAAAAGGGGAAATAATCTTCAGAGAAGCAGCCAGGCATATGTTCTCGACATGTCAGAAACGGGTGAGGTGGTAGAGAAGGAGCACTTGCTTCTTGTGCTTCATTATGGCCAGCTTTTTGTTTTTTTGTCTTTTTTACCATTTTGCTGAAATGGTTTTACGAGGCATGATGGATATTTAAAGATAAGTGTTATATCACACACACACACACACACACACACACACAAACAAACTCTCTTTCTCTCTCTAACACACACACACACACACACACACACACACACAAACACTCTCTCTCTTTCTCTCTCTAAAACACACACACACACACACACACACATTTAATGGGAGATGGGTTGTGGATATTCAGATGTGTGTAGTCTCTGCCAATCCACACTGAAATAACCAAATAAACCAAAGTGGAGCATTGTTTTTTTTTCTTTTTTTGGCAGGGGGTTTTTGGTGCGAGTCACAGGAACATGTTTGAAGAAGACCTCTGGTGCAGCTGGTAATTTGGATACCCTATCCGAAACTCTCTGGTAGAATCGCAAGCTTGGATGCCGTAAGCTCTCGCAGTCGAAAAAGGAAAACGGCGCGAATGAAACCGGCACATTTGTTGTCTTTTTCTGAAGGCCCCATCCTGTTCCTTCCACGGTGCTTTTGATCCGTGATAATAAGCTCCCTCCGCACAAAACCTGCCCCCCGGCTACCTTACCCGAGAGAGCGACCTGGTCACGTCTCCCTCCCCCTCTCTGTGCTGCGCGGGGGCGGGGTCAGAGCCACGGGAGGGGTGGGGCCACCGGGGAGAAGGCAACGCTCTTGGCAGGAATGCGTGCCCCCAGCAGGGGGCACTGTATACTTTAATCCTTGGGTCATCAGGCTCCATATGGGTCACTGCTGTGCACCAGGCCAAGAGGGGGTTGGGGAGGGGGGGCGGGAGGGGAATTGGGAGAACGAGTGTCGGTTGGTGTGTGAACATCCAGAGAAGTCGAAAGAGACAGTTCAGTCAATCCCCTGGAAGATGAGCAAGAGAGGGAAGGCGCGGAGGGGTTGGGGGGTGCGGTTGGAGGGTTGGAGGTGGGACTACATGGCTCAACTTCCTGACACAGGAGAGCAGAGACCTGCCCCTGAGACAGAGCATGCTCTGACCCCAGGACCTTCTCATACCACCTGAGCCTTACTAACACTGATCTTATTTATAATGGCGAACAAATAGCACATTTTATCACCGTACAACAGCACAAGCTAAGAAAGTTGGCCTGAATGTTTTTCGAAGGGAAGTATTTTAAATAGAAAATTTTAAAAAGCCTATGAAGCCAGCAGAAACACAGTCTGCGCGACACATCCGAGACCAGCCAGTCAAATCGGAAGGTGAATCTGGAGTTTCAGGGGCTGCTGAGGCGCATCGAATTCCAGGTTAAGCAAACTGTTGTCGCTGAAGCCGCAGAGCGCTAAAAGGATGAGGCTCAGGGGAGAACCTCCATAGATACTGTACGCTCAGTCTCTGAAGTAATTCCGGGGGAGGGGGAGAACTGCTGGGCCTGCTCTTTGTGTTGGAAGGTTCACGCTAAACCACCCTTTGTTTACGGCGCGTGCGGCGTCGCGGTGAGAGATCTCCGGCCCGTCGGTGGGCTTCGGTCCCCCGTTTTCGGCTGCGCGTCCCCGGCCGACTGCTCCCCTTGCGCAGGGGCGCAGCTGAAACAGGGAAAAGACAAAAAAAAACAAGAGGACTCATGTAGCCGAAGTGCCGCGTCAGCTGAGCGAGGAGCATTAGGCCGGCATGTCACGTGTGGAATAACGATGATCCATTATTCTGGGGCGCAGTAAAATAGGCCAGTGTGTGCCTGATGTGGTGATTACGCCATTGGACTCTGCACCATAGGGTCATGGGTTTGCGTCCCAGGAGGGCCTGTGCAGTCGAATCTGTGCGGAAAGTGCTGCTCTCCGGCTGCTCAATGAGAAACGGTTATACTGTGGCCTGAAAAGGAGGGGAAAGTGCGTGTCAACCTGGATGCAGCGGACAAACCAGTCACATCACCAAAGTAATCCTTATTACAAGCTCCGGGAGAATTTATTCAACAATGTTTGTTTCATAATAATAATAATAATAATCAACATTAAGCTTGTTGTCTTTATCATTACAAATACCCTAACAGCTGTTAAAAAATGGCTGTTTTAGAATTCAGACAGAGCAAACAAAATGAAGCTGTCAGAATGTGTGTGTGTGTGTGTGTGTGTGGATGTGTGTATACATTTCAGTGTGCTTGCACGCGTGGTTGGCCGGGAATGCGTGCATATTTGGGCATTTGTCCACGTGTGCGTTTGCTCATGCATGTGAATGTGTGTGTGAGTGTGTAGCCCATCCCCACATTGTAGGCCAGGAACAGGGCATTATGAACTGGGTTGAGAGAGAGAATGTGCCAGGTGGCAGTGTGGGGGAGCCAGAGAAGGCTTCATACCATCACACCCCTGTCCACAGACTCCCCGCTGGATCTCCTCCAATGAGTGATGCTCCACTGAAGCACAAGCAGCACGGCCTGTCACTGTGAGGACACTGCTTTACACAAGGGTTTTTACACACCTTCTTATGGGGACATAGTTACTATAGCTGGAATTATACTTCCACTACTACTACTAGTACTAGTACTACTACTAATACTACTACCACTATTAGTAATAATACTACTAATGATACTACTACAACTACTACTAATAATAATAATTATCATCATTTTAATAATAATCATAATTTACACATATAAAGTAATATTTCATACTACATTTTGCTAATAATAATGTTAAAAATGCAAAAAGAACACAGAATCCGACAAAAAGACCCTAAACCTGCATGCTTTGCATTTGTGATGCAGTACCAATCGATTTACTTTCTATTTGTACTAGTAATATTTCTTTGTGAGGATTATCAGGTGTCATTCATTAATTAAGGTTTCAGCTATAGGAAGGCGCTTTTGGTGATCTCAATGCGTGGGAGGGTGACGTCGGTGTGGCCACATGCTGCATGCTAATCATCTCCAGTCAAGTCAAGCGCAGCACCCTATCCAAAGCTTTACTCCAAAAACAAACCCCTCCCTGTGCGTGAGGCCATGCCATGCGCCCACATCACAGAGGATTACAGATGGCGGGTGCATTTCTCCTGGTTTTTCTGAGGGACTATCAGTAAGTGAATGCCTACTTCCTCTGTTATTACATGATACAGATCACATTCCAGAAGGCTGCTCTCCAATTGCTGCCAAATTGTTACACAAATATTTGGCACCAATTCTTCTGAAACAAATTGTGATAGATTTTTTTTTATCTTAGGAAGTATTTGGTGGGTGATATAATTCAATTTTCGCACATGCTCTTCAAAAAATACAGTTATTTTGTTTTGTGTTTTGAATTGTTTTTTTTTTTTTTCATTTTTGGCCAAAATAGTGTTCCCTGTACTGACACACTAAGCTTAACATATGGAATATTTTAATGTCCATCACATAATATGTTGCAGTTAATTTGCCAGTTTGGGAAGAATTCTTGGGGCCATATTTTATACATATTAAATCGTGTGTGGTAGTCACAACTCAGTAGTTAGCATTCATGACATTGACATGACCTCAATGAAAATTGTCTATGTTAAAAAAGATGTACAACTATTTATTTTTGAGATATCAAATAGCTTACCTATTTTTAATATGGCTGAGATTAGGGCTAGGGTTAGGAATATAGTATGTGTTTGGGCTGAGGCAGTATTTGGGTTATATTCAGGAGGTAGCATTAGGATTATTGGCAGGGCCATCACAGCACCATGACTTATGATACATGACGAGGTGGTCAGTTAACAAAAAATAATGACACATGCGGAAGTGAAGAACCTGTATGACAGCTACACGCGAAGTCTTAACCAACGCGCGTCAGTATTCCGGGGCTTATGTCAACACAGTGCGCCCTAGAATAATGGCTTGCTTTGGTTGATACTTTGTGCGGATGTACATAGTTCGGCGTACTTCGGTAGAAAGTAGTTTCCAACAAAAAAAACGTGCACAACAAGGTCTGTGGATGTATGTGAGTAACTTTCATTATATTTGGAATGAGACGTTGCAGTTGATTTTTTTAAATGTACATTTTTAGCACCACAAACTTTGGACCCATTGAGGTCCGTTCAGGGTGATATCATGGTGAGCTGCAGCAGATATCTACAAAACTAGTGAGTTTTCAGTGAAATTACCTGGATGGATAGATAGCACTCCAGGTATGTAGAAACATATCAAAATTAAATTTTTTGAGGAACTGCCCCTTTAAGGAAACCTTTTGTTTATGCCAGTCTTAGATTTTGGTCAAACCACCAATGGCCTTTGTGTCATATGCTCCATACCATTTGTATTCTCACACTAGCTCATAATTAAATTGTTTCACCCATCTCAATGGAAGAATCACATATGAGATCGCATGTCTCCATTTTCATCTTTGGTGGAAGTCATAACCTGATGTATTAAAGACGGCTACATCTACAAACACTCTGGGTATGTTAAACAAATACATTTCTTGTAAGAAACATTACCTTTAAACTATTTGTTGATTTTGCGAGTTTCGGATATACTTGCCAAATAGGCTTTAGCATTTTTCTTTTCTTTTTTTTTTTGAGCGAATAGAGGAAAATTGCCTATTAGGTACATAATATGACTGAATAGACAGGAATATACACATAAACCTAAATTAATCTAACTGAATCAGTCTCTGCTCTGCAGTAGCTGAACTTACTGAGATACGGTATGGACTGCCGGATCATTTCAGAACATTTGGCAGTCCTACTTTCAGTTATTTCAGATTTTGAAAATGAAAATGGGATGCTCTGTTCTCATTACACTCCAGTATTGTGCATTTTCCTGTTATGATATTGTTGGTTTGATTTTTCAAACCACCCAGAGAATATTCTCATTTTACCATCATGCACTTTATACACATACTGGTCTAACGAGTCATACTAGTAATGTTCATAGAACTTAGTGCGATAGGTGTCCAATCTTATTCAAAAGGGTTTATGGCAGATGCCATAGGTTTTTGTTAAAGCCCAGCACTAAGACACCTGATTCTACTTATCAAGGTCTTCATTGAAAACCATGATTAGTTCATTAGTTGAATCAGGCTCATAGTGTTGGGCAAAAACAAAAGTCTGCACCCACATCAGCCCTTTTTGGATACGATTGGACATCCCTGACTTAGTAGGAATGTCCGATCTTTGAGCAAACATACATTTGCTCAAATTAACTGGACATAATTTGTTATTTTTACAGTTATTTTGTAGTTTGTTCATTTCTCTAATATTAAGACTGCTGTAGGTTTTTAACCATCATTACATTATTGCATCTCTTCATTTAATTTCATGTTTTAACTTAAGTGTTTGCAAGTAAAAGCACAATATTTATTTGCGTTAATAAATAAATAATTCCCACTTACAAAATTATCCAGTATGAATGAATTCAGAAACCTAATAAAGTTCTCATTAAAGCCTCAGAGTGGTTTCCCTGCTAACAATGCATTTAATACCTGCTGAGTTCAATTACATTAAAAATGTTATCTGATTGTGGCTGTATAATATGATAAAATAGTATATACAAATACCTAATGTTATTAGTGTATTAGTCCCTTGTTTTCAAACACAGAAATACATTTGTGATAGCCAATTAAACTTGATTGTGGGATAATTTCTTTTTGAAATTTTTAAAAAAGTACTGTAAATTCTAGTGTGTGTGTCTAGCTTATTAGAAAAAAAGAGAAAAGAATAGCTGAATTCTTTGATCATAATCAACCAAAAAACAGCCACTTTCCATGTCTACGTAATGGTACTTTGACATAATTATAGATTCATTGAAAATAAATGAACCTATGCTTAAACTTATGGCCACTGAAGCAAGAAAGTGATCACATTGCTGTGCAGTGTGTGTGCCTGTGTGTGTGTGTGTGTGTGTGTGTGTGTGTGTGTGGTTGCATGGATGCAGTTACTTGAATGACCATGGCAGTAATTCTGTCAGTCATTCTCTATGGCAGCGTATGGTCAGATGGCCTACCAAAAAAAGGTAACTAAAACAGTCTATGAGTTTGGACAATGTGTCTACAAGGACCTGTTCAGCGGCGTTTCCTCCCATAAGCCCAGTGTGTTAGATTCATTCCTTTCACGTGCCAAGGTAAACTCATAACGCTAAACCTTCCTGGAGCTTTTTTTTCCTGCTAATCGCTAGCACATGTTTCACTCCTTTGGATCGTATATAAATAAAATTAATGGTGACTGCGTGGCACCGAGTTGCTAACTGCGGCCATTAGAGGTGCGATATTCATTTCGGACAGCCCATTGCACTGTGGGGCCGTTCTCCATTTCATCATTGCGTTTCCCCACAGCAAGGCACCGGTAAATTTAGTGTGTTTACAAAATTGCTTTCAATAAATACCTCAGGTCAGTGGGCGCAGGGCACAGCTTTCCCCCTCATTTATTATTAATCATTATTCTTTTCTGGTTTCACAATTTCAAAGGCTGTGAATCTGTCAGGGGCGCTGGGCTACTGGGACTGAGCAACGGAGACTCACGCTAAGGCAAAGAGCCATGCAGCCATTAGAGCCATATAGCTGTACACACACACACACACACACACACACACAATCTTTGAAATAATTGCATATGTAATCCACGTGCTTTGTTAGTACTCCTGTTACCATGGCAAGGGGTATATTTTAGGGCAAGAAGGGGGATGTTTTCCAAAAAGAATGGCAAAGTTTCACATGATTTTCACTGCCACTTTACTGTGCTACAACAGTTCATTTATAACATGTAAAATCAATTTTTCATAATTACATTACATTGCATTCATGCATTCTTATCAAGCAGCATAGTGCAGAGCCCTTGCCCTTGCATTGCATTTTTTTCTCTCCAGAAAATGACTTTGATATTAAATAAGCCGCCATCATTTGTGTTAACTTGTGTCTTCTCTTTTTTTTTGTTTCTGCTGTTTTCTGAGAGGCCTGGATTTTGCCTGCTTCTTTCAAAACACTGCGATGGTCAGTTCCATTTAAAATTAACCCCTTTGGAAAGGAGCATGCTACAAACAAAATCTGGAGGGAAACAACTTTGGCAGACGCAACTGTTTTCTTTCCTCTGAACTTGGCTCGCCGAGACAGCAGAATCATGGTGCATCTGTGCGATTAGATCCTCAGGACTCCATAACGTGTACACATCGGCTCGCTCTTAAACACATAGGCTTATGGTTGAAACGGATATCTGCTGCAGCTTTATGTCTAGGCTGCGTAACAGGGGAGACGTCCGCTCCATTGGCTGGGAAACTGCGGGAACGGGATCCAAGGCGATTCCTCTATTATCCCCATGCAGTCAAGGCTGACCTTGTTAACACAAATCATTCCCACTACGGTGTTGCGACACCACGGCGATTTCTCTGCAACGTTGGCTTAAGGTTCTGGGAATGTTGTGCGGGAGCCGGTGGGAGACCGGTGCTCTTTGTCACGTGATTGGGGGGGGTGGGGGGTGGAGGTGGGTGGTGGGCCTGTGTGAAGAGCCGGGGTGGCTCCGGAACCATCTGACCTACATTGGGGCATGTGATCTGCGTCAGTTCCCTGGCCAGCTGCTAGCTGCCATTTGTCCAGCAGCAGGGCATGTTATCTGGCTTATTTTTTAGCGTGGCCTTCAAACCAGACAGCCAGGGTGTTTTACAGAGGTGAGAGAATCCTTCAACCCCCAGCGCCCTTCTCATGTTACAACAACACATACAGAGCAGAGAGAGTGAGAGAGAGAGAGAGAAATATCCCTGATTACTGTATCCAAACATACAGTTTATTGTATTACAGAAATAATGAAATAAACGCAATTACTTCTGTCAATTGATTGAACGCTGTGATCTTTGCCATTATAAAGTTTTCCGTTTTCCAGCAAAGAAAATATAAAATAAAACACTGAGGCAAAATTACTTTTTCGCTTAAGCATTGATTTTTGATATGAAGAGATTCCCATCTGTAAAATAACCCATGAAAAAGTCTGACAGTTTGACACAGAGCTAACATCCATATGGTTTACTGACACAATTTTGCAAGGAAAACCACAGTTGCTGGAGTACAACGAAATGGTTAAAGATCAAAGTATTAGCATACTTACAAAAATGAGCGAGAGAGAGAGAGAGAGAGGGAGAGGGAGAGGGAGAGAAAGAGAGATCCCAGAGGTCTGAAAAGAAAACACATATGTATTCAGACATATATAATTACTCCATAATGGTGTTTGAGAGAGATGGGAGCATTATTTATAATTCCTTAGAAATCTCTCCAGCTGAGACTTCACTGTTTCTTTTTCAGCCGGAGGACTTTGATGATGTAGATGAATCACTATGAACAAGGACCCAGATCGACGCTCTACTCAGACGCCGATAGTGATTATGATAATGATAATGACAATTATTTGAATGAATGCTTAGCACAAACTCTCTCTGGCGCTGTGAAGAGTGAATCCACGCTGAATATTATGACAGGCAGGTATCCCAGCACAGGCTGTTTCAGTGCATCACCGAACCTTTAGAAATCCCGAGCACAGTTTATTGGTGGGTCCGTTTTGCAGGGACAGTCACGCTGCGTCAATAACCTGATCCGCTGCGAAGTGTTCAGTATGAACGAATGAGAACTTTAATGTCCTTTTCAACTCATATTCTTATTAGATTTATGGGTCATTTCAGCATTGGAGGACATCTTTGTTCTGTTGGACATTTTGATTAATAAAACTGCAATGGTACACAAATACATGAAAATAATAATGTATTCTGTGTGTTGTTCTTTCATAATAGAACTAAATATGTGTCATCCTATTGTATTTTAATTGATATTAAAAACATTTTTTAAAGTCACAAGTCAAGCAAAATCGCATGTCCCTGAGCTTAATCATTGATTAACTTACAATATAAAAAATAATTTTACTTAAAAAAATACACCACTAATAAAATGTTTAACATGTCCTCTTGCATATTAATACTAACCTTAAAACAGTTTTGCATTATTATGTAAAAAAAATGGAATTGAAATGTTGTCCCCCAAGTTTCAGTCAACTCTGTTATAATGATGGGAAAAACTGCAAACAATGATGAAATTATGTTGTGAGTGTTACGACCTTGAGGAATTGACATTACTTCTTCAAATAGATAGCCATCCATGCGAGAAGAGATAAGTTAGTTGCCTTTTTAAGTTACTTTTCAATGCTTGGCATAAAGGGACTAGCATAACTCGTCACCCCCTGTTACGCTTAATTCATGCAGAAAAGAACATGCATTTTGTAAAATTATAATATATGTTAAAATGTAATAAAAATCTATATAAATGCAATTGTTATCTTTCCATTTGCTTCACCACATGGGTAGCTATAATAGTTTTAGGGCACTAATTATCAACCCTGTTATTGTCAACTCTGTTAATTCTGTTATAACAGGCCTGACGGAACAGGGTTGATGCCATAGGACAAAGCACATTAGTGCCACCTGTGATGAAAAAAGTTCATATTAATTCATTTGAACTTATTTACACCCACTGATCAGGAAAAGGGACCCTATCAAAACTGTTTAGGAAGAGGGACCACATTTGAATCATTAATCCAGTTTAATATCTAATATAAATTAATTGAAATGATTGTGTGACTGTGTATTAATGCGTGGCAAAAAGAGAAGCGGGAAGTAAAATATCAAAAAAGGAAAGGGAGAGGCTTCATTTAGGCCTATTTAATTCAAATCAATTAGCTAGAAATGGTTATGATTTTTAAAAAGAAATAAAAGAGAAAGAAAAATATAGGCAAAGAGATTCCTTCAGTTGCTCAAGAAATCAGTTTCTCATAGATCACAAGCAGCATACATTAAGCTCATACTGCCCTAAACTAACTAACAAAAATACATATACTTTGCAATGCCATATTAATTCAGTATAACAGGGTTGACATTCAAAAAGAAAGTCAAGAAAAATTTATTCTGATTTGAGTATAATAGCATGCTGAGATGGCACAGCATGTTTTTCTGAAATGTTATCACATCCTTTATTCAATTTAGTGCCAAAACTATGGCATGAAATTTATTTTTTTAATTTTATTTCAAACTAAAAAATGTCCTCAAATGCTGAAATGACCCTTATCATGTAAAATACCTTTCTGTTGATGATCCTTCAGAATAGGTATATATGCAATACATACTACCTTCATAAGCACCACATAGGCATTTGTAAATGGCATATTTCCGTAAAAACAAATATGCATATCGTGTGTTATGTCAGGAGGTTACACACATTGCGGCCATTGACATTTGCATTTATGAATGCCTATGCAGTGCTAATGAAGCTGCTGTACAGCCTTGAGCTTATGAAGGAGTTACATATGCGGATGCATATGTAACCGCATTATGATAAAGAATGCTTTAAGAATATGCTGCAACATATGGTATTATATTTTGTGAAATGTCACTACTTTTAAGTGTGGAGGCAGTTTACGTTTTGAGTCTGAATATAGAATAAAAAAGACAGAGGTTGCTCATGCTCCTTTAAAATGAACTTGCCACATAAGATAATTTAACCATCTAACTCAGAAATGCTCTCTAACTGAGGGTTAGAAATTTTACTTTTTTTAAAACAAGATTAGTGTACCCATAAGAAACGTGCTTTAGAACTGAGGAAATCACAGCTTGGAGAGACTTCAGCGATGTTGGTTTGACCCCCATTTTTTCCTTTTTAAAAAATCAGCTTCTGACTGACATTTATAGGCAATAAAAGTTCTGCACTAATAATATGGCTTGGACTGCACTTTTACTGCCATGGCCTGAATGAAGTCTTCATACCGTATGTAAGACTTAGTGAATGTTTTCAATTGGCCTAGACAGTTTTGGAGTGCAATGAAGGATATTTTAGATATTTATAGAAGCTTCAGACAACCTGTCAGCTTCACAGTGGCTGGTATAGGGGCATTCAGAGGTTCATGGTCTAAAGCAAGGAAAATAGCCTTCAAGTAACTCCACATCAGATTGTACAGAAAATAGCCTTCAAGAAACTCCACATCAGCTTGTACAGAAAACAGCCTTCAAGTAACTCCACATCAGCTTGTACAGAAAATAACCTTGAAGTAACTCCACATCAGCCTGTACAGTGATTTTATCCCTCCAGAGGTTGAGTGCATGTATATTACTTGATTATTCTTAAAAAGATTACATTGAATCTTATTTTCGGTTGGAAATTTTTCAGATGGCACTGACAAACTGAGACAGTTGTGCTCAAGGAAAGAAATAATATGATAAAATCAATAATTTTATAATTGTGAACAAATGCTATAAAATGAATCTGTTCATATGTAAAGCCACTGGGAATATGACATTGCTGATCCACCACCCACAAACCCCCAAATGCCCCTATACCTGCTATTGTAAACCTTTGTAAGTATCTGAGATTGTGAGGGAGGGGGTCGGAGAACCAGGCGCGACCGTAAGGGTTCTAAACGTTATCCACCGAAGTAGAATAACCACTCATCAGGAAGGGAGAACAGACAGCAGGAACAGGAGAGAGAAAGGTAAACAAAAAAGGGAGAAGAACTCCCGGTTGATCTGCCAACGGAAAACTACCCAGAAAAGAGGGCGGGAAGTGAACTCAAAAACAGGAGTAAGAATGAAAAAGAAAGGCCTCCAGCTCAATGCAAATAAATTGAGCAATTAAGGAAGAACGAAAGTAAGCTCGCAATGCGAGTAGTAAAACAGTAAAGAAACAGAAAAGACCTCCAGCTCAATGCAAAATAAATTGAGCAATACAAAAAGGAGGCACTGAAGAAATAGGTAAATGAGGTATGGCCTCAAAGAAGACAGAACAGAGAAACCGAGGAAAGAAATTGGAAAGAGAAGTTCTAACAAACTAAACCTAAAACTCTAAACTAAAGACGTTCCTGCATTGCTTTCAGACAGAAAGAAACACTGTCTTCTGGGTTCCTATACTGAATACCTGTCTTGTGCGAAAACACAAAAGTTGACACAAAAGCACAGACGGAGAAGTAGCCAGCGCCCACCTGAATCCAATGATAATTAAAAAAGGGGCTCGGCAGGTGTAAAAAAATGGCAAAAGAACTCTCGCAGGCCCGAGAGGCAACCGCTGCGAAAAAGAAGCCGCTAAGGTGCGTTCCCCAATGGTCCTTCCGAACCACGCCTGCGGAAGTCATCAATAAGTTGCCGGATCTAAAAATGTTCCTGGAAGGAACCAACAGCGCTCCTCCGGACCGTAGCCCTCCCAGTCCACAAGGAACTGAACTCTCTGCCCACACGTCTCTCAGCCAGAATGCGCCGCACAGTATACGCCGGCCTGCCCCCGATGAACCGAGGTGGAGGTGGCGGCTTGTCAACCGGAGCCAACGCGCTAATGAGTTCAGGCTTGAGATGGGAGATGTGAAATGTCGGGTGAATCCTCATGGACTGGGGAAGCTGTAAGCGAACCGTGACCGGGTTGATCTTAGGGATAATCTTAAAAGGCCCCACGAAGCGCGGAGCGAGTTTACGAGACTCCACTCACAATGGAAGATCCCGCGTAGATAGCCAAACCCGTTGCCCAACACGGTAGGAAGGAGCCGGACGGCGACGCCTATCGGCGAGGCCCTTTTGCCTCACCGAGGCGTGCAGGAGAGATGCACAGACTTTTCCTCCAAACGGACCGACACCTCTGAACAAAGGACCCCGTGGATGGTACCTCCACATTCCTCTCCAACTCGGGAAACAGAGGGGGTGATACCCCAACTGAGCCTCAAATGGCGAGAGCCCGTGGACGCATTACGCAGCGTGTTATGAGCGTACTCTGCCCAAGCGAGGTGACGACTCCATGACATAAGGTTGGACGCGGCCAGACAATAGAGCGTGCTCTCTAATGTCTGATTAGTGCGTTCAGTTTGTCCGTTGTGGTTAAGGAACTGGCCTTGTAACCGAAAGGTTGCAGGTTCGATTCCCAGGTAGGACACTGCCGTTGTACCCTTGAGCAAGGTACTTAACCTGAATCGCTTCAGTATATCCAGCTGTATAAATGGATAATATGTAAAAAAAAATTAGAAAAAGTTGTGTAAGTCGCTCTGGATAAGAGCGTCTGCTAAATGCCTGTAATGTAATGTAATGTAATGTAATGTTAGTCTCCGGGTGAAATAATGGGCGCCTCCAGCTGAGAGCAGACACAACGTCTTGCGGCAGGCCGTGCAATCTAAAAACATGGTCAACTACCAACTGTGCGGTCTCCGGAGCTGATGGCAGTTTGGGCAGAGCGATAAAATGGGCCGCCTTGGAAAACCTGTCAATGACCACCAGAATCACCGTGTTGCTGTCAGATGCAGGCAAGCCAGTGATAAAATCCAAGGTGACGTGGCTCCAAGGACAACTAGGGATGGGTAAGGGGTGCAAAAGCCCCGAGGGTGGGAGCTGAGTACCCTTGTTACAGGCGCAGACCGGACAAGCCGAAACAAACTCCCAAACATCCCTCTCCATACCAGGCCACCAAAACCACCTGGACAAGAAATCCTTGGTCTGATGGACACAAGGATGACCTGCTAGCTGGGAGGAATGTCCCCACTGAAGCACCCGAGAACATACCCTAGGGGGCACAAAGAGACAGAGAGATGGTCCCCCACCCGAGCCCAGATCCAGGTGCAACGCCTTCTGCACCACAGCCTCGATGTCCCACATAACTGGGGCCTGAGTGGCAGGCACAATGAGCTCAGGGGCGGGATCCCTGTCAGACTGGTTGTGAATGCGGGAGAGCGCATCTGGTTTAACATTTTTCGACCCTGGACGGTAGGTCAGCAAAAAGTTAAACCCGGCAAAGAACAGCACCCAACAGGCTTGTCGCGAATTCTGTCTTTTGGCCTGCTGGATGTACTCCAGATTCTTATGATCTGTCCACACCGTGAAGGGATGCTCGGCTAATGACGCCACTCCTCCAGCGCCAATTTCACCGCCAAAAGCTCTCGGTCCCCTACGTCATAATTTTTCTCGGCCGGTGTCAGGCCTCAAGAAAAATAGGCACACTGATGAACCTCTCCGGGAACCATCACCTTATCGTGGTGGAGAGGTTTGTGCATCCCTATGAACCTGGGAGCTGTGTTGTCTGGAACCTTGTGTTCCTGGAAGGGACTCCCATGGTAAAATGGTCTCAGGCGAGGGGCCAGACTAAGAATGGTTCAAAAAAACCCCCATGAACAACAGAACAGAAGCTTAGTGACCCTGCCTGGAGGAAGCCCGTGGCCGCCTTCTGGAGCCAGGCCCAGAAGGAGGACCCGTCAGCGAGCCCCTGGTGGCCGGGCACAGCCCGAAGAAGCAACATGGCCACCATCACCACTTCAACTTCTTCATCCCGTGGGCCCACCTTCTACAGGAAGAACCATTGGGGTCGGGTGCACTGCCAGACAGGTGGCAATGAAGGTAGATGGTCTCGACGGACCAGACCCGGGCGGCAGAGGCTGGCTTTGGGGACGTGGATCGTCACCTCTCTGGGGGGGAAGGAGCCGGAGCTTGTGCGGGAGGTGGAGCGTTACCAGTTGGATCTGGTGGGGCTTACCTCTATGCACAGCCTTGGCTCTGGAACCTTACTCCTGGATAGGGGTTGGACTCTATTCTTCTCCGGAGTTGCCCAAGGTGTGAGGTGCCGGGCGGGTGTGGGGATACTCACAAGTCCCCGGCTGAGTGCCGATGGAGTTCACCCCGGTGGGCGAGAGGGTCGCCTCCCTACGCCTAAGGGTTATGGAGGGGGAAAACTCTGACTGTTGTCTGTGCTTATGCACCGAACAGCAGTTCAGCGTATTTGGCCTTCTTGGAGACCCTGAATGGAGTCCTGCATGGGGTTCCTGTAGGGGACTCCGTAGTCCTGCTGGGAGACTTCAACGCGCACGTGGGCAATGATGGAGACACTTGGAGGGGCATGATTGGGAGTAACGGCCTCCCTGATCTGAACCCGAGCAGTGGTTTGTTATTGGACTTCTGTGCTAGTCATGGATTGGCTATAACAAACACTATGTTCGAACATAAGGTTGCTCAAAAGTGTACATGGTACCAGAGCACCCTAGGCAGAAGGTCGATGATCGATTTTGTTATCATATCATTGGACCTGAGGCCGTATGTATTGGACACTCGGGTGAAGAGGGGGCAGAGCTGTCTACTGATCACCATCTGGTAGTGAGTTGGGTCGGGTGGCCGGGGACGCCTCTGGACAGACCTGGTAAGCCCAAACATGTAGTGCGGGTGAACTGGGAACGTCTGGAGGAGGCCCAAGTCCGGGAGACTTTCAACTCACACCTCCGACAGAGCTTTTCTGGCATCCCTGTGGAGGCTGGGGACATTGAACCAGAGTGTACGATGTTCAAAGCTTCCATTGCTGAAGCTGCGAGCTGTGGTCTCAAGGTCTTAGGTGCCTCAAGGGGCGGTAACCCTCGAACATCCTAATGGACACCGGTGGTCAGGGAAGCCGTCTGACTGAAGAAGGAGGCCTTCCGGGATATGTTATCCTGGGGGACTCAGGAGGCAGTTGCAAGGTACCGACAGGCTCGAAGGACAGCAGCTTCAGCCGTGGCAGAGGCAAAGCAGCCGGTGTGTGAAGAGTTCGGAGAAGCCATGGAGAAGGACTTTCGGTCGGCACCAAAGCGGTTCTGGAAAACCGTCCGACACCTCAGGAGGGGGAAATGGGGAACCATCCAAGCTGTATATAGTATACTAACCCACCCTCTATAGTAGAGGCAGAGACGGAGGATGATGGGGGATCGTCATCGATCTCCCTGGAGGAAGTCACTGTGGTACTCAAACAACTCCACAGTGGCAAAGCCCTGGGGGTTGATGAGATCCACCCAGAAATGCTGAAGGCTCTGGGTGTTGAGGGGCTGTCATGGATGACACGTCTCATCAACATTGTGTGGAAGTCGGGGACAGTGCCTATGGAGTGGCAGACCGGGGTGGTGGTTCCCCTGTTCAAAAAGGTGGACCAGAGGGTGTGTGCCAACTACAGAGGCATCACATTACTCAGCCTCCCCGGGAAAGTATACTCTAAGGTACTGGAAAGGAGGGTCCGGCCGATAGTCGAACCTCAGATTGAAGAGGAACAATGCGGATTCTGTCCTGGTCGTGGAACAACGGACCAGCTTTTTACTCTCGCAAGGAATCCTAGAGGGGGCCTGGGAATATGCCTATCCGGTCTACATGTGCTTTGTGGATTTGGAGAAGGCTTATGACCGGGTTCCCCGGGAGATATTGTGGGAGGTGCTGCGGGAGTATGGGGTGAGGGGGTCACTACTCAGGGCCATCCAATCTCTGTACGCCCAAAGCGAGAGCTGTGTCCGGGTTACCGGCAGTAAGTCGGACTCGTTCCCAGTGGGGGTTGGCCTCCGCCAGGGCTGCGCCTTGTCACCTAGTCCTGTTTGTGATATTCATGGACAGGATTTCAAGGTGTCGTCGTGGAGTAGAGGGGTTGCAGTTCGGTAGGCTGAGGATTGCATCGCTGCTTTTTGCAGATGATGTGGTCCTGATGGCACCATCGGTTTGCGACCTTCAGCACTCACTGGATCGGTTCGCAGCCGAGTGTGAAGCGGCTGGGATGAGGATCAGCACCTCTAAATCTGAGGCTATGGTTCTCAGCAGGAAACTGATGGTTTGTCTACTCCAAGTAGGGAATGAGTCTTTACCCCAAGTGAAGGAGTTCAAGTATCTCGGGGTCTTGTTCTCGAGTGAGGGGACGATGGAGCGTGAGATGGGCCGGAGAATGGGAGCAGCGGGAGCGGTATTGCGCTCGCTTTACTGCACTGTTGTGATGAAGAGAGAGCTGAGCCAGAAGGCAAAGCTCTCGATCTACCGGTCAATCTTCGTTCCTACTCTCACCTATGGTCATGAATGGTGGGTCATGACCGAAAGAACGAGATTGTGGATACAAGCGGCCGAAATGGGTTTTCTCCAGAGTGTGGCTGGCATCTCCCTTAGGGATCCATGAGGTCATCCATGAGGGACTCGGAGTAGAGCCACTGCTCCTTTGCGTAGAAAGGAGCCAGTTGAGGTGGTTCGGGCATCTTGTAAGGATGCCACCTGGTCGCCTCCCTAGGGAGGTGTTCCAGGCAAGTCCAGCTGGGAGGAGGCCACGGGGCAGACTAAGGACCAGGTGGAGGGACTATATCTGCATGCTGGCCTGGGAATGCCTTGGGATCCCCCAGTCAGAGCTGGTCAATGTGGCCAGGGAAAGGGAAGTTTGGGGCCCCCTGCTGGAACTGCTACCTCCGCGACCCGACTTTGGATAAGCGGTTGAAGATGGATGGATGGATGGATGGATGAACTTTCCGGTGTAAGGGCGAACGCTGGGAAAATATAGCCCCTACCCCCAACTCAGAGGCATCAACTTCAACCACAAAGGGGAGGGACGGGTTGGGAGTGATGAGGATGGGCTCAGAGTTAAATCTTTTTTTCAACTCCGTAAAAGCTGCCCCCGCCTTTGGGTTCCATTGAAAACGGGAAGGTGAAATTTTCTTTATCAGAGCTGTGATGGGTGCGGCCACTGCACTAAAATTGGGAATAAACCGCCGATAAAAATTTGCGAATCCTAGGAAGCACTGCCCCTGCTTCACCAATTGCAGGGTAGGCTAGTTCATAACCGCTGAGACCTTCTCGGGGTCCTAGAGGGCGAATAAGGCGTGGACTCCCACGCAATCTCCGAATCAGAGAGCTCGTCCAGGGAGAAATCGTCCCAAGGAGAGTTCCCGTCAGCCAGCGAGTCTCAGGCCAAACTCTCCTCTCTGTCCTCTGAGTGAGGAGAAGAGCTATTCTGATCAGCCTGGGAATCCACCTCCTCATCGTCACTGGCCGAACTAAGCTCAGAGTTGTACCCACACCCACCAGAAGCGGACGATGACGTCTGCCGGCAGTGAGATGTGCATTGGGGACCCCATTGAAGGATGATGATTTTGTTTTTGCGCCAACTGACGTGCGTACTGTTTCAGACTAGCCAGGAATACCCTAAGATGAGGGGATAGGCCGGAGAGGCGACCAGAAAGAACTGAATTCGTTTTCGAATGGCCCCCGTAAGAAGCACGCATATTGATTAGACCCATAGTCTCTTTAATGGTACCGGCGCCCAACGGGTGACTATCGAGAGCAGTCACCAAACGGGGCAGAGCGAGGCGATGAACAGGCATTTTAAGCCTCTTAGCCCACTTGGCGTCCTCAAAACACTCAACCGCTTCGGAATAGATAAACGCATCGACCTTGACCAAGCATTGACTCCAGAGCAATTGAACTGGCAACAAGGTACGAGGGACTGTTTTATTATGTCTTGCGCTAATGTACCTCGTTCCACTAGCGAGTCCCCCCCCCCCATTTTCCACTAACTTAGGGCACTGAGCTTTAGAGTGTCCCCTGCACCTACAATAGCGACACCACTCCTTGCGCGGCTTAGATTGCTGAGTGTCGCACAGAAAAGAGCTATCCACCTGCATGGGCTCATCCCTATTGAGAGAGCCATGGAGGGAGGGAGTAGCTGAAGGCGTCGCCGGAAGTTGGGGAAGGTACAGAGTTGAACGGTCTCTCCTCTCACCTCTCTCTCTCTCACTCTCGCTCCCTGACACGGTTATCAATATGGATAGCTGTAGTCACCAGGGCGTTGAATGTAGCAGGCGGTTCGAGCACTGCCAGGGCGTCTTTGATGGGTTCCGAAAGCGCATTATTAAACAGCGTAATAAGCGGACCCTCAGCCCAACCTTTTTTCCCTGCCAGTGCTCTGAATATGATGGAAAAACATGCTACTGTGTCATTACCCTGGCGGAGGCGGGTTAGCCGCATTGCAGCTTCCTGACCCGAAATGTTGTGGTCGAACATCAACGCTATCTCATCTCCTTCATCAGTCTATCCGCATTGCTCATGACAGGGGCGTTGGACCGAATCAGGGGATCAGCCCAGGTGAAAGCGGTCTATCATATGGGTTCTAAAATTTCGGTGATTCCGGTGATCTGCCAACAGAAAACTATACCCAGAATAGAAAAGACAGTAAAGAAACAGAAAAGACCTCCAGCTCAATGCTAAATAAATTGAGCAATACAAAAAAGGAGGAATGGAAGAAATAGGTAAACGAGGTACGACCTCAAAGAGGACAGAAAGGAACTGAGGAAAGAACTTAGTTAGAGAAAGAAAATAGGAAAGAGGACTCCTAATGAACTAAACCTAAAACTCTAAACTAAAGAAGTTCCTGAGTTGCTTTCAGACAGAAAGAAATGCAGTCTTCTGGGTTCCTATACGGAATACCTGGCTTGTGTGAAAACAGAGTTGACACAAAAGCACAGATGAGAAGGAGCGCCCAGTTTAAGTAGCCAGCGCCCACCTGAATCCAATGATAATTTAAAAAGGGGCTCGGCAGGCGGAAAAAAGTGGCAGCCCCGAGAGGCAACCTCTGCGAAAAAAACAATGAAAGCAGGCTGGACCCCATGACAGAGATATCCTTCATTGCATACACAAAATAAATGCAGCACAAAAGCTCAAACTCAAAACTGTAAGAAATCCCCGAAAGTGAAGTATCCCTTTAAAATATAGAATAACATTACTGTTTCATATACTGTATAATTTCAGTCCGAAAGCTATAAAATGAACAGCATGCTGGAATGTAAAGCAGGGCTTGATGGTATTAATTTAGTATTTGAAATGAAAGAAAATAAAGCAATTACATGATCCACAGTTTCCTGTCTATTGACCAAGAGATCTCCTGAACAACCTTGGGATGGTACAGATGACATTCTATGGCATCTGGGTTTTTTTGTCTCTATGGTGAAATTAAATAATCTTCGAAGCATTAATTACACACCAACAAATGTTGTGTTCTTTTTAATATAATCACATTTTTAATAATTGTATGGTGTTAAAATGTTGTATGAGTTCATGATTATAATGTATGTACAAATCCTAATGAAGCCAGTTCATAATTTGTATTATTACTACGTATACATTTAATCCTACCAACAGCTAGATAATCAGTGACATGCCATTATTTTAGGTGACAGTGTTTACCTTTATCACTTCTCTGTAGCATCTGAATTCCCAGCTGTATTATGAATTAAAATATTAGTTATAAGTTAAAATATCCTTGCCCATTGCTGCAGTCATTAAGATTTTTAGCAAAACAATAGAAATTAATGTATTGATATTTTGTGTTGGTGCTATGTGAAGCCTAATGATATATTATGAAGGAGCAGTGAATTTTTTGTGTGACATTCCAAAATCACAGTCCTGTACATGACAGATGAACATATCCATAATTTACCAAATACATTGTATCCCACGATTATTTTACATTTTCCAATCTCGCGCAAGGGGCTACATCTGCATAGGTTCCATATAATAAGGTCCGAGACGGCTGGGATATTTAATTAGAGGTTCACAGTCATGAGACATCCAGGAAAGAAACAAACCTTGGGGGGGCGGAGGAGGGGATTGGGGGGTTTAACAGATATCCGGGAGAGCTTTTTAAAAGAGCTCCTCGCAGGTAGAATAAAAAGTGCAGCATGTCTTCTGCTGACCTATTTAGGTAATTGCACTCTTCATTATAAAACTGGCTGAAAGAGAAATTGCACTTCCCCGTCGGTATCTAGGTAACGTTAACATAATCTCCCTCCGGCGGGCTAATTGCATGCCATGATAACCTCATAGGCTGGGCCTGTTTAATTTTTCATCTCTTTCAAATAATTATGGATCAGAGGAGAGAGGTATTGATTTGATTCATTAACTCCCCGGTCTGTGCCAAGGTTAATGATTACATGCATCGCAATTACACTGTAAGGATCTACCAGGCTATTTGCTTTGATTGGCTTTCGCAATGGTATTGGCACTGGCTGTGTTGAAAGAATGCCCAGCTTGCCGAGCATGTGTTATACTATAATGCCATTTTCACATACCTGTATATGTCTTATAAGTGTACCACTTGTATTGGTGCAGAATCAAGGGGTTTCTCTTAATTAAGAAATGCAGGGGGTGGGTTTCAAAAGACATTAATGGCTGAAGTGGTTTCTTCATCTGAGCATCACAAGGGCTTTGCTGAGGACCATTAGAACTGCATTTTCTAACGTCCTCCTCTACTGTAAACAGCACACAAAAGTATTTGCTTTAAGCTGCTTCTACAGAGAACAAACATGTCTGTATCTTCAGGAAAGAAACTCTTAAAACCCCCTTAAAAAACCTTAAAACCATTAAAATATTCAAAACTGAGCTTGAAGCCATTAAGAACTGGCAAACTATTGCCAATTTATTGTGCTTTAATATATTGATACTATATTTATTTGAATATATTTTAAAATACATTCAATTTCCATAAGGGGAGGAGCAGAAACACAGAATGAATCTGTATATTAGATGTATGATGGATGCTATCACATACGTATTTATGCTGCATATAATGCTTATGGTATTTCTCTGCTCCTCGTGAGCAGTGAGTCAGTGGCTGAGATCTGGAATCTGAGTCACAGGAGATGGTCTCTTGTTCTACTGAGAGCTTTCGCAGAGCCATACCGAACTGTGAAGTGTTTGGAACAGACAAACTACTGCAAGAAAGCGCCACAAAAATATCTTGGGTACGACGGTATCGTCTGAATAGTGTTCTCTGTCTTCCGAATAGTCTCCTTTTTCTGCTCTCCCGGTGTTCCTCGCCGGGGTGTCTATTTCCGCAACCACGCGGCATGGGGGGGTTATTTGGGGGGGGCGAAGGCGGGAATGAGAGAGCACATCGTCTGTTTCAGATCCCCAGATGAATGGCTCTTCCCTCGCACGGTGCAGAGAAAGGGAGCAGTTTCTCCAGACAGGGGAAAACAGGAGTGCAGTGAAGTTATGGGTATTGCTTACTTCTTTATGTGAGAAGAGGCTGTCCACGCAGATCCACCACAAGCAGTCCGTGGCAGGCGGCTCCGTTTGTGTCTTTCTAACTGGCATTTTGCCCGCCGTGCAGGTGGCCGCGGGCCCCGGTGACATAACGCTACAGGATAGCACGGGCGCTGCGATGTGTGGGGACACCGATGATGGTGGTCTTTCAGACACCGAGGAAAATGGAAAGGCCAGCCAGCCACGCCCTCTGGCACAGGGCTGTGAGGCTCGGCAGAGTCCCTATGTTCCGACACTTTCCATCACTCCCGAGTGCCTGTGCAGGGACAGAGAGCCTGCCTTCACCACTCGCAGGGCGAAACACTTGCCAAATGGCCGCTGGTACGGGTTAATGCGACCGCAGCCCTTAATCTCCTCAGTGCGATTGGAGGTCTTGGCTGAAGGTCTTTGGAAGGTAGCTTGGACGGCCTGACTTACCTCCCAGAACCCGTCTTGGTAAATTAGTGTGTGTGTGTGTGTGGGGGGGGGGGGGGGCACTTTTGTGTCATGTGTTTCACTCCCCCTGCTCACGTCTCCAGAGCCCTCTCTTTGCCAACCCAGCCGAAAGTTAGTATATCACACTGCACAAGGAGCTGTCCCTGTTGGCCCAGTCACAGCTGTTACCATAAAAATGTGTAGATTTTAACGTTTAACAGTGAACAATAGGAACACTGTATAAGGTGTGAAAAAAGGATGATTATTGTAGAATGATACTATTTATACAGTTCTATACCACATATACTCTACATATGTGTGTGTGTGTGTGTGTGTGTGTGTGTGTGTGTGTGTGTGTGTGTGTGTGTGTGTGCACGCATGTGTGTGTCTGCAAGTTTGATGTATGAATGCAAGCTTTCATACATCAAAGTTTGGAAAGGTAATATAATATCACTAAACTTGCCAAACTGTGCTTGTGTAGAAAGAAACTAATGTTTACATGTATTTACAGTTAAGGACAAATTGAATAAAAATCAAGGCCCCTGACCTGGATTCAGTCAACATTTGTCCTTAAGAGTAGTGTTATCACAACTCCCCACCCCCTGTGAGCTGAAGTTTTGAAAACTTCAGTTGTGCATTGTCAGCAGTTCTCTGCCCTATCTCTAGCTACTTCCCGTTGAAAATATCTAAGCCCCTCTCTACCTTTGCATTTTCCAACAGCAACCATGCAGAAAATAAGGCTGGGAGTCTGTACAGCAAGTCATTTGCACATCGCTTCAGAGGAGCTGAGAGATAGGTGAGTGAACATTAGCTTCATTAAAGAAATGAAGAAAACACCCCTCAGTATTTGCATAATGGTCTAACTGTGCGCTACGAACGCTTTGGACAAGCAGTAATTAGCCGAAAGGGTTGCAAAGCAGGAACTAGCTGACCATTATTGCGTTAATTGCCGAACGAGCAAAGTCTCGGGCGGGATATACTGAACGCTGGCCCACACCCTGATTTTCCCATTTGAAGAGCTGCAGAACACCCCTGCAGATGTCCATCGAGGCTGAACACAGTGGTTTACAAAATAAAAGTCCTCTGCTTGCGCACTGATGTGAAGACAAGGCCATGGGACCTGGGGCCTGGAGTGAAGACAAAAAAAACGTTTTTGTGCGTCGCAGTCTTCATCGTCCAACGCTCCTAATGAGATGGCACTAGAAGACTACAGGAACCTGTCTCACGGAAAAAACGTCTTCCGCTTCACACTTCCTCCTGAAACGGACCCCTCCACCCAGCTGCAGGGCCCCCTGTGACAGGAGAACACACTGTGACTCGTCTCTTGACGTTCGGTGTGACGGGGGGGTCTATGTCACTCTGGTGATTCAGTGCAAAGGGGCCCTTGACTGTCCTTCCAGACGGAACTACAGGGGTGACTCAAAAGCATGTTCGAAGCAAAGCTAACCATGAAAAAAAGAGAATGTATGCATGTATTCATCACATGCAGACTAGGAATTTATAGCCTACTGTGTGTCACTGTAGCTCCCAATGCTTCAAAACACTTTGACATGTGGAGTGAAGTTTAGTTGATGTGTCTACAAAAATGTCTGACATGCATACCTGCACAGCAAAATTCTCAGTGTTAAATGAAAACAAACAGAGATTATATGAGTCCAACAGGGATCACCTGTACTCTGCCGTAGGAAAGTGTATTTTATCAGCTTATTTGACACTGAACATTTTACATTTTATGTGTATACTTGCACTGCATTATGTGTATGCTTGGTAGAGTTACAGTATGTAGGACTGCAACGGAATTAAAAACGTTCATTCTTTTGAGAGGATCACATTATTTAAACACTGTGTCACACAGCGCACACATTTTTCTTAAAAATCATCTGTATGTATTGTCTTGTACGTACAGCATATACCGTAATTTTGTGTTGTTTTTTCTTTGGCATGGCGTTTTGAGTTCACTGTGTGCTATGTGAAACTTCACTAGTGAACTATAATATAAGCGCATACATATTTCATGCTTATACATTTATACTGCATACCATGGTTTTAATACATCCATCCACCCAACCATCCATTATCTAACCCGCTTATTCCTGGTCAGGGTCACGAGGGGGCTGGAGCCTCTCCCAGCATGCATTGGGCGAGAGGCAGGAATACACCCTGGACAGGTCGCCAGTCCATTGCAGCCATGGTTTAAATTTCACACATTAATAAAATATGCTTTTAAAATTGTCCTCATCATATAACATACACTACTCACAAAAAGTTAGGGATATTCGGCTTTCGGGTGAAATTTCAGGATGAACCTAAAATGCACTATAACCTTTACAGGTGAAATTAATTTGACCTTCTCTAAACTTTTGAATGCACATGTCCAACTATTCAATGTTTCAGTACTTTTTGCACAACTTGCTGTTCTCTAACAAGGAGCTGAACGGCAAAATTCACAACAGGTGTTTGATCCATGAATCGACTAATAAATTTCCTGGTTCAATTAGAATTGGTATTTAAACAGTCCTCTTCATCATGCTGTTCACATTTTGACATCATGAGACCAAGACGACACCTAACAATTGATCAACAGTACCTCGCCATTGCGAGGCTTCAAACAGGATGTTCTCAGAGGGAAGTGGCCACTGAGCTTAGAGTGTCACAGAGTGTCATCAGCAGGTTGCAACAGAGATACAGAGAGACTGGAAGAGTCACAGAAAGGCATAGAAGTGGACGTCCTTTGGCCACATCCCACACTGATGACCGCTTCATTGTGAACAGTGCCCTGCGGAACCGGATGATGAATGCCACTCAACTCCAGGCACATTTAAGGGAGGTGAGAGGCACCCAAGTGTCACGTCAGACCATTCGAAACCGTTTACATCAGCGTGGTCTGCGTGCTAGACGACCTGCAAGGGTACCTGACCACAACACCAGGCACAGGCGTCATTGTCTTGCATGGGCCAGGGAGCATTTACGCTGGACGAGGGACCAGTGGGCCTCAGTGCTGTTCTCTGATGAAAGTCGATTCACGTTGAGCAGAAATGATGGCCGCCAACGATGTTGGAGACGTCAAGGAGAGCGCTATGCATCAGCCACTGTTGTCACCAGACGACCCTTTGGTGGTGGCGGTGTTACAGTGTGGGCAGGTGTGTCTAGTCAATACAGAACTGCCCTACACTTTGTGAATGGTACAGTGACAAGCCCATACTACCTGAATAACATCATTAATCCAGTCATTGTGCCCCTGCATGAACAACACAGGCCTAATTTCATCTTCATGGACGACAATGCTCCAGCTCATCGAGGTCGCATCATTAGGGAAAGGCTGCTGGAGACTGGGGTACCTCAAATGGAGTGGCCTGCACTTTCTCCAGACCTGAATCCCATAGAAAACCTATGGGATCAGCTGACTCACCGTGTAGAGGCTCGTAACTCTGTACCCCAGAAACTCAATGACCTGAGGGCCGCCCTTCAAGAAGAGTGGGATGCCATGCCTCAGCAGACAATAAGTCGACTTGTGAACAGCATGAGACGTCGTTGTCAAGCTGTAATTGATGCTCAAGGGCACATGACAAGTTATTGAGACATTGACATTTTTGTTGTGGTATACCCACCACTGTTGTTGGCTTTTGTTTCAATAAATTGTTTGAGATGAGGAAATCACCATTGCATGCTTCTACTTAAATGCCCTACTTTCATGATACGTATAATATCACTGTAGTGTGAACTTACATTTTCCATAAATTTCACCCGAAAGCCAAATATCCCTAACTTTTTGTGAGTAGTGTATAATGAGTTACATTGATGGCATTGGTACAAACTTTAAGTGTAAATCAGTTTCAGCATTTCAGAACATACGAACAACAAAATTACGGAAACAAAACAAACCAAAAACAAATCAATTGCTCAATTGATCAATCAGTCAATCAGTTAGTCAGTGAATCCACCAATCAGTCAATAAATGTTTATCTGCTTGTTTATATGAGGGGCCGTTTAGGCCATAATTCATGTTGGACCTCTCACATACATATATTCTCTCTCTCACATACATATATTCTCACTCTCACATACATATACTCTCTCTCGCATACATATATTCTCTCTCTCACATACATATATTCTCACTCTCACATACATATATTCTCACTCACATACATATATTTTCACTCTCACATACATATATTATCACTCTCACATACATACATTCTCACTCTCATGTACATATTGTGGCGGCCTGGGGGTTGTCAACTGGCCAGCTAGGACCGGGTAGTGAGCCGCTACCCGGTTGAAGTGTAAATACTTGTAAATAGCGTGCTGTGTGTGTTTTAATTGTGTTAGCTTGTTAGCCGTGAATTGTGTTAACGTAACTGTCATTTTTAACTGTCATTCTAGATTTAAACGTAACCGTAAACGTAACTGTAATTTATGTGTGGCTGTGATTGGCTAGGAATTTGTAAGTGTGTTCGCCAATCACAGCCAACTAGTTGAAATATAAGGCAGTACCTGAAGTGATTCCTGGTCAGTCTAAGAAGGTGCTTCAACTGTCAACAACGCTGAGCTGGATCCTGGAATAAGCCAACGGCTCTTTTAAGAGCTGGTAAGGTAGCGTGAATAAACCGAAGCTCGGCTAGAGCGATTCGGGTACTGCAAACTGCTGTCTCTCTCCCTCATTCTCCGCGCTCGTTACATTGGTGTCCGGAAGTGGGATGGAACGAGCCCTACTGAGGGAGATGGAGGAACTGGAGCGGACGATCGGCGAGCTGACCCGCAGGAAGGCGAGGAAGGCCGGGGCTATAACCAGCCCCGAGTGGCAGATTCCCGCAGTGCGAGTGTCCAGGCGACCGGACGGCTTCAGCGGCAGACAGGAGGATCCGGCATCGGTAAGCAGTTGAAGCACCTTCTTCGACCCAGCCGTACTCGGGAGGAGTACTACCACCGGCTGCGGAACCGCCTCCTCCGTCGCTCACGACTTCGCCCGCAAGGCCCAGGCCTCCGCCGGCGTTAAGCAGAAGCGGTGGTACGACACGCGCTGCAGAGGACGGGCCTTTGCAGCGGGAGAGCAGGTCTGGATTTATTGCCCTGAGCGGAAGAAGGGCCTGTCGCCCAAGCTGCGAGCGAGCTGGCGGGGGCCTGGAGAAATTGTTGAACGGCTCTCGGAGGTGGTTTATCGCATCAGGATGCCAGGCCGGGGGCGCCTGGTGGTGCTACACTGGCTACCACCTACAGGCCCCTGGCAACTCCTGATGCAGCTGAGCCGGAGGTCGGGGGCGCCTGGTGGTGCTACACTGGCTACCACCTACAGGCCCCTGGCAACTCCTGATGCAGCTGAGCCGGAGGTGAGCAGCGACACTGTGTTACCCAGTGAGCCTGAGCCCAGCGACACTCCGCTGAGCGCTACCAGGAGACCTAAACGACACCGGCGGCCCCCAGGCCACTTACGGGACTTTGATGTGAGTTGTGGTTGGACTGCGGGGTCGTCGGAGACTTGTGACCCCTTGGGTGGGGGCAATGTGGCGGCCTGGGGGTTGTCAACTGGCCAGCTAGGACCGGGTAGTGAGCCGCTACCCGGTTGAAGTGTAAATACTTGTAAATAGCGTGCTGTGTGTGTTTTAATTGTGTTAGCTTGTTAGCCGTGAATTGTGTTAACGTAACTGTCATTTTTAACTGTCATTCTAGATTTAAACGTAACCGTAAACGTAACTGTAATTTATGTGTGGCTGTGATTGGCTAGGAATTTGTAAGTGTGTTCGCCAATCACAGCCAACTAGTTGAAATATAAGGCAGTACCTGAAGTGATTCCTGGTCAGTCTAAGAAGGTGCTTCAACTGTCAACAACGCTGAGCTGGATCCTGGAATAAGCCAACGGCTCTTTTAAGAGCTGGTAAGGTAGCGTGAATAAACCGAAGCTCGGCTAGAGCGATTCGGGTACTGCAAACTGCTGTCTCTCTCCCTCATTCTCCGCGCTCGTTACAATATATTCTCACTCTCACATACATATATTCTCACTCTCACATACATACATTCTCACTCTCATATACATATATTCTCACTCTCACATACATATATTCTCATAAGAGAATGTATGTATGTAAGAGTGATAATATATGTATGTGAGAGTAGAATGTATGTATGTGAGAGAAAGTATATATATATATGGAAGGCACTTACATGAAACGGAAGTCACTTACATGAAACGGAAGGCACTTACATGAAACGGAAGGAAGTTAGTTTATGGAATCGCGATTGGCTCAGAAGCTGCAAGCTGGCTGGTACCATAGATATAAACAACTACTGGATTCCTTATTCGCCCATTCAAGTTACGTCTGCACTGTTACTATAATATAATAATCTTGTCCAGTTCCCACGCATCGTGGAGGGGGAAGACCAGATACATGTATTACAACAAGAAATCGGAGTAATGCATAATATATTATCGCCGTCTAAAACAGGCAGTGTATTGTCCTCATCTCTTGAGGCCAGGCCAGCGCTGTATCATTCTGCGCCTTCTCACAGCGAGATGAGAGCGCGATTTAGTCCCAGTAACATGAACTCCAGTGTAGCTACCTTAAGAATCCTCAGCAGGTCAGCTTGGACTTGCTCGGAGACAGTCTGCCGTCCTGCACGATATAACACTCCACAACACTTTGGCAACTGGGACTCTCGGTCGAGGAAAAGGTAACAACTAACGTTAGCTTGCTACTAAGTTTAATCACTGTGCAAACAGACAAATGAACCGTTATCATTTCGTAACCATGTAGTAATGCTAAAAGATAATCACACCACTTGCTAACGTTAGCTAACTAACCAACAAAAGCAATGCTTCGTATAGCAACGGCCTTGGCTACTTAGACTTGCATTAAACAAGCTAACGTTAGCAAGTGATGTGATTATTTTTTAGCATTAGCTAGTACATGATTGCCACATTATAACGGTTCACTGGTCTGTTTGCGTAGTGAATGAACTTAGTAATAAGCTAACGTTATTTGTTACGTTTTCCTCTGCCGAGAGTCAATGTGTGTCTGTGGACATTAGCCTACACTCAGGAGTGAACATTACGGTGTAAATAGTGCTCTCATCTCGCTGTCAGCTGTGTTGTGAGAAGGCGCTGAGTAGGCTAGGCTACAGGGCTGATGCTGGCCTCTCAAGAAGCACTGACTGTTTCAGGTGACGGTAATTTATGCATTACTCCGATTGCCGGTTGGAGGCTAATAACGTTACTGGTCTTCCCCCTCCATGGTGCACGGACAACAGTAGCTACTATGACAACAGCCTACCAGCCATGGATATAAAAACGTAGATCTATGCCGCATCAGCCGCTGTGTAACGTTGCAGCGAGAGGCTACTAATATTGAAAATGTAGCTATGTAGGCTACGTTCTGTAAAAAGAAACAATCATGCATGGCTTTTTTTGTGTGAAAGTATCCACATTCTGGAATGAGTTCATTGTCTACAAATAGCCTGGCTACCGTCGGGCGGTCAGGATCCACGTAAATAAACGGTATCGTAGCGTATTGACAGATGAAGATTTCCTCCGATAAAATCGGCTGTAACTCGCTTAATTCTCAACTAATTTTCGTGAAATTTGGCTTTTTATAAACGTGATAAATGTTAATCTGAATTCCAAATTTCTCAGAACAGCTTGTAAAACGCCCTTTAACTATTATGCATACGTTGTCAAAATGTTGTCAGAGCTAATGGTGATTTTATTGTTTAAAGCTGCTAGAAAGCAGTAGAGGTTGGTTCTTTATTATCTTGGTAGCTCTGATTATTATAACCGTATTAGCCATAGCTGCAAATCTTGGATGTAGTTTTAATCGCAAATGGAGAGCGATTTTACAGCTTTCCAGCTTGGAAGCAAAGTGGTGGAAGTCTGATCGCCGAGCTAACAAAGAGGCGTCCTATGGCATGGGTATAGGCTGTAAGACGTAAATAAATAAAAACATTTCCACATCCGTTGTGCTCACGGCATATAGCCTACATAATATGACAATGAGCATAGTGGATTCTAATGGAAAACCGCAAGTGTACCTAGAGTGTAATATGTTGTGTGAAATGCAATAAACGATGTACAATGAATACAATTCTGAATGTCTTTATTTAGCAAAAAAGAAATTACTTGAATGAAATGTACAAAATGGATAATATAATTTGTTTGGGGTAGTAGTAGCCTACAATGAAGTTCACAGTGCAAGTGGTAGTAGGCTTACCACAAGTGGCAGTGATACGTTCCAGTAATATATTCAATTCAAGTAATTTAAGAAAAACGATAGACGACACATAAATCCCTGTGGGATAAGTTGAAAGCACAAGGTACATAATAAGTAAAAATAGAACCAAGTGCTGAAAACGCCCAAAAACTTGAACAATTAAGTGCTTCAATAGGCACAACATAGAACATAATTATGTGGTCAGTCTTTAAGGCTTCACCGTTGGTTACAGTTCTGTTCCACTCTTGTTTGCATGTGTGACAAAACCAGGGGTCATTTGCATCAGGTGCATGAGTCCAACACAATTAAGGTGGTTACACCTTAACTTAACATAACATAAGATGTCACCTTAACATAACAGCTAACGTTACCGTTAATGTTTATAGTTTGCGTGTCTGCAAAAAGGCCGATAATACCCACAACGCAACGCTGGTGTGAAATCGTGCCTGTATAAAGTACCGTTTGTTTTTACACAGATCTTGACCGCCCTAATTTGGCGGCCGTGAAGATTTGAATAGGGCAACTGAGGTATCTATGGTTGTATATCTATGGTACCAGTCAGCTTCTGAGCCAATCACAATTCCATAAACTAACTTCCTTCCGTTTCATGTAAGTGCCTTCCGTTTCATGTAAGTGACTTCCGTTTCATGTAAGTGCCTTCCATATATATATATACTTTCTCTCACATACATACATTCTACTCTCACATACATATATTATCACTCTTACATACATACATTCTCTTATGAGAATATATGTATGTGAGAGTGAGAATGTATGTATGTGAGAGTGAGAATATATGTATGTGAGAGTGAGAATATATGTATATGAGAGTGAGAATGTATGTATGTGAGAGTGAGAATATATGTATGTGAGAGTGAGAATATATGTATGTGAGAGTGAGAATATATGTATGTGAGAGTGAAAATATATGTATGTGAGAGTGAGAATATATGTATGTGAGTGAGAATATATGTATGTGAGTGAGAATATATGTATGTGAGAGTGAGAATATATGTATGTGAGAGAGAGAATATATGTATGCGAGAGAGAGAATATATGTATGCGAGAGAGAGTATATGTATGTGAGAGTGAGAATATATGTATGTGAGAGAGAGAATATATGTATGTGAGAGGTCCAACATGAATTATGGCCTAAACGGCCCCTCATACGTTTATGTTTCATTTCCTTCCTTATTTTTGTATTTAGATCTTAATGAGTTTGATATATTATTCATTTGGCATCATCATTTTTGACTATGGTTCAAATGTCTGTTCTTCCAAATGGAAGGTAATATGATTTGCAATGTTACCATATCAGAAGCAGACAACTTGTTTATAAGATTGTATCTTTAATCCTTTCTAATAGGATTTTGAGTACATAGCCGTTTAAAAATGCACATTCTACCCCATTTACTATAGAGGCATATAGTAATGCAATTATGCTTGAATACCAAGTGAGCAGTCAATTAATGTGTATTTTAAGAAGCTTGATTAACATTATAATACCCTAAAGCTAAATAGATGTAAACAAGGCAGTACATGCAATGATAATTCCCTTTGAATGCCCAATTTCAGGGAACATAAAGACCATCTGTGCCATTTTTAAAGTAAAAAAGTACCACTCCAGTCCTGCAATTACACTGCAGTTTGTACATTCCTGGAGGGCTTTTCCATTGAAGATTTATTACACATAATTAATTGAGTATATAACTCATACCATAGATAAATACATACAGTGTTCATGTTAATAACTGAACGCTTTATAGGTGAAGCCTACTTGCATTATCTCATAACAGTACAACACAATTATCAAACTGAAAGACTAAAACTGTTTTTGAGGAGCAAAAGAAGTATGAAACATATTATGCTGCCTTCAGTAGAGACACTCAAAGAGTTGCAGAGTGTTGAACAATGGTGATACTTGGCCTAAAGTTCACTGTACAGCTTTAGACAATGATAACATTTAGCCGTTTAGTCCACAAAGAGAATAATCCTACTGACTAAGTGTTACTCCAAGGAAGATACACTGAAAAAAAATAATGTTGAATTTACTTAAAAAGGTAGTGCATCATTTTTGCATACCCTCTTTTAAGTATATTGTACATATTATTTTTCAGTAAACTTTACATAAAAATCCCTTGCTGCCAATGCTCAAATTTATGAGTTTCACTGAACTGTCTTTACTTTAAATTAGGTCAACTTAATTTCAACAACTTAAAATTTTTTATGTAAAGACAGTTCAGTGAAACTCATAAATTTGAGCATTGCCAGCAAGGGATTTTTAGTAAAGCTTACTGAAAAATAATATGTACTTAAAAGAGGGTATGCAAAAATTATGCACTACCTTTTTAAGTAAATTGAACATAATATTTTTTTCAGTGAATAGTCTTTTTATAAAATGCATATAATTCTGTCATTGTGGAACATCTCCGAGTTGAAATCGGAAGTTTACATACACTTAGGTTGAAGTCATTAAAACTCATTTTTAACCACTCCACAGATTTCATGTTAGAAAACTATAGTGTTGGCAAGTCAGTTAGGACATACACTTTGTGCATGATGACACAAGTAATTTTTTCAACAATTGTTTACAGACAGAATATTTCACTTTGAATTCACTATATCACAATTCCAATGGGTCAGAAGTTTACATACACTAAGTTGACTGTGCCTTTAAATTTTTAATATTTGGCCGCATATCCTTTGCATGCCATGACTTCCTGATGTCTGTGACCCAGCAACATCAAAAGACTCTTGATATCTTATTTTCTGGTACTCTTACAAGCGATACTATAACGTCTCTGCATTTGAATGGATCTCTATGGGAATTGGGGGGTGGGACTAGATTTAGCTGTAAATTATGCTGGAACAGTATGGAATGCATGATTGGTAAAATGGCTGTAAGTCATCAAGGGTCTGAGGTATCAAACAAGCCTCAAACCATCACTGCTGTCAGATATGCAGTAGATATGGATGGATCACTGTAAGGGTTGTTTCTCCTGACAAATTTTCTTATTGAACTCTATGGAAAAAGAGTCAGGAGAAGAAACCCTTCAAGTTATCCGTCCATATTTACTGTATTTCTGGCAGCAGAGTGATGATTTAAGGCTTGTTTGATACGTCCATTTAGCCAACCATGTGTTTCCATACTGTTCCAGTGTAATTTACAGCTAAATCTAGTCCCACCCCCCAATTCCCATAGAGATCCATTCAAAAGCAGAGACATTATAGTATCACTTGTAAGAGTACCAGAAAATAAAATATCAAGAGTCTTTTGATGTTACTGGGTCACAGACATCAGGAAGTCATGGCATGCAAAGCCAAAGGATATGCGACCAAATATTAAAAATTTAAAGGCACAGTCAACTTAGTGTATGTAAACTTCTGACCCACTGGAATTGTGATAGTGAATTAAAAGTGAAATAATCTGTCTGTCAACAATTGTTGGAACAATGACTTGTGTCATGCACAAAGTAGATGTCCTAACTGACTTGCCAACACTATAGTTTTCTAACATGAAATCTGTGGAGTGGTTAAAAATTAGTTTTAATGACTTCAACCTAAGTGTATGTAAACTTCCGACTTCAACTGTACATTGTTGCTCAAATAAATTTTGGGAAATGAGATTAAGCCACACAAATCTAAATGATGTATCTTTTTTGAACGCATCAAAATGCTCTGCCTTCCTTTTTGACATTGATCTCTCTTAATGGCTCCTTTGACGTCTTATGAGCCACACTAGAAAAATCATTTTGAAAAGTTAAACCACCAGTGACACATGCATCTGGCTGCAACATCCAATTAAATATTTTTCACTCTTTCCCTTCAAATATATGAAAAAGACTGAATGTATTTTTTCACTCTTTACAGCCACTGGGGTGGGGCCTTCTGACACAGAAACAGCTGCCGCGCATCACCCAGGTGGGTTCCACACATTGGTGGTGGTTGAGGTGAAACTGAAAAGTGTCTTGAGACCCGCAAAATGTTCTATATAAATACGATCCACCATTAAATCCATTAAAGAAGGGTGAAACCGAACATTCTTTCGCAGGTTAATGTGTGTGCTTTACAGAGGGAAACGGAGGTTCTATTTCTTCCGTTGAAAACATTCTTCAGAAACTGTAACCAGATGCAATCTGAACAATGTGGACAATAATAATTCCGTGAAGACATTTTACAATTAGAGAAGTGGCCCTTCATGACACAGTGGAGTACTGCTTCAGATCTCAGTGCAAGAGGGAACATCCTTCAGCTAATTCAGCATGATTGCCAATCAATCCCATGCAGCACAACTACAATAAAGAATTTAGAAAATGATGTTGCGGCTAAACAAGAAGTAGCACAAATATTTCATTGTAATGTGGCCTTCATGCTGTCAGGATGTTTAAATATTCTAGTGCATAGGAGAATACTTGGCCAAAGTTGCACCAAAATAATAATTTCATGTAACTGGTATACTGATGCAGTACAAGGCTGTGTGTAAAACGCTCACATACACACACACAGATGCATGCAGGCACACACGCACGCACGCACGCATGCACAGGTGAGATATTTTAGATTTAATTCTAGAGGACTATTAGGTAGGTAGCAATGGCTGTCATTTACTTATTAGAATAAAATCAACACGTGAGAGATGTATGCCATTAAACATCAATTATCGTAGCTACAATTATTGTAGCCAGAAAAAATATATAATGTGGAGTGAAGTTTAGTTGATGTATAGTGTGTGTGACAATATGTGTGTGTGTGTGTGTGTGTTGTGTTGTGTGTGCTATACACACAGCCTTGTATTGCATTAGTAACTTGTGTGCATACATGAAAAGATTATGTGGTATATAAAGGAAGTACAACATGCACATGCTGACTTAAAGGGAACAAACTAATGTACACAGTGATATTTGGAAAGGCCGCTTGGTTGGTCCAGCTGTGCCATGTTGAAATTCAGCATTTCCTCTGCTGTCAGTGGTTTTGAAAGAAACTGTGATTCATGAGCAAAGTGATACATGAGATCAGAGATATGCCAGGACTTCTCCCAAACACCGATTGCTCTTAGGCGTCCTTCCTGTTTGCCTGCAAGCAAACCGGTCTGAGACCGTCACAAAGCCACCGTAATCTGTGCTTTTATTAATAATTATGTGTAATTTCAGTTATCTCTATAAAACTGTTGTCTAAACTGCACTTACTAATAATGTTACATTTAATACAGTAAAAATAGAAATAAATGAACTAATAAAAATGAAAGTAAAAGGAAAATGCTAATAAAAACACAAAAAGTGATAAGGTCCAAAACTAAATTTACAATGTATTTCTGTTTGACCCTTCTGAAAATATTTGTCAAAAAAAGGAGACTATCTCTAGAAATAAGACAAACATTGACAAATTCCCATACCAAAAAACTGATAAATCCCCTGTGCAATCTCTCTACCCTTTCCCCCCCCCTATAAAATGTGTTTCTCCACATAACCGAGGATAAGATGGATGGCAATACTGGACCGACAAGGTTTTTCTCATTATTTTGCCTGTATGATTACAGATCAGATATGGGGATTGCAATGCCCTCAAGCTGGGTGTTCCATTAGAGAAGACAAAGCCAGGCTGGCTAGATTCGCTCTACCTCGCCTTAACCTTAATTTGCCAGGATGCTGCTTCTCGAGGTGCCCTCGGGACCAATAAAATCTGTCAGCTAATTTCAACTGTTTTTCCTTCTCCGCTCTAACGATGCTGACGGGTTATTACAGAGCGCCCGCTTGAGCGCCGCCCGATCATAGGTTCGTTTCTGCGTCCACCGCTGCATCCCTTTAATCGATATAAAAAAAGATTGCGCGCTTTAATGCTTTTATCGTTCGGCAGTCCGACGGCTTTAGGGCTTTTGACGTTGAGGCTTTCGTGCGCATGCCGAATTGCGAGTCTTGGCACTTTTCAAGATTATTCTAGCCGCGTAGTTCGTGCGATAGGTGGCCCCACGTCGAGCGTCGACGCTCGTTGCGACCGTACCGAAAACCGTTACTCTGTATGATTCCGGTGAGGTCGTGCACTTTGAAAATTTATTTGAACGTGCTTTGCATATTGCCCTCTCTCCCCACGATGCTAATTCAAACAGAACTGTGTTTTTTTGTCAACGTCTATCGAGCTAATAGTAAAACAATAAACTCCGCAAAATTGTGTCTCTTGCTGTGATGAAGGATGTCTGACTGAGATGTCGGAATGTAAGTCATTATTTCAACAAATAAAGTTGCAAGCACAGCAAGAGACACAGTGTTGCGGAGCTTATTGTTTGTTATTGGCGTTTACTTTTCTCCAGCACCTGTCCTCTACAGTCTGGTGTGTCAGAAGGTCCTTTTTCAATAACATTACATTACATTACAGTCATTTAGCAGACGCATTTATCCAAAGCGACGTACAATAAGTGCATACAGAAACACCATTAAAGTCACTACAGAACAGACAAGACAAAGCACATCCTTCCCATAATTTAGCAGCTATCCGGCTATATAATAAAATATTTCATCCAGTCATTCTCAATTAAAGCCTCCCTGATCATGTGTACAGTCTTTCTCGAGGAAGGCTGCAATACTCAAGTGGTTTTCTGCACTGACAAGTTCATGTTCTTCATTCATTTATCTGCATATCTGTATATTTTAAAATGGTGAATATGGATGAGGAAGAGAGAAGCCACAGAGCTGTTGGTGGGCACTGCCGTGTGGTTAGACGGTAAGGGCTTTGATGAGGAACTCTGATGCGTGGGTGTGTCCACACTCGGTTTCTCTCGAAGGAGGGGGACTTTCAGTTCCCCAAACTCACACGTGTAACTGCCCACGGCGGTGACTTATCAAGATGTGGCCCCGAGACCTTAAAGGATTGACTGGGAGGGTGGGGTGGCGGGGAATCGAGAACTCCCGCTTGCTTTGTGATCACCTCGCAAGCTCTCCCACCGAACATGCCGAAGATCGCAGGCCCACATTTTAAGACTCCGCAGACTAGATCTGTGCAGACTTTGACTTGGGAACATAAGCAAGTGCTGCCTTTTCTTCGCAAACGTGAGTCACCAAGTTAATTTTAGTGATTGCAGAACTGTGAAGAAAAAAAAAAAGGGCTAACACTTACATTTCATTGTGAATTAAAGTTAAGGAAGAAGGCCTAGCCACAATGCCTTAAATGATACACTGCAGTCGGAAAGTTTGGGGTGAGAATCACAAAGCATGCAGGCGGCAAACGCGAGCAATGCTACAACCCAACGTCTCCTGTTCCTGCACCAACGCTGCGAAAACAAGCCGATCGCTAACTAATTAAAGTGAAACATGGCATGAGCACAACTCTAAATATACCTACATAGATCTGCATTCAAAATCCTAACTTTTCTCCACGTGTTGGATATACTGTATATTTCTTAATCAAGCTCGAAAATCCAAGGCAAACAGAGCTTTTCGTTGCTGGGGGAACATTAATCATTGTTTTTTTTTTCCTTCTTTTTATTTATTTATTATTCTTGCATACAGCACTAAAAAGGAAACCATGGTCTTTATTCCAACAATCTCTCCTCTCATGGAACCCGATTCATCAGCCAGCAGGAGGGAGGGTAAGGATAGGTAGGCTTATAACTAACGCTGGCAAGCCGAGCTGAGACGAGATAAGTCGGAGGAATGAAAGAGAGGGGAAATGACGAGGGTGAGCGGCGCTGAAGTGCTCGCAGCCTTCGGGCATTTTATTGCTTTTTTCACACAAAAAATACCCTCTCTAATCACGGGCCTGGAAAAACCCTCCAGGAATAGCCATCATTTTCAAAAAGAAATTACAGATCGCGGGTTTATGAAGGGTTACTGTCTTGCTGCTGCTCGTGTTTAAAAGTTTTAACAGATTGTTTTAGAAACTTCAGTTCTTTAAAAGAAATTCCCCTCTGATGGGCACAGACAATTGAATTAAATATTTTTTAATTTTTAAATTTTTTTTTATTCCTTCCTACAATAGATTTCCAGAGTAAAATTAAGCTGTTTAAGGTGAGATGAAATTTAGGAATTACACTAAACTAAAGAAGTACAGCATGCTCATCAGTTCTGGATTATCACTGGTAAAAGAAGCCCTTTAATAAAATCAGTCCCGAGAAGTAATTTAATAATTCTGAAGTGAAAATGAAAACACACATGCAGCAAAGCCAAGAGATTTTCAAATCTCCTGACTAAAACAGTAGCAGCTGTTTTTCCCTTTTTGTCTCTCTAAATTTGTTCCTTTCTCTCTGTATCTCTCTCTCTCTCTGTCTCTCTCTCTCTCTCTCTCTCTCTCTCTCTCTCTCTCTCTCACACACACACACACACACCCTTCCCAAGTGCATGCCAAGTGCAGTGGTCAGTGGAGTTTACACAAGGTTTAATCTGCTTTGAGATTTATGGGGGTGGGGCTGTTCATTAGAGTGCCCTGAAGTCGGGGCACATTTGGTTTGGGTATGGGGGGGGGGTTCGCGGAGGCTGGGGCAGGGGGGAGCCTGAGCAGGACAGGCCAGATGCTCCCCCCCGCTGGAGCAGGCCGCTGCAATCGACTTCTTGGCATTCGGCGACGGAAGTCCTCCACCGTCACATTGTGACATTGGGCACGCCTCTTGCTTGTTTACGAAGGACAGGGCCAGCGGAAAAAAACCCCAAAAAAAACAGAAAGAGAGAAAGAGATGAAAAAAAGGAGAGGGGAAAAAAAAGAAAAGAAACCGCCACCGGGATCGTTTGTCCTGAACGCCGCGAGGTCGTTCAGGGAACGGCTCGAAGGGGCCCTGTTAAATAGTGCTTGACCACGTTCGAAACATCGCCCCCCCCCCCTTCCACAACAGATGTTTGTTTTCCTCCAGCCCGTCCTGCAACACAGCGACCATTAAAATACCCCGAATAGACTTGTTATGAGGCCTGGAGTGCCAGTGAAGCACTTTGCTGTGGAAATGTGGTGGAGGGGTTATGTCAGCAGCGAAGGAGAGATTCTCTTTATATGTAAAATCGGAATGGGACTTCACACAGCACTGGTCAAAACTGCACACGTTCTAATGTAGTCCCAGTGCAGCTTAACAGTCATGGACTGTACCCAAGCAATACATTATATCCTGTCAAACGTTTCTTTTTTTTCATATTTCAGTTTCATTTAATTTATTCTGCGCCATGACATTCTGCACATACATACTGCATGTAATCAAACAAATATGTCTTTGTGTCATTATTTCATGCTTTTTTTTTTTTGTATAAAAATTGCAGCACCAAATCTTCATTTTTTTCCCCCTGTGAAGGTATTCACAATAGAAAATGATGGCTGTTCCAAGCTAACAACCCCCACATAACTTGACGCAGAAGAATATATCACCCAGAACACTGCAAGCTGGAGCACTGCCACCCAGGTCATTAATGAGCATTGCTCACGCTGTCATGGCAACCATTAGCACAGTGATGTCGCTGATGGCACGAGGGACGGAGTATGAGGAAGATGTGAAAATTATTGTCAGATTCAATTAGAGTCCTTCTTTAGCACTTGGAGGAGCACCAGGGATGATGCGTGTGGATTCGGAATCACAGTGGAAGACAAATCTAGAAGCTGGATATTTTGTGGGACTTTAGTATGTGAACACATTATATAAACTTTTTGACATTTAGGAATTTAGCAGATGCTCTCGTCCAGACTCACTAGTGCCTAGAACAAGGCTAGAGAAATATACTGTACACATTTACAAATATAGATATCCAAACACACACACACACACACACACACACAGACCCCATACGAGCAAAGAGTAAGGTTGTAATATCCTGCCTCCCTAGCCGCCAAATGAGAAACACATCCACCTGGCAGGCAGGTGGTTTAGAGGGAGCAAGTGAAACCATTAGGATTTTTAAGACCAGGGTAGCAGAATGTTCCGGATTGATGAGTCCCCTTTGGTCAACATGTTTGTAAGTTCTGGAATGCAGCGGTTGTGGTGGCGACCACATAAGAAAGAAAGAGGCTCTGGATGGCGGAATTCCTGCGGTTGGACAATGACAGTTCTAGAAGCCCTCTGTTTTTCACCCCCAACAACCCCGCCCCCTCCCCACCCCCGGTGTTTGTCCGTCTGCTGTCGATGATAAATTCAGAGAAATTCAATTCTCAACTTGTTAGCATTTCTCTGCTATTTTTAAATTGAAGCGCAAATCATGCTTTTATGACACTTTCTATTTTGGTCATAGTCATTCAGGAAATCCATTAATTGGACAATAGAGTACTTTATGCAGTGTTACTCCATGAATGAAGCCCTCTGAGGTTTGTGTTAAGTGAGAACGTTGTGTCGATCTGTACCCTCGGCTTTCTTGACTGTACACAACAGATGGCTTCAACTCACGCGCTGTACTCAACACTGCCTTTAACATTTCCAATGTCTGCATGCACAATGACTGTAAAAATGACAGTGTAATGACAATGAATAATACATAGTCACGGTCTTTAGCTGGACACGCCAACTAGGAGGCCCCAAAATAATCTTGTTATTATTGAAACCGAGGCCTGGATTCAATCAACATTTGTCTTTAGCGTGTTGCTTTCTTAGTGTGACCTTTTTTTTTTTTACAAATTTGTTGGTTATCACTGAACTATTTCAAAATAAAGAACTAATGTTTTAACAACTGTTAACTTGAAAACAGATCAATTTACATCTAAAGGGGTCTAACCGTTTCCATTTAAAATTAAATTATTATAAAATATTGTTTTACTTTTTTTTTTTTTGGGGCATATAATTAAAAAGAAACATTAATAGACATAATAGACAGTGAACTGAGAGGATATTGTTTCAAAATGAACAACTTTAACATTATATCCAGAAAGGTATTGCACTCTTGACAACTTTTGAATTGGTATTAAAACCTCAATATGATGCACAGTAGCTATCTGAAGCCAGCTGAAGCTGCTACAGCATATTTAGTGTAGCTATTTTTAATTTTTTTTAAATATTCTCAGTGCCTTTTTTTTTTCAAATCTAAATCAGTCAAATCAAACAGCTTTTAAGGTAAATTTGGATACTTTGTGACATGTTTTACCTAAAAAGGAATGGGTGTGTCCCTGAACATGTATACCATGTACTTGCTGTCCACGATGAACTATGGTCTGTTTCTGGCATACTGAATGTAAAATGCTATTTCAGAAAACCGCCCCACCGCAACTTCAAAATTATATGCAGGGTGTAGCTAGGAGAAAAGTATCAGGTACTATAAGAACAATGTTTTTGTAAAGCTACTTTGACATAACAGTAGATTGTGAAAAATTGTCAAGACATTTCTTTTAATGAACATTATTTTATTTTTATGTCATATGCATTTTATTTTTGTTGTTGTTGATGCCTAGGTCGTATGCAGGTTCTCATTGTGACTTCCCAGTAAAATAACGGTTGGAAAAGCCTGAACCGGGCAGATGTGTTCAGAGAGAAAGATGGAGACTGCGGGGCCATGGTTTTGTGCTGATGCTAAACTGCTCCCACCGCAGGCCCAGATGGGGCCCGCACCAGCATTCTCTGGAAGCAGACGGCACTCTGGTGGCAGTTAGGGCCTCCCGGCCGCAGTAAACAGGCTGGGGTTGCGAGGAGAAGTGGGCCCTGACCTGGGGCGAGGAGCCACTCCCCAGAGCTTTCTGGAAGGCTCTGGCTTTTTGGGAGTGGAGGATTTGGAGTCGTCTTGGGGACGTCTGGTTCTCTAGCTCGGAGCGGCTCTGTGGCTGTCAAGGAACTGGTGCCTCCCCACCCAATGCAGTCAGAAGACTACAGAAATGGGCACTTTGTGGAGCTGCATTATGTGTTTGTTGCTGCCCTTGTTGTTGTAACGGTGTACCTTCATCCTTACGAAAAATGACTATGCCGTACTATACATTGAAAGAATTCAGAAACATTTATATAGTATATTATCAATAGTTTGATATTGATATACATTTTTTTGCCACTTTCAGATATTGCAATATATATTTTTTAGTAAAGCATTGCAGGGAAATATATGTATAATTTTCAAAAAATTGTACTGAATGACAGTATATTGCAGAATATTTTATTTCAGTAATGGCATATCTAGGTTTTGAAGACAGCTTCAGTGGTCTGAGTCACTTCAGTCATGATTGACAGTTGTGACATGCTGCTTGGCTGGAGGGCAGGGCATGGCCAATTATTATCATATTTTGTAGATGAGAGAAACCAGGGTCTGTTTCTATATTTAGTCAGTTTCTGTGCAGACCAAAAACCCAACGCATCCAAATTTCTGTAGCACTGTAACAAATCCTGAAAATATGTTTATTTTTAGTGACATCCCAGCTAAAAAAGCAACGGTTTCAGCAAGCTGAACAAATCAACATAGGTGGAAACAAACACTGTGCCAAAACCTGATAAGCAGTGTGCGGTTCCATCTTAAAATCAAAGTGGTAAATTATGTTGTGAGGTTGGACCTTCAAATTGTGCATATCAAATTACTCCAATTACTTTCGACAGCTGTCTACAACAAAACATGCAGCACTTGCATGAAAGGATTTCATTTGAAATAATACTTGCAAATTACTCCCGAGCCAAACCCAAAATTATATGAACTGTGACAAGCCCAGGGCTTTCAGCGAATGGCAAATTCCTTTAATTTTTGTGGAAACTTTGAAGGTTGCTGCTTTAAAAATAAAGTATTGTGGCTTAACACAAGTACTGCTTTGTAATTGGCTGTGTGCAGGATGGATAATGTGATTGCATTCTAATTGCCACAACAAATGCACCAACATTATTTTGGAAACAATAAAAGTAAAAATGATGCATCGCCTGCTGGGGCCATAGATTTAAGACGGAGCGTTCTAAGAAACTGCGTCTCACTCTGTGCGCGGTTGCTAAGTAGAGGAAAAGCAGGGAGGTGCTTGAGCTTGAGCTGCGCCGTCGATGGAGAGAGTCAAACACACTCTTAAGTTTTATCAAAGTTGTTGTTTTCTCCTACTTCTAGTTTGCAGTGAAACATGTCAGAGGCCTTAATGAGAACTGGGTTCAGTCTTTGCATTCAGTGATATCAGTTTGGAAGTGAGAGTTGTTTACCTATGACACAGATAAAGCTCTCACAAAGAATTGTGTTGCATAATTTGTTGTTGTACTTCTTCTTCTTCTTCTTCTTCTTCGTCATTTTGCTTCTTTTTCTCTTTATAAAACAGCAAGCTAATTTAGCAAAAGTTGATGTGCCAGAGTGATGTGAACATGCATAAATAAGAAGGACACATTATGATTTATACATACCGTTATCCCATTATTATCTTAGTCTGTTTCTGGGACTTTGGAAACTCTAAGGCCCAGATGTTTGCTCTAACTAAAGGAAGACTCCTCTTGAATGGCAGAACATCCGGGGTAGAGTAGCACGTCAAACGATGAGCAAGACGCAGAACGCTCTGCTCCATTAGTCTCTTTTGTGCAAAGCGCCGGAGACTCCACCACGCTTCTCTCCACGCATGGCCTACTCATACAGCTCTCTCTCTCTCTCTCTCTCTCTCTCTCTCTCTCTCTCTCTCTCTCTCTCCATAATTCTGCCACAGCCTGGCCCAAAAGCCGGAGCACAGACTCCACCCCCTCTTGCTCGCCCTCATCCCAAATGAACACATCGGAATTTTACGCTGTAGAAAAACAGGCCCGCTTACCCTCTCCCGCTACACCTTGTGTGATTTTAAGCCTGGCGCTCGACTACAGTCAGCGCTAGCAGGGGGGGGGGGGATCGGTGCCGGATCGTAATTCTGTTGCCACGGATAATGACTCGAGATGGAATAACTGCTCATTTGAGTTGAGGGGCTCCCGCGTGCATGTCATTAACGGTAATCTCATTCATTAGCTGTCCTTAGGACTGGCAAGGCCGGCCCAGCTCTCAGCTCTGGAAGGCTATTTCCCCCATTTCCCCTGCTTCCTCCTAAGCAAGAGAGAGAGCCCCGTTCAGCCCGCGCAGTGTTCTCCGAGACATTGCGACACTGACGCTTCACTGAAAAGGTTGCAACTCTGTAAATTGCTTTGAAAAAATTAATAAAAACAAATGTGAAAGTAAGAAGCTAATAGCAGTATGGTTTATAATTAATGAAGTTGGGTTTTTTGGGGGTTGGGAGGGGCAGGGGAGGGGTGTCTGTGTTTCTCAGTCTCTGTGTACTCTCGAGCGTTATCTCCTGACAAGCAGTCAACACCTTGGTAACACCTGGCTGCATGTGCAGGTGTTCGCAAACCCTGCAGTTAGCAACCCGTGTTTACGGAAAAGAAAAAAAAAACCTTTAAGCGCATTGTTGTGATGCAAAATGTCAGGAGACGAGTGTCTCTACCCACCCTAAAACCGAACAAAGGATTCTGGGTTTTTCACTGAGCACTGCCTTCAGGCAAACTGTTTCAGTGCCATATTGGAGACTCCGCTGTGCAAAATGAAAGACTTCCTGGATCTTGGGGCTTTTTTTAAACGGGGCTGGGGAGGAAGGCGGGGGTAGGAGCAGCACTTTATAATTTCAGCTTTGAAAGCGATGAATTCCGCTTTGACAAGAGAGGGAAAGGAAAAACCAATACTGTGGCCATAGAGACCAAAGCGCAATGCTGTTCCGTCTCCCCCAGCTCCGTGGGGACTACTTGCAGATTCCCAGAAGTTTTGTCAATACTTTGTCTTTGCTCGTTACTGTAAGGGACAGCAGGCTCTTGATCTAGATTTCTCTTGACCCATTCATACTGTGACTCAGACAAAAAAAAAAAATAGACAGGCAGCCGTGATCAAAATCTTTTCCCCTAATGTAAAAATGAATGCGTGGCTTTGACGCCTTTCTGCAACAGGCATTTCATTCTATCTGTCAAAATGTCATATTTTAAACCGCACTACTGCTACTTCTATGCCCCGCTCGAAGGAGATGCAGTTGCTACCCCAGTATGTGGTGCTCATGTTCCTCTCTGTACAGCGCAGGAGGTCCTGTCGAATTCTCCTAGGAAACGGGGTCAGCGCCGGTAGGGCAGACACCTGTTGGTCGTAACTAGAAGGATGTCAGGCATGTTTAGCATTTGCACTCTGACATCTGACTGCCTGCTGCCGGCTGACATCAAGGTGTGTGGCAATTGGACATTGTTTACTTACCCACACCCTTCAGGGAATTGTGGGAAATGCGGTCTTTGCTGGCTGTCTTGCATTCTGGGATTTGAGAGCTGCAGGGGTGTCGGTATGTCCACACCCTTGCTCCCATGCTATGCTATGTGAATCTGTACTGTACTGTGGCCAGTGATCCTACTATGGGCTCATAAATGCCACTTTGGCGACGGAAAGTATTTTAATCTTTTTAAGTGGAAGATATAAAGACAACGTATAGTATGGAAAACAGTGAGGGCACACAGCTGCTGTGATAACAGAGCAGATTTTGTGTCGGCATGGAGACACATTAATTTAAGATTTATTTGGCAGGGACAGTACACATCAATCAACATTTTAATCCACACTTCAATGTAAATATGCCAGAGTTAGCCAAGAGGCTAATTTACATCTGTAGTCCCCGATGTGGGTCTTTTTATCCTGCTCCTGGAATGGCCTCCTTGTCTGGAAGTCCCGGGAGGGTCGCGCAGAAAGCCCACACAGGCTATCGGCACGTGGTAGCCACAGGGCCACCGTGCTATACTGCCGGCTCTGTGGCAAGACACCACACAATGTCAACACAGAGACAAACAAGAAACAAAAAACTACTGTGAGAGTGAGCGTGTGCTCCGCCTCCCCCCCCCCCACCCCCTCCCCCTCCCAGGCGTGAGGGCACACGCATCAACGCAAGTCGAAATTCAACCTCAGACCCACTGCGCTGACCCCACCAGCGACCTCGAACGCCCCTGCCAAATCAGGGGCTCACGGCAACCCGAGGGATCGTGTTTAACAGGGTTCAAAAAAACAAAAAAATGCGCTCTCTTACTAAGACCGGAGTTTTTTTCTCGTCTTCTTTTTCTGTTTTTCTGTAATTCCTGAAGATGGTGTCCGGCGATTTCCCATCAGCAACATTCGTCGGTATTGAATGCGCAATTGGTAATTGGGTTACTTTATTGCAATAATTAAAACTCCATGTTGGTTCAGACCCATCTGGCAAGACATTTTGTAAACACAGTAGCAATCACAGTAATTGTTCCCTGACTGACAGGATACACTAATTATATGAGTATTAGTGTATGTAATCGGCATTATTGTTATTTTTAGCTGGAAGTTAATTACTGATGCAGATCCTGTAATTGGATCAGCGTATTGCAACATTGCAAATCTATTAGCTGCTAATAATTGCCGCTAAAGGAAAACAAAAGAAGTGGGTGGGAGGTGTTTATTGGGCTAAATATCTATCTCTGTGGTACAGGGGAAAAAACACATTTCTGATATTGCAAAATGTAGCTGTCATTCCACTGTGTGTGACAAAATTAACATCATGTGACAAAGAAGGTTGAGACTGAAATAATTAAAATGAACTTCCATGGTTCCCCCTGTTACTATTAAGAAGGGTTGCATATTGTGCTCTTTTCTTCCAAATACGACTGAAAGGACACAGGTGACACACGGATACTGATGAAGCAGTTTTGCTGAAACCGGCTGACCGCACGGACTGCGAAGGTTCATTCTTTCACACTAAATTGTTTGCATGGGTCACTGTAGACCAGAATGAGAGTTATAATCATTTTAATGAATGTTTTAGTTCTTAGAGAAAAAGCCTTGTTTCCACACCTTTAGTTCAAAATATTAAAAGCTAGTCATCAAAAAAATCGTAATTACACCCAGATATTTGTCAATGTTTTTTACTGGACAAATGAATAACTACACAAAGGTATAAACAACACATTTAAGGCAGACAAAATACCCAGCAAACATTAGCATCAGGAACTGACCGAGATTGGAAGGGTGACTCGACAAAGTCTTTTGTGCGCGAGGCGCTGATAAAGCTTAAAGGACGCTCTGCACAGTATCATTTAACAGGAGCCCTGCAATCAGATGGAAGGTGTTTGGGGGAATCAGTCTCTTAGCCCTACATGGCGCAAGGCCGAGTAACCAGGCCGATACGAGAAGCCCATTAAGAATGCCTTATCGTCTGCATGTTGGCGTAATTAAAGTGTTTGATGCCTCCCAGGCCCTGGGGAATTCGCTCGGTCTCAGCCGCTGGATCCTTGAGCTGAGCAAACAAGGTCTGTCTGCCCACTGTCTCCATATCCTGTCTGCAGGACCTGTTTTATTTTCACACACGATCAGAAATCAGTCAACATCCAATCCAGTCGACGAGAAGCGCTAGGAATGGTTAGCGCAGCAAACAAGCTGGTCGGAGCGAAAGCCAGCGTACAGATTTGCCTCTAGGACTAGGGTTTTGGGGAAAGACACTTCTAGACTGAATATTGGGTCATTAATATTGATCTAATAAAATACAGACCCATTTCCTTCGCTGTAATGAGTACAGGAAGTTGTACGTGGACAGGATTTAAGGGTGATGAATACTTTTCCGATTGGTGCCCGGTTTCCCGAAGACGCGATCTTAGATTTAGCTAGAGGGCTGCGAGGCACGGTGTCAGCTGAAGGCGTTCAAAGGAATCTCCTTATATGGAGAGGCACTTGACTTCCCCAGCGTTTCCCTGACACCAGACAGCTGAGCAGCAGTGGGCCTGTGTGCTACTGTATCGTCCCAGCAGCTCAGAGCAGCAGGCCACATGGTGCACCTCCAGACAACAGCACTGCTTCACTGCAGGCCCAGTGGTGACCCATTACATTACCACTGTGTGTGTGTGTGTGTGTGTGTGTGTGTGTGTGTGTGTGTGTGTGTGTGTGTGTGTGTGTGTGTGTGTGTGTGTGTGTTTGTGTATGCATGTGTGCGCATGCATGTTTATGTGTGTGTGTTTGTCTGTGTCTGTGAGTTTGTGTGTGTGTGTGTGTGTGTGTGTGTGTGTGAGAGTTTGAGCTTTTGTGTGTGCGTGTGTGAATCTTTTTACCTGTATGAACATAAATAGATGCGAGTTTGTAGGCACATTCTGCACCTTATATGAAATAAGCCCTTTCTATATTAAATAGGATTTACCTGCAGTGTAATAACATAGCGATGCAGTTACAAATGTTATATTAAAACATTTAAGTAAATGTACTTTTTAAGAATAACTAGGGACTATATCTTTCCCTAACCCTAACCCATAAAACTAAACAGCTCTAACCCCATGTTATCCTCGTTAACCTTTGATGTACTTGATAAACAGCGACACAGTACTTGGCAACAATGCAATACATTATAATTCCGGTCTACGACGATACATTTTTAATAGTAGGCCTACATTATATGTTTCTGCATCTGTGGATAATGGTAAATAATATGAAATATTATACGAGCATGCATCTGTGTGCGTGTGTGTAAGAGCGAGAGAAAGAGAGAGTGTAGACAAGCATGCTGGGAGAGGGAGACGGGTTAATTATAACGGCAGTACAATGTAAGAGCCGAGGAGAGACGGAGCGAACAGCACAGAGTCCTCCTGCAAACAGCGGTGCAGATGCGCAGACCGCCCTGCCGTCCACTAGGGTTTATTTAATATCACCTTGTCATTGAGGAGGTAATGAAGCATGGCCCAGCCTCCAGACAGGAGAGGGGAAGCACACACTCACACAATGAGTTCCTCCACTGACCCGTGCAATGTGACACTAACATCACGTCCCCCAAAAAAATATTTAAAAAAAATAAACGGCAAATAAATAACAGAATTAATAAAGGAATCGGAAGATCACGCGCACGGACGTTTACGGGCCAGATTTGCCTGGAGGCATGTTTGAGTGTTTCAGTTGGGCGAAACAACAAGACTTTAATGGGGGGTCTCTGCAGTGGATTTTTTTTGTTTGTTGAAAATATCCGAGCCACCAAGGTAGCTATGAATTCCGTGGAGCGGGAGGCTCCTATTAATTAAACCACAATTGCGTATCATATGTTTATTTGCTTAAGATGTCGGCAGTGTGCGGAATCGGATTAGACGGAGATTTGCATGCCGCGTTCTGGAGGTTCGTTAGACTACCTAAGCAACGATAAAACAATATTTCCGGCCGCAGGGCACCCAGATGGCATTGTATGTCTGTTAATTTGCTCCTCTTTCAAGGTCATGAATTCGGTACCGTTTGTCATGGCAAACTATCAAAAAGTTCATGCGAGGATGTCAAGTTTAAAATGCCATTTCTCTTTTTTTGAGAAGATATGTCAGCAATTAAAATTTACCCCCAAGTCATTTTATTTTGTACTCGGTTGCTGATTCTGTCAAAGCCATAAAGTGACAGCTAAAGTAGTCTTTTAAAATCAGTCACAGAATATTCCAGGCAGTTTCAGCTTTAATACAGCTACATCGCAGGAGCTTCACTTTTTGGTTTTGGGAAGTATAAGGAGGCTAAGTTGGGACAGAAAAAGTTACCTGGGCTTTTGATTTTGGTGTTTCAGATTTTATGTTGTACTTTGACTAAATCAGCATCAGAGTGATTTTTGTGATGCACATTTCCTGAATCTCTATCTCTCCTAATCTTTCTTTCTCTTTCCCCTTTGCCCTATTGTCAGTTTGTTCATTTTTGTTAGTGTCAAAGTAATTAGCAGTTTTATGATATCAGCATTAAAGAAGAATAACTAGGAAGCAAAATAACCAAAAAAGAGAAAAATGACAAGTGAAATCAAAAAAGTAATTTTTGGCTCCTGTTAATGCTTCAATTAACATATGGTTACTTAGGATTTGTTGTTTTCTTTACTGTTTGTTTATTATGCTAATATTTTCGCATTTTTTTAACCAAAGTAATAAAAAATAATATGTGTTATGTAAGCAATGTAAATATTATGTGATTACATGTGTTTCCCTTTTTCACGCTGGTCTAATACTGAATTATTTAATTCTTAAATGTGCAATTTTCTCTGGACCTTTTCTTCTTTTGCTTTTTTAGTAAGGGCTATTTTCTTTCCAAGGTTCAGGAAATTGGTTTTGACATAATGGATTTTTGCCCACATTACTCAATCACTTACACTGCTAACATAATGCAGGTGGTATTACACTCTGTTTGTTCTAAAGCTTGCAGACACTCTGTCAATCAAAATGTGGTAAAATTATTTCAGTTGCTTCTTCAGGGAATACGTATTCACTCTGAATATTTATTTCCTCAAGGTAATTTTCTTAATGGTCCTGCACATTTTTCAATTTATTTTCTTTTTGTGTTCTTTGTGTGTTTTCTTTGTGTCTTATTTGTGCCTGCTGACTCTTAATATATAAGTGTGTCATGCCAACGTAATGTTGTTGTCCTTCAGTTTAATCTAAAGTATGTTATTTTAAAGATTTTTTTAGAAATTTTAACTTATGCTGTGAAAACACATAGAGCATAAAGATTAAATGACTGGCATAATCTACGTTAAATATGTGCATATTATATATGCTTATGGAAAGAAGGAAGAGAGATAGAGAGAGATAGATAGAGAGCGAGAGAGAAAGAATGAGGGAGAAATTCAATGCTGTAGCTAGGAGAATTTTGCCATTCATGTTCATGAATCATCATTAGATTTTCAATAGAACTCACTCTTCCCCCATATTTTAGATTATGTATTAACTTTACAATACACATCTGTTTTTCAGTTTCAGTTTGAATGGCAGTTGAACTAGTTTCCACATTTGCTTTGTTCATACAATGACAGGAATGAAAAAAAAAATAAAAAATTGGTTTCATGTATTTTATATAAGTTAGCATTAGCCATGTATTTTAAAGTACTGTTAATAAAGTATAGTACTGTACAAACTGAGGTCAGTTGTGGCCAGGAGCCAGACGTGTCACAATCTCCTTCCTGATTTGTCAGCATTGTTTTTATCTTTTTGTTCGCTATTCATTTATTAATGCACAGACATTTGATATCTATCTCGAGGCCTGCTTTGCGTTTCGATTTAGGCTATTTCACAGCAATTTGGTCACCATAAAATTTACATTAACAATGTGATAAAAATCAGTCCTCTGAGAGCGCTAATTTCACAGCAAGCTCCCATTGGCTGTCCTCCAGCCCTGAAGAGGAATAATTTAAGAGAGGCGGAAAAGAGGCATTTCATGATTTCCCTTGTCATCGGAATCTGGAGATTTGCAAAACCCTTGGACTTTAATCCAGTTCTGTGCCCCATACATTTCTACAGAAAATATTGTGCATCATAAAAATAAAGCCACTTTGCCTTGTTTATTTTTTTGTTTTGCACTTATTTAACATTTTGCTCTGAGCCTGGTGGTGGAATGGTGTCGGTAATCAGTCAGCGCAGTTCTGTGTAATGGCCTGGACTCAATCAACACCAGCACTCAACTCTGTCTCGCTACTACATTCAAGCGTTGTTGGGTTTTTTTTCCCCCCCCCCACAAAAACAGTCCAGAGAGTTCATTTTTGGTGATTGCTGAACTTGCCAAAGTGTGCTTCTGAAGAAAAAAACAAAACAAACACTCAAACCTAATTGTGTGTCAGAGCTAAAGGCGCAATGTTGATTGAATCCAGGCCAATTTGTTGCTCGGCCTCGTGGGCCTAAGAGAACGAGAGCTGCTGAAATGTGCCTCCACGGGCCCCGCCCGCTCATCCGCTCACCTGTTTGTTATGAGTTCACTGATCCAGGGACGAGCGCCATTTCCGCTGTGGTCCCTGCGGGTCTACGCGCGCCGGCCCCCGCTGCAAGGCCTGCTCTTCCCCATTGCCAGCCCTCTGATGATGTCGTGCTCTGAACCTAGAGCTTACTAAAACAATGTTTTCCAACGGACGCTGCCGTTCCAGTTAAAAACAGTTTGAACGCGTGGGCGAAACCCGCGTCTCCAAATGGTTTTACACGGAAAGAGAAAGTCTTCATGGTTTTTTATGTAAAGTGTGCCAGCATCAACACATTAATTCAGTGAAGCAAGGTACATCAGCAGAAATCGTTTGTTACTGTACATTTTTGGGCTGAGGCCTCAGCCGGCAACTGTGGACCTCCAGAAAAAGTAAAAATTTTATGCGTTATAAAATATTGTTTTTGTACATTGCAGATTAACAGGAAGTGCAAATGAAACTTCATAATTTCATATAATATTGTGACTAAGACGTTTTATTATTCATATGCACTGAAGTCTTTAATGAAGGCATCTGAAGATCTTAATATCTTGGGATTAGCACATTTTCTTAAAAGCCATTATTTAATATCAACTAATGAATCTATTGTATTTGTGTTATTTTTGGTTGCTTCTTCATACTAATTGGCTGTTTTCATAGTTTTCCTTTTTTTCAAAATAGGGCATTGCAATTACTTCCCATTTTCAGCTGCATAATTTTATGTTTCAGTTTTTAAAGTAACTTGGCTCAATCCGACAAATGGTTAGGTCTTGTGTTGGGGTCTGTAAAGGCTTATAGAGAGCTCAGAGGATTTTGAATGGGTGAAAAAGTCAAAGGTCAAAGACTTCCAATGACCATGAACCTAATGTCCACCCACTCAGCGTTTGCAAAAGAAAAATCATCATCAGCGCGCACAGGAAATACGTAGCTATCATTAGGGGGCCATTATGTTTTTCAGTTCGGGTCAAAGGTTAAGCATCGTTCAAGCTCTGCCGCTATGGATTTAGACCAATCAAAGGAAGACATCTCGCGGAAATCCGCACGGAGTGAATGAGCTCATTGACTTAAAGAGGATTGATTTATTTGTTTATTTATTTATATATTTTGCAGAAACGGCCTGTGGCAGTAGCAAGCCAGCTAGAAAACAAGTGGGAGTCGACTGAGCTGGAAAGCTCTGAGGGCGGATTTTTTGGGAGCCCCACGGGCAGCGGAGACACCAGTGCTCCTCCTGCTCGGTGTCATGTGGAGGCCGAGCGCGGCTCCGGGGCCCCGTAATAAACCCCTTCCTGCTACCTCCCGGCGACCCCCACACGGTGGCGGGTTAGCGGGTATAATGGGCTTGCCGAGGAGCGGGACGAGGATAGGCTGTCCCCAACTCCATGACAGCCAGATCGTACGGCGCGGGGCCGGCGAGACGAACAGCAGCCCAGGAGAGCAGCGGCGAGACTCATTATCCCGCGCGCGCTTATCTGGAAAGTGTCAATACCGCCACGTCTGCCGCGCCGTCGGAACCCGCCTCCCCACACCCGCCGTCCGCGGGAGAGCGCCACCATTGTCCCCGCTGCCTGTCACGGTGGCAGATAATCATCCATCACACCGTGCGAGCGACCGGAGAGCGCGCGGTCCTTTTAATGGCCGGTATTGACAGTATTCCGCATTTCCCTCCCACCTCCTGTCAGTGGCTGGCTGGCGGCAGGAAGTAGCTGAGCGGCTCTCCTTTTTGCATCGTTAGAGAGCGAGCTGACACGTCTCTCAGCCGCATGCGCCTGGATTAAACGCCTTGCACATACATTTACGTGTTTAGGATTTGTTTGTGTTTGTGATTGTGCTTTACGCGTGCAACGTTGGCCAGTATGCATGCATGTAAAAAGCAAGGCTGAAAATGGAAGAATGCCGGCTTTGCCTTTCTTAGTCTCTCAGGGCAGTCCTTTGTGCCACTGAACACCTTTGCATTGTAGAGGGATTCATTTATTTCTTTTTTGTTGAGCTTTTTCTTTTCCTCTGGTTAATTTGCTAATGCTTGTATTTTCGGCTGGTTTTTGAAAGCTGCCCATCAAAAATTATTGCTCCAATTGTATACGCCATTGTATGAATTCCAATTAAGTTGATTCATATTCACATATTAGAATAGATTAGAAATGTCTGTCTGTGTAATTCAAGCATTATCTGTTAAATACTTTTTTTATTCTAGTAATTTATTACATTTGGTAAATTATTATAAAGTATATGTATTGCCACCAGTTTTACTTTCTTTTAATATAGCCCAGGAGTTCAGTTCTGAATACTTATTGAGGTAATTTCATGTACCGACTAAAAGTAACCTATTTTGTAAATTTTAGAAGTCATTTAAGACATTTAACATGTTTTTAAAATCTTTTAAAAATAATTTTTTACATTTTCTTCTGAAATTTTCTTCTGAAATTTGCATACAAATGAAGCGACGAAGCAGCATGTTTATGATCCAGACGTGCTGAAAGACAACGTGCAAAGGGACTGGAGCTGGAGTGAGTGAACGGGACGGAAAGCGAGTCAGGTGAGGGAGCTTGACACTAAAGAGCGACACGGGCTGTGGTGCCGCCTGATCTCCGTCGCAAGGTAGCGAATGCAGGAGTCTGTGCCTCCAGGGGGAAGGTCGGGCTGCAGCTCACCACGGCCGTCGGCTGCGCCAAATGAACCCGGCTATTCTGCACACACACGTCTGCGCGTTAATTTGAAATGGAACCGCGGTACTGTGAATGCAGTCAGAAAACGGACTGCACCCCCCCACCCCCCCACGTGATGGGTTTGCAGGTGCGCTGGGACGATCAGACACGAGACGGGGCGGGGCGGGAGCGAGGCCAGAAGATACAGAGCCGGCAAATTGGGGGCTGGGTTAAAGGCTAGCGCAGTGTTTTAAGAGACGCCCCCGGGAGACGGCCCAGATGCGGTTTCTCGGTTCGGGATGATTCTAGTTTCAGGTGACACGCATCATGCTCTATTAGCAGACTCTTCCGACCACAGTTTTCCTTGGCAGCTGCCGGGTTCTGGAGCCGTGTGGCTGGATGGGTTTCCACACGACACCCCGCGTGCTCCCCAGGATCAGGCATGTCCAGTGCTGTGGAAAATGTGGCTACCTTCACACACACACACACACACACACACATAGCCTACATATATGCACACACATGCACTCTCAAACGCACATGCCCCCCTTCTTCCGACTCAAACACACACCCCTGCCCTTCCATCTCCAGTCCCTCACACATACTCACGCAGGCCCTTTCTAAGTCAGACATCTCATAAAGTCGACTACCTCCTGACACCTACAATTGAGAAAATAAGATATTGTCTTGTGTGATTGATGAGCTCTGTGTCTGCTAAGAAGGCCATTTCCCATAACAGTACAGTATATGGGTTAATTTCATATTGTACATAACACAACTTTTTCAAATTTTACTTAAAAAAAAAGGTTCTTTAATGTTTTGCCGCTTTAAAACTCAGAAGCCTCAGTGATGTAATTTCCTGTGTGAGATACTTCATTATGCAAGATTCGGACACATTTGTTGGCATAAAAATGCACTAATAACTATGAATCCATTCCCTGACATTGTAGCAACAGGGGGTATTATGAAACGGTGTATTTCTGAAATAGAAAATGTGCCCAAACATCCTGGAAAGGTTTTCCGTATGAAGTGGTCGGATGTTGGCCTTTCTTGCGGCCCTTGGAATTCCATCCAGGCTACTGGGTGGCTCGAAGGTTCACTAAACGGTTTTGCTTGAGCGAAGGAAATTTCATGCCCGCGAGACCAAATGTATGTTTGTGTCCCAAAACACTAGGCATTGAAAACAGACACCGTGCATTGCCCAGCTAAATACTGTACTGAACAGCAGCACGTCCTCCCGTGAATGGAAAGTTACAGCAGAGGAATTCAAAGTCTTTTCCTTTCATTAGACTCACTTGGCCAAGTGGGCTTTCAGAAAATAGCAATTTGTCCCCAGTGTACATTCCCGTCCTCACACCCTCACACACACATTGCAGAAATTTGCCATAGTAAAGACTACAAAATATTTGTATTTTATATATATATATATATATATATATATATATATATATATATATATATATATATATATGTATATATATATATATATATATATATATATATACACAGACACACAAACCATCTTCAATCATTAGTAATAGAACATACAAACTTTGAGTATCAATCTAAACAGCAAACTTCACAAAGAGAAATAACATGAAGTTTATATAAGCTGAATAGCAACGCAATGGGTCCAGCTCTGACCCCAGAGTTCAGTACGCACAATTGATCCAAACAAGAGAAGTTAGCGGCAAACGAAGAAAACGGCCACTTTTCTCTAAGGCGCCGGTCACTCTGAGTAGCATAAGGATATCTGTTTAAACACGACTAACCCTGTATTCTTGCAGCGCGTGTCAAAAGTAATGAATAACCGTGAATGAATGAGACCGTATTCTCAAAGGCATTGAATGAGATGTTTAGTCAATACACAGATTCCTAGCAACCATTTCTGAAGTTAAATAGAAGTGAATTTTATGCTCTGGACAGCGCCCAATACACACAGACTAGGGCACAACTTCATTGCGGTTGTGTGTAAAAATAATTCATTCTGGTTAGAAAATTTGGCGAGAATCTTTTAATCACTCAGAAGGTCTCTCAGTAAGACTGTTTTATTATTATTTTCAATTCAGTTGGATCTTGCATAAAATGGTCATGATAGATTTCCATATGCTCCTTATCACACTGATTTATTATGAGATTTGAGGACAAAAAAAATCAACATTTGATTTTAATCATCATAATTAATTGTGACAAATGGTTTAGAACCTTTTGCAACAGCTCCATTTTTGGGGAATGCATTTTTAAGCTAAGCAATCAGCATGGAATCATATTATTTGATGGGGGGGGGGGGCGACATTTTATATGGTGGGCTGCCCTTTTAATGAAAGAAATCTGTCAAAATCTAAGATATGCTAACCTGAAAGCTGAGCTAAGGCAAGGGTTAATGTTTTAAATGTGGTGGTTTAAGTTATGAAGTTACAAAGCAAATATATTCCACAGGGCATTTTTTTTTCAAATTGTATTCTATAAATCTAGTTTTAAAAGACTGTAATCAATAGTACCATTCTTTGAGTAGAGTCTGTCAAGAATTATTCAATTCATTATTATTTTTCATGAAAATAAAAAGAACTAATAATCAACCTCGGAATGCCAGTCGTTGTACAAACTTTTTAAAACTGATGCGACCATTGTGATACATTTTGGAACATCTTCATGCGTGTTGACTTGGAGATGACATGACATGGAGATTCATGAGCACACCCTGAATATCGTGATTGTATAAAGCAGCCATGAAAGCCCTCGGTCCTGCATTCGGTCTCATTAACCAACCACCCCACACCCGCACACCATGTGACCAGGGTGATATTATTTACATTTGGAGAGCGGCGAGATGTTTGCAGAGAGGGATACTTTGACGGTCAGATAAACCAGCAGACAGATAGATAAACAGTGGGTCTGGCGCGAGCCACAGTGATCCCTCTGTCAGTTTAACTGGACACTTGTTTTCACTCCATCGTAACAGGCCCTCAGGCAATATTTGACCCGACAGTCAAAAGTCTTCCAAATATTGAAAAAAAATTCTCCTTCTTACTCCCTCTTGCACACTCCCTGTTACCCCCTATTTTTTTCAAGTGCCCACAAAATCCCAAACAAACAAAACAAGAACTGGACGTCTCTCCGTCCGCCCCAGTTCTATCCCCACGGATCGCTGTCTCACAAACCGGCTGAAGGAGCGCCTCTTTTCATTCGCTATCGGCCCGGAGGCGCCGCGGAGCAAAGCTAACAGCGGGCACGGTCAGACCACCCAGGGTTCTGGCACTGGCCGGAGGTGTGAACCGGAAGACCACACCCACTCTTCGAGTCCCGCGCCCCTCCGCTGCTTTCCTCTTTCAAAAAGACCTCGTCTAAACTTTTGCAGGATGTTATTGAAAAGTGGGCGACGGGTGGTGTGGCGACACAAGCTCGGCTCTGCGCTGTGGAGCACTTCGGTGGGCGGGGGGGGGGTGTGGGAATGCCATGGCGACCTTGCGAATGGCTCGTGACCACAATTGCCTCGGTAATATAGGGGTCTGACAAAGTGAAAAGGTAAGTAGTCCTGAATAAATGTGCCTGCTAAGGGTAAACCGGGGTGGGTGGGCATTTTAAAAGGCAGAAGTAAAAAGTAAATTCATACTCTATGCGTTGGATTATGGCGCCCTTCAGAAATTATTACTAGGCCGGAATTCAATCCACATTTGTTCTCAGTTGATATAGGCTTTTTTTTTTTTTGACTCAATAAACGTGGACTCAAGAAAAATAAACCTGGGAGGTTTTTCACAAAGCAGGATTACTGCGTTAGCTGGATAACTGCACTGAGTAAAACCCAAAGCAGGATTACTGCGTTAGCTGGATAACGGCACTGAGTAAAACCCTTAACAGCTCTTTTTACTTTCAGTCCATGTTCCAAATTTGGGAGGGTTTCCGGGTTCTACTCAGTGCAGCATCCAGCTAACTCAGTAATCCTGCTTCATGAAATACCCCCCGTGGACTCAATAAATATTTTTTCGTGAACATTGACTCACAAGTAAATACAAATGTTGCGTTTTTGTCTTCACAAATACACTGCGGTGAGTTGTACAATCTCCAAGAGCACTGTTTGCGAATATGTGTTTACCTCGGAGTCAGAATTAAGGACAAATGTTGATTGAATCCAGGCCTTAAGGAGGGATGTGTGCAGTTTATCCTATTTGTCTTGGGATTGCTGGTTTTCGTAATCAGGACTGGTTCTTGGTTGAGTGGCTCTTGTGCAGGGGACAATCTCACTGCATGACTGCTGAGCACAGATAACGCTCTGATAACACACAGCGTTTCCCAGCACAGATCCTTGGACCTGCACAGGCTTCCAGCTCCTGCCACTGATGGTCTCTGCATGTCTCCCACACATTAACTGACCTAACTGGTAACCAGCATTATATCATCGACTGCTATTCGCTAGCATAGCAGTTGCTCCTGAAAATAAGAGAGGGTTTGTTATTTTTTGTCTGTTAAAATTATAGACATTTAAAGCTACCTGAATTCGACTGTCAATACAATGCTAATCATGGCAAATGCATTGAAATTATCAGTTGCTACAAAGAAATCCTGGGAAACATATTATGCTGGTACATAACTTTCCCCTCTTGTGTTCTGCTTATGTTTAGTTATTTAGAAATGTCATTGGTATTCCTCCCCTCATTTATTGTGGTGGCCTATAGGGGAAAGGCTAACGCCTTGTGTGTCAGTTCTCAGCGTGAATACTTTTAGATCTGTATAAGGTTATTCATTTTAAAACTTATTTTCTAAGAGAAGAAAAAATACATTATTTATGAACATATTCCCAGTCCATGGTTAATTGTTTATCTTTTCACAATTGCTTTGATGTAACTCAGCGAGATACATACTATGAAACAAGCAGATTTTTAATCAACATTTTTGATATAATTACGACATGCTGTATGTTATTTCTGCATTGGTATCTTTATATATATTAAACAAAAAACGAACTAAAACAGCTAAGTTAGAATAGTTTTTGACCAATGTGAATTATTATATGTTTAATTGTGACAAAGTCCATTCAATAAAGCCTTAAACCTCCCAAAATAGCTCGTTTCATGTTTTAGTCTCCGTTACTTGTTTTTCTGCAGGTGAAATTCACGCAATTGTCTTGTGCACTATGTTTGATAAAGTATAACTGTCCTTCTATCTCCCAAATGTAAAAAAAGCGAGAAAAAAAGAACACAGAAACAGTGAAATCTGTAAATGAATTTGGGCACTTTTACTACACGCTCTGTAATTAACTTACAAAAGCATGGAATTCTGCGGTGAGCAAAAAAAGAGAAACTGTGGACAGAACTGTAGAGTCAGCGATTTGACTTTTCTGGGGAGGTTTTGGAGGTGGAACGAGGTGGCACACCGCAGAGTAAATGAAACCGGGGAGGGATCGGGCCTCTCTAATTAAAAATGTTTGTCTGTTTGTTCTGTCCCTGCTGGGCACCATACAAAAACTGTGCCACAGTTCTCTGCTGTGAAAAGCGTGCCTTTCCAATTGCCCCCCGTTGCCATCTTGTGCTTTCCGACCCTGACAAGCACCCTTTTGCCAGAAGCTCCGGAGAGCAGCTTGTTTAACCGCCTCAACCATCAAATCATATGTGCTCCTGAGTAGATAGTCCTTTGCCACAGTGATAGGCAATGTTTGAGATATGCAAGTTGAATCAACAACTACCTACAGGAAGACAGTGGCTGCTTTGATTGGGAGGTTGAATGCAGGTTGAGGTTGATAGCAGACAAGTTGATAACAGCAAGTTCTATACAGGGATTTTACATTAACAGAATATTTTCTTATTCTAAATGGGTGAAGCTACTCACAGTGAGCTTAAGTCTTTCAAATGGTGAGGTTTACAAAAGGGAGAACATTAGATTTCCATACAAAATAACAAAATTATTGCTAGTGTGCTAGTTTTGCGTTAGTGCTGAAGAATGGCATACACATTCCATGAACACAATGTTGGGTCCCTTTTGTTTGGATCATCCTAAAAGCCACAGATGAATGAGCCATTCCCATTCCTTGCTGTCCTTGCTGGTGTTTTCTGTGAATTTTCCACCATGTCTGTATCAATCATTGATGAATCCCGTGCTGCTCAGTTTGTCGAGAAAGTGGAGACTGGTCTGATTACGTGCTTTGGCAGTAGAGATGCTGGCCCCTCCCATTAGCAGACAAACAGGCATGTGGCCATGCCCCCAGGGTCCCGTCGCCCTGGCACCTGTGTAGACCCGAGCAGTTGGCAGGCCTTTGGGTTGGCCTTTTCAAAGCATGTTCAGAGGGTTTTGGTGGGACCAAAAGCAGTTGGGCCAGGCTTCATAACTGGGGATTGCTTTACAAGGGATCATGGCTTTTCACGGTAACACTATCCCAGAGGAGTGGCAAAGTTAAGGGGCCCCCCCCAGTTGCGAGAGGGAGCACTGGGAGCCACCAGTGACCCCCCAAACACCCCCCCCCCCCCCCCCCCCCAAAAAAAAAAAAAAAATTCAAATTTAAATCCGACCCAACCCAACCCTCCTCCTGCTCCCAGGCCCCTCGGAATGAGCCCCAACAGCTGAGCTCCCCTCCCCTCTCCCGACTTGTTTACGCGCTCGCCGGCAACCGCCCCGCAGCGTCCTCGGAGATAAGAGGGTAGCGCACCGAGTCTGCCGAGCCCGGGAGCCGGGAGACGCTCCTCGCTCCACCCGCACCGTTTGATTCCTCCTTCCTCTTCATCTTCCTCTTCGCCTTTTATAACCCCCCCCCCCCCCCCCCCCCCCCCCCGCCTTTTCACTTCTCCTCAAGGTATTACCACGGCAACTCGAGTCACAGAGCTGAAAGAGGCCTTTTTTTTAAGCGCCGGGGCTCATTAAGGAAAAATGTTTGGATATGAACTGTACACAGTTTTAGACTGTTGTTTTCTCTCTGTATAGTGTCTGAATTTTCCTGAATTTTGAATTTAAATAAAGTTGCTGAATCCAGCACTAAATTTTGTAAGGGGAAGAGTGTTCAACTCAAGAGAGTTTTTACCGATAGTGTTACAGCGCAGGACTACTATTTATTTTTTTCATTTTTGTATGGGGGCAAAACATGATAATGCATGGCCAATCTTAAATTAGTGTGTTTTTTCTATCATGGTTCAATGTGTTCTGTCAATCTGTGAAACAGTGAATAAATATTGGTTTATCCAAATACAAATTAAGCAAAACATTTTTTAAAAGACATTGGATCACCTGTTCAGATTGTATCGATTGGAATAAGGAGAAATGTATTCCTCACCCCACTCAATTCATAAGTTTCAAAATGTTGATTGCATTTTGATGTTGCAGTTCTCTTTCATGAGCGTGAAAGCTATCCATTGATATAATATAAGTTGATTATTTCTAAGCGATCAGTCATTTGTCCAGCAGTGGACTGCACTTGTTTCATTGCGGCGATGGTTGAATCAACTAATTATCCATCTGTAGTAGGCTGTGCATTGGAAATTGTGAACGTGTGATGCTGTGGCAGTTTGAGCCAGACCTGTACGGAATTGAAATAGTTCTCCACAGAGACGCGAGAGCGTTTGACCCGCTGACATTGACGGCACCCTGGCCGGGGCCCCCCATTCATTTTTAATTGAGTCAGAAGGCCAGACCGCGACGCTCGCATGTATTTGCGGTGCGCATGATGTCATCCTCATAGTCTGACCCCTCCACAGAATGCGTGGGTGTGTGGCCGGGTTTGGGCAGTCTGGGGAGACCAATGGAAGAACAGAATTAACTTTTATGCTTCTTCCAGGCCTCTCCAGCCCTGTCTGTCAAAGTCACTAAATCGGCAACCCCATTTTAGACTAAGCAATATGAAAAAATAACAATGCAAGGCTCTATTGGGAAGCCTCTATAAAAAGACCTCTGACTAGCTGCCATGTTTATATTGTGTATTAAAGGGAAAGTGAACAGAAGCCAGTGACCGTGTTAAGAGCTGGCCATCAGAATGCATTCTCAATTGCTGTGATATTATCCTGTAATAACAGATCACATGACGGGCTCCCCTCAAACAGGACCAATGTACAGTTTTGGCAAGTGACCGGCGAGGCTCGTGGTTCTGACCAAAATGATCGTTAAATACAGGCCGTGGATTTTTTTGAGATTATCTAATTGTGGGGATTCCCCCTCCACCAATTTATAGATTGATATTGTGTGTGTGTCTTTGGGTGTGTGCGTGCGTGCACGCGGTGCGTGCGCGTGTGCATATATTGTGGCTATGTGTGCGTGCGTGCATGCGTGCGTGCGCGTGTGCATATATTGTGGCTATGTGTGCGTGCGTGCGCGTATGCATATATTGTGGCTATGTGTGCGTGCGTGCGTGCATGCATGCGTGAGTGTGTGCATATATTGTGGCTATCCTACTTGATTAAATAATAAGAATAATATGATTAAGAAATGACTCCCAGTTATTTACATGTGAAAAATTATTTGGACTATGCATAATTTACTGATTGATTAAAATTTTTGCATTTGTTCTCCAGGCTTTCCTGCACTTGGCTGCTTTATTTCTCTCTTTTTTGTTTTTGCAATACTCACACTTCTAAAGCCATCCCTGATATCCCCAATAGTACATCCTGAGTGAACACAACTTAATAAAAAAAAAGCTCTTCCTGAACCAAGAAAAGATTCACTTGCCTTGGGCTACGCTGCTGTTAATCAATACAGAGGTACTTCTCCTGCAGCTTTTGAGCACTGCACTTGGACAGCGCAAGTTTTTGTG
>CM056376.1:39702541-39792541 GCA_029718625.1 Synaphobranchus kaupii
AAGTTTTGTGCCTTTTGATCTTTTCTATGATCAAGTTCCGGTGCAGAAAGATATACAGGGTTACAGCCCTGCAAAGTTTCTCGGCCTCAGAAATCGTCCGTAGACAGATGGGCTCACAATAGAAGAAATGACAGCCTGCGTAATTTTACACTATTGACACAACTTTCTGCTAGAGTCAACGTGCTAAGTCAACGTGCTAAGGCTAAAACCTGCCCATTTCACTTTCAAAGAATAGCCAGTGTGAATACAGCCTTTTGTTCTAGCCCAGTACTAAAACACTTGGTTCAACTCGTTTATTAATTGAATCAGGTGCTTTTATGTGAGCCTGGAACAAAAGCCTGCCCCTACATCAGCTGTTCCATATAAAATTATAGACACCTGATTTATAGGAAACTAGAACAAGTCATGCATGCAGTGTAAAATGCATAACTGGAAACATATAGCTTTCAACTCAATTCAAATGAATCTTCATGTTTATTTGCAATTGAACACAGTAAATGATTGCCATGAAATCACAAGGTTGGCCATTTCTCTGTTTAAAGGGATAGTTCGGAATTTTGGACATAATGGGCTCTATCTTGGCGATCTTGGCGCTTGGTCTAAGCACATGGCGTAAAGTCCATTTAGGGCGTGTCCAAGTCCACTTTTGCTATTTTAACGGCGTGTTTTTTGGGCGCTAAGCACGGCGGACGTCCAAATGGGCTGAACCTAGTCTGTTCATTAATTATAGGTGTGTCTTGGGCGTGACATGCAATAAACCAATCAAAATGTCATATCCCATTCCCTTTAAAAGCCTGCTTTTCCACCTTGGCGGATTGCTTATGATGGCAAAACAGACACGCTCGTGCGTGTTTAGTGCGATCAAGGAATAGGCTACATGAATCAATAGTAGCCTATGTGTTAGGGTTCCCGCAGGGGGGACCGGACCCAAACTCAAGACTCAGAGACAGCTCAAGGGGAAACTCCACAGGGAGTACATTTATTGGAAACACAGGCAGGGGCAAGACAGACAGGCGGGTCAGGAACTGGAACTGGACGGGTCAGGAACTGGAACTGGAACGGGTCAGGAACTGGAACTGGAACGGGTCAGACACAGGATGGGTCAGGAACTGGACGGGTCAGGGACCAGGCAGGGTTGGGAACTGGACGGGTCAGGAACTGGACGGGTCAGGGACCAGGCAGGGTCAGGAACCAGGAAGGGTCAGGGACCAGGCTGGGTCGGGAACTGGACGGGTCGGGAACTGGACAGGTAAGGAACTGGACGGGACAGGGACCTGGACGGGTCAGGAACAAGACGTGACCCTGGCCGGGGCGGTCCAGCTGAGGACGGCACACCGGCCGTCGGGTCAGGAACAGGTGCAGGGGAGGCCCAGGGAACACAACCTTCAAACCTGGGGGCGGCACTCAGCCTAGGGGTAGGAACAGGTGCGGGGATCCCGCAGATAGCGCGGGGGGCCCGCGACGGCACTCTAGCCATTGGGGAACAGGAACAAGGAGGGACAGGAACGAGGGAGCCTGGAGGGAACAGGGGAGCCAGGAGGGAACAGGGGAGCCAGGACAGGACAGGACAGGACAGGACAGGACAGGACAGGACACAAAATTGACAAGCACGCAAGACAGTCCGGCCCTGAACAAAGAGACAGGGCAGACTATATACAAGACATGACGAGGACAAAACGAGCAACAGGTGGGAGAAGGGTAACGAAGACACCAGAGGAAAACACAATTCAGGTGTGGGGAGTGCAGGACACAAGTAGGAGGGAGAGAGGGAAAACACGGGGTGGACTGTGAGACAATGGGAAAACCCGGGATGGAATCCGGGTGCCTCACACTATGATCAATATTATTCGGGCCAACCATTATGAGTTCCCGGTAATTCCAGAAAATGTGCTGTTTACAAAATATATGCAGTTAAATTTTGTTAAAAGCACCTGCAACAGCTGAGAATAAGCGACCAATTGCTTCCGTCTCACCTTAGAAAACACAAAATTAGCCTGTTTCTTTAACGAGTTTCGTTTGATTATGCAATGAACTCATGTTCAAGCTTCATCCGAAGTTCATTAGGCTACCTTCATTCTAATTTTGATTAATAACATAAATAACGTTATTTTGCCTTAATGATGACACTAAATACAATAAATCTGTCAGGTTGGCAACCCATAGGTTCAGCATATTTTCCCTTGTTTTATAATGTCCTGCTTATGGAAATGTGACCAACCTGTTTTACTGGTAGCGTAATACTTTAAAACGATCCACTTTCCCAGGAAGACGGGAAAGTGCGATTTACGGCAGGGGAAACAGACTTGCTGTAACGTTCCCACTCCCGTCCTATTGTGTTTTGTCTCTCCATTGTCCGTTTTCCCCCTTGCTGCAGGTTGGGCGTGGTTTCCCGTTTGTGTCACTCTGTTTCACTGCACTTATCTCAGCCTATCCCATTTCCCCGTGTAGTTGATTGATGAAAACCATTTTCAGCTAATTCCATGCTGTCCTTTCTTTTGGACATACACACGTTGCTAATGCTAGCGCAACTCTATGGCAACCGGTAGCATCCACTACCAAACGCACTTAAACACTCCACAGTGCACCCAAAGCAAATAAAATATGACGACAGTCTATCAGGGTTATTTTGAGTATTTATACCATCATTTTTGAAGTCAAACTATCGTTGAATCCTTTACTTTGTGCTGACCTAATATTCTCTCTGGAAGTACGGCGGCGGAGCGAACGTGGCCATTGCAACTTGTTACTCTTCTTTGTTGTTGCAGTCGACCCAGTGCCGGCACTACATTCATAGGTAACGTAAAGTATTGCTCCCCCGATAGACTGTTGTCGTTTATTTGCTTTGGGTGCACTGTGGAGTGTTTAAGTGCGTTTGGTAGTGGATGCTACTGGTTGCCATAGAGTTGCACTAGCATTAGCAACATGTGTATGTCCAAAAGAAGGGACAGCATGGAATTAGCTGAAAATGGTTTCCATCAATCAACTACATCATGGGTAAGTCGTAATTGAGACATTATGTCCAAAATTCCGAACTATCCCTTTAAGTCAAATCTAATCTTGACTCACAGCCTCAAATGTTATTTGTACTTAAATGTTATTTGAAGACAATGCACATTTTCAGTAAAAGCAGAATGGTAGTCACTGCACTGATCTGATTTTTTGTCCTCAATATTTCCAGCATTCCTTTTTTTCTTCCCAAAAACAGTTTGGTAAGTTAGTTTGCTGGATTGTTGAATTGGCCAAACCGTTAGATTTTATTGTGAATGAAAGATAAAGATGAAATTTTAATTGAGCCCCAGGACCAGCAAGTACGGTTTGGGGCGTGTCTTGGAAAAGCGGTTTTGGTATGAGGACCAGCAGGTATGGTATCAGGCATGTCTTAGACCAGCAGGTAAGGTATCAGGCATGTATTGGACCAGCGGGTAAGGTATCAGGAATGTGTTTGGCCAGCGCGCACGGTATCAGGACCAGTGGGTACAGTATCAGGACCAGCAGGTACAGTATCAGGACCAGCGGGTATGGTGTCAGGACCAGCAGGTACAGTACCAGGACCGGCGGGTGCAGTATCAGGACCGGCAGGTTCAGTATCAGGACCAGCGGGTTCAGTATCAAGACCAGCGGGTTCAGTATCAAGACCAGTGGGTTCAGTATCAGGACCAGCAGGTAGAGTATCAGGACCAGGACCAGCGGGTACAGTATCAGGACCAGCGGGCACGTTATCAGGCATGTCTTTGTGCAGTAGGCACTGCAGTGGAGCTAATCTCTATTCCTGCCGTTTAGGTCACATTCAGGAGAGCCATAGGTGGTCTTCCTGTTTCCACTGGTTCCAGCCAACTGCCTGTGAAAAGTGGCGGCCACGGGGAAGGGGGGTAGGCGGTGGATGAAAGGTGCCTATTGACATTTGGCATGGGCGGAGCCCGGATCAGACGAGGAGACGCGCGGCTGTCTCCGCTCTCCTGCTGCGGTGGTGCGTGTCGCACGGCCGTCCCTGAGAGCTGTCTGCCATTCTGCCGCTCCTTCACCTCTCCCCCGTTCAGTTTTCCTCTGCTTCCTTGCCATGGCAACATGCTGAATTTTTTTTATATGCCGTTGTTGTTATTAAGTTTTCATATTGCATTTTTTTTGTATTTATTTTTTATTTTTATTTAAAGTGATTCTCAAGATGGAGGCTTAGGCATTTAGAATGCTCTCATGTGGTTGATCTCGGGCCCGTGGACCTGAGCGAATGTGCATTTCGACCAATGTGCACTGGTCTTCATGTGTTTTCTTATCCAAAACATCCAATTTTTTTTTCAGTATCAATTTTACACAAACAATTTTACACAATAATTACATTTGCATTCAAGTTAGAAGTGCTATAACAACAATCTCCAAATACATAAGTGAAGAACTGGCTTAAGTTAAGTGAATTCTAGTTAGTAAAAAGAGAGTCTCAGCTCAGGAATCCTAGAAACAAAATGTAAGTCCAATGGAGACACACAATGGATGTCCAATGGAGACACAAAATGTAGATGAAATAGAGACACAAAATGGAGGTCCAATGGAGAAACAAAATGGAGGTCCAATGGAGACACACAATGAAGGTCCAATGGAGACACTCAATGGAGGTCCAATGGAGATACACAATGTAGGGGTGGTTTTCAATCTGCGCAAAAGGATGGCAAGCAACTCTGCTGCTAATTATACTAGAGCAACACATACATTACATTTCAAGCAGTGTGGGGGTCATTTCCATTTTGATTAGGTCAATTCAGAAAATTAATTGAACTGTCCGATAGAGATTTTTCAATTCATTCTTTGAAATTGACTTGACCACGGCAATGATTTCTGACATATGTAAGATTCAAAAATGGTAGTAAAAATGGCCTTGCATGACTAAAAAGCACAGTTATTTCCTAGTATCACTTATCAGTGGATGCCTACACATACAGGACTTTCCCATACAGGGGTTGAATACGTGGCATTGGTTGTAACGACAAAAAAATCTACACTTTTGTTTTGTGTATGATGGAATTTTTTTTTCTTTCGGCAGAAACTGTGAAATCTGTGATAAACAGCTGTCTGGACTGTCAGTTCAGCAGTTTTTAATTTTAATTCTCAGATTTTTCTGTCCTGGATTTTTTAAAAATTCCCTCGATTTCACTGACCTGAATTACAGTAAATGGGAGCTTTGTTACGTGGAACAGCAGGACTCCCAGTTTATTCGGAAAAAGAAAGTGCTAGAATCCCCCTCCTCTCTAACAGCAGGGAAAGGAGGATTATGACTGACAGCTCCAGTATTCGGTACTCGTCCCCGCAGGAACTAATTCAGTCATCACACACCAATAAATAATACACAGATACACAGACACAGTGGTCCTCTCCCACTGCTAGGATGTGGCTGTGTGTGTGTGTGTGTGTGTGTGTGTGTGTGTTTGCATACACATGTATGATGTGTGTCTGTGACTGTGCATGCACATGTAAGCTTTTCTGTGTGTGCTGACATGTTTGTGGGTACAAGCATATGCGTGTATGTGTCTGTAATTGTGTGTTTGTGTGGGCATATGTGTCTCTGTGTGTGCATATGTATGTGTGTGTTTGCATAAAGTGTGTGTGAGTGTTGTGTATGTTAGCATGTGTGTGTGAGTGCTATGTATGTTAGCATGTGTGTGTGTGTGTGTGTGTGTGTGAGTGAGTGAGCATATGTAGTACCAGGGCACTTGGCATTTGTATCACCTTGAATACTGCCGTTTACACAGAACAAGGGGCTGACGGCTAGCGGCGGTATCCCAGCAGGCCATGCTGCTCTCTACCCACCGTCTGCAGCCCTCTGCTAGCGCCAGCTCCCCCGGACACCCGCCTGTGCGCCGCGGGGAAAGCCTGCTTTCCCGGGAGGGGTGGGGGCGGGGGGGACCGGGGGGGGGGGTGCAGAACCGCTGACTGATTAGGTCCCTGGTAAAGCACCGCCCAGGGAGCCTATTATGAACACAAAGTCAATGACGGCACAGACAGGAGACGCACCTGGGCCTGCGCTCGCTACCTGCGTCCCCCGTAGACTCCTCCGACAGCTGGTCACCTGCGCTCTGCCTCCCTCTCCCTGCCATATTCCCGCTCTGTTCCCGTTCCTGCAGGCTGGCAGGGTGAAAACAGAAACGCGGCGTGACATTGGGTTTGTCCTGAAATTTTTACTTGCAGAGAGGATGGGGAAAGACCGCTCTCTCCCACACCCCCCCAGTCAAATTATTTAAATGAGGGGGTCGTAAAAATACACAAACAAATGACAGTGATGTGCCCTAGAGTATTCCACGGAGGATTAGAGCTGAACTCAGAGCCCCTTCTTCTCTAGAGAGAGAAGATCCTAGCGACAGTCCACAGCATAACCAGCGAGCGACAGGGCGGCAAGGCCTGCCCGCTTATTTGCAAATGCACAAAAAAAAGGCAAAGCCTCATTCTGTGTGTTCCTCAAAATAAAATTGAGACTTTAAATTGGTTAATTTGTGTTCGCAGACTCAGACCGGAACCATCTGGGCAGCCACTCTGGAACCTGTTAACATAACGTGCAATTATGGGCCTAACAGTAGGTTTAATTTAATTCTAAAACAATATGGCGTCCTCTTCCACTAGGCAGTCAAATAACTTGCCCACACTTAGGGACAGCCACGGAGGGGGAAGGCCGCTTGACAATGATCTGCAAGCTGTAATTTCTAGAGCGTCTGCGCTTGGCGCTTTAAATCTGCTTGACACTCTCCTCTTGTTTCTAATTACTATCAGCAGAAACGTAATGATGAAGTATAATCATGTCTGCCCTCGGTGGCCGGGCGTGTATTTCACGGCGAGCACACAGTCGGATCGGAAGTCAAAAGAGAATGAAGCAGGAATGTTTCTGCCACAGAGCGGGTCTTCTAGTTTAGCTGGAAGCGTGGGGAGAGTAAAGTACAGTGTACCACTACCTCGTGTGTGATGGATTTCGGGAGGTCAAAGAAGATGACGGGATGCTCATATTTTCCGTTGTATTTCGGAAGGTACCGGAATGCCGTAGGACACTCACATTTCCGCTCTGTTATTAAAGCTTATCCTTCCACTGCTGCCTACTCCCTGCAACCGCTGCCATTTTTTTGCTCAAAAAAAGTTTTTTTGAAAAATCTATTTGTGCCATTTATCATATTAAAAAATATGCATTGAGAATGGGTGTGTCTCATTTGAATGAACAAGCTCTGCAGTATTAATGATTGTGCGGCATTATTGCATTACAAACCAGAATTTGCATATGGAGTTTTATGCACACATATCTTTATATATTACAGCCTTTTGTCATAAAGTATTTTGCGTAATGGCAATGACACAGTCTTGGAGCGCAATCAGACATAATGGAGTACGTTCGTACAATGAACAAAAAAGCCCCACCAAACAGTTAATCACCACAAAGTCTGTCTGGGAGTTAATGTATCAAACTGGCCTAGTTTTGAGCTGAATAAATACACTGTTCTCGTGGAGTGCATACATTAAAAAGGTACATACTGTGTTCAGACTGGCAAACCCCTGAATGTCCCCCTTTTCAGGCCCAGACCACAGGGCTGCTCCACACAGAGCAGATAACATATTTTCCAACCTTACTGTAATCATTAGCAAATGACCTAATGAGCCATGCTAAAATCCTGTCAGGTGCCCTAAGAGCATAAGAGGCCAGCTAATGCTTAGCAATATATTACTTTACACATATTCTGAGGCTCGCCCATCTTAGAGAAGAGTTGTTCTTCTGCAACACTTGGAAACATGAAAACAAAGAGGGAAAAGGCTTTTTTTTAAAAAATTTTTACGATACATGAAAAGTTGTCCTTTGCATTGTATGTATTTTATCACCGTGATTTATGAAGTCTGTTCTCCAGAGTTAGATATCACCGCAAGAAATGCTGGCAGTGTGAGGGTAACCACAGTTGTTCCCAGATTGAAAAGTGTGGTGGAAAGCGAGTTCACAGCAACTCTTGTCTTTTCGCCCGGCAACAGTGCGGACTGCAGGGACGTTCGATTTAACCGCTCGCAATTCGGAGAGGAAATGACAAATCGCTATTTCAAGCAGAATAGAAAGGGAGCAAACGGAGGCACGAAGAGGTAACCGGCTTTATGACAGGAAGCGTGGGGGGAAATAGACTTACACAAATAAAGAACTCTGTGTCTCTGGAACACACTCCAAAGTCACAAAATACAAAGACTATTCGGGTTGAACTTTTGAGAGGGAACTGATGAGGTCCCTTCATGAAAAAACCAGTAAATGATTAATAACTAAAGGACCATGAATTTCGTCTAATTACTATTATTGTTTATGAATTAGAAAATGTTATGGGTATTTTGTATCCTGCCATCTCTCAAATAGTATATATTCTATACATACATGTTATTTGGTAGACACAGCCTCTCCCCAGCTAACTGACATTTTCTGGGTGCACTGGGGTCTGCTAAGTGTGTGCTTCACCCCGGACTTTGGCATCAACTGAGGAGCGCCTTACAGGGCCCCTCTCCAAGAAGAGACAGCCACTTCATGCATCCAAGGACTTATGCTATTCAATAATAAGCTTATTTCCCCCAGCACATACGGTGGTTAAAAAAGTGGAGCGATTATATGGTGTGTTAACTTTAAAACGAATCGCCCGACAGTATAGCGCGTTGTAATGCGGCTGTTCATTTATTTATTTATTTTGTAATAATATTCCCGATTCCGAAGCGAAAGATGCTGGGACAGTGTTTGCTTTGAAATGAAATGGAACAAAAAAGGTTGAATCCCCAGTTTTGCATTATCCTTCACAATCCCCTGTGGTTATCTGCACCCTGAAACACCCCCATCGCAGAGCTGGGTCTACTCTGAGGTGGGGTGGACGGGGTTAAACATTTATTGTCCCCTGTACCAGTTTTCTGATTGCTATATCCTTTAGTCAGGGTTTTAAACATTGAAGTTAAGACCTGTCCTTGGTTTATAATATCTGAGAGATTTTATTACTATGTTAAAGCTACTATTTTGTTTTGGGGAAAAATACATTTCCATGGGTATATGCTTTGAATATTCATGGTGTGTACTCACCAGTTTTACATATACGGATGTCAATGTGAATAAAGAATTTAAAAAAAAAACACTTCAGTCCTTTAAGGTGCCTCTGTCAGTGCAGGCTTTGAGATGTGATGCGTCCTCAGTTGTTCACTGTCCATAACCCTCACAGCCACAGCTCCTGACCCTTGACCCCAAGTCAAAGGGGTCAGCCACCCTTGACCTGCTGTTGGGATGCCTGAGATAGTGACCTTGCTGTCAGGGTTTCTCATGCAGTTGTGATCCCTGCAACCCTGTAACCCCATGACCAGCAAACCCATTTACACCCAATTGATTTTCGGTGTCAGAATACACCATGGCATCCATTCACCACCTATATCACCAAATATAAAATATAACAAACTCAATTGTTGATAGAAGTGTGCTTATTCTATGCACTATAGCCTTGTTTTATTTAAACTACATAGAAATGGCAATTTGTAATTTGGTGTTGGTGATCGCTAATTATTATTATTTTTGGGAGGCAATCTGTTTTGACATAAAACATAAAATGACATCCCATATGAGTTTGTATTTCAGAGAGTTTGGTCTAAGTTTGATTCCAGCCAGCCCAAAGTTTATTTTTCATGAGATGAGAAATAAGGTGCACTTCTTCCAAACGTTTAAATTCTGTCAAAACTGGTTGGCTCTTACGCATAGTGCACAGAGTACATGTTTACATTTCACTTTCTCCAGGATATTATTGGATATTTAGATTAAAATCCAATTATGTACTGCTACACATAAACTTTCAACACTTTTTTTTCAATGTATCGATTTAGCACTGAACTAATGAATGAAACATAAAACAAACAAATTAATCCAAACCACTGAGTTTTTTTTTGTTGAGAAAAGTACATAAGGTACAACTTCATGATATGTCACTTAAGCCCTCACATATTATGTCTGCAGTAATTTCATATTCTCCCATGAGCAAATATGCTTGTGGCAAGGAAGGAAAATCAAGGCATATAACTAAAACAACAAGCTGCACAAGTCTTGTCCGAAATATGAATGTCGATCAAACTTTATTGCTGCTACTTTCAGGCAAGTTTGAAGATTTGTCTTGAGTTGGAAATACCCAGTGGGTATGCGTTAGTGGAACTAGGCATGCAGCTGCAAGGTTCGCTTCCTAGATGGGCAATGACCTTTGCATTCTTGGGAAAGGTTCTTAACCTGAATTGCTTTTGTAAATATTCAGCTGGATTAGTTGATTGTATGTAAAAAAAAGCCAGCTGTGTAAGTTGCTCTAGATAACAGTAACTACTAATATATAGGGAGTTGTGGCGGCTACCTCTGGGACATAAAGCGGCCCCCGATGCGCGTCGTGGCGGATGAAAACGCACTTCTTCAATATCAAGAGTCTTTTGATGTTGTTGGATCACAGACATCAGAAAGTCGATGGCAGCCAGTCCAAACTGGCACTTGGCTGGATTAATAATGAGGTCGTGCTGGCTGAGCCGCTCAAAAAGGGTTCGAAGGTGAGACACGTGTTCCGCCATGGAGGCACTGGCGACGAGAATATCGTCCAGATAGACAAAAAGGAACGGTAAATCCCGCAGCACCGTGTCCATCAGGCGCTGGAAAGCCTGCGCTGCGTTTTTCAGGCCGAACGGCATCCGCAGGAATTCCCAAAGGCCAAATGGCGTGATCACTGCCGTCTTCTGGATGTCCTGCGGCTGTACAGGAACCTGGGGGTATCCGCGCACAAGGTCCACCTTGGAGAAGACGACTTTTCCGGCCAGGCGGGCGGAAAAATCCTGGATGTGAGGAATCGGGTATCGGTAGGGGATCGTGGCGTCATTAAGGCGCCTATAATCCCCACAGGGGCGCCACCCGCCGCCGGCCTTCAGCACAATGTGGAGGGGCGAGGACCAGGGGCTGTTTGACCGGCGAATAATGCAGAGGCGCTCCATGGTGCGGAACTCCACCTGGGCAACAGCGAGTTTCCCAGGGTCGAGGCGTCGAGCGCGGGCATGGACAGGCGGGCCGGTAGTCGGGATGTGGAGTTCTACCCCGTGCTGAGTGGAGGCAGAAGAAAAGGTGGGCTCAGTAAGACTTGGGAACTCGGTGAGGAGACGGGAAAACACGTCAGCAGATGAGAGTGCGCTAGACAGTTTTGATGTGCCAGAACAGCTAAGTGAGCACGGGAGCGAGGTAAATGTCTCAGCGTTGACGAGCCGCCGGTTCTTAACGTCCACCAACAGGCTGTTAGCGCAGAGAAAATCCGCGCAGAGGAGGGGGGTGGACACCTTAGCTGTGACAAAATCCCAAGCGAATCGTTGTCCCCCAAAACACAGCGCCACGCTCCGCTTCCCAAAAGTTCGGATGGAACTGCCGTTGGCGGCTTGAAGAGCAGGGCCATGTCCATCACTCTGTATGTCCAAGGGTGTTGCGGGCAGAACGCTCACTTGCGCACCAGTGTCACAGAGGAAACGCCGCCCAGAATCAGTGTCAGTAATAAATAACAAGCTCCCCGTATGGCCGACGCTCATGGCAGCTAGTGAGCGCCGGCCCTGGCATTTCCCGACGCCTTAAAGGTGCAAGGGGGGCGGCACTTGGTAGCCTTGGAGCCAAAACGTGCGTGGTAAAAGCACAGACCTCGCTGTTGGGTTGTAGCTGTAGTGCCAGTAATGGCCACTGCGTCCACCGGCAGTGTGGAGTCATTGTGGGTGGGACCCAGGGCAGCCCCGCAGGTCTGTTGGCCGGCGGAAAAAAACTTGTCAGCTTCTCTAGCCAAGGCTCTGAAATCTTTAAGGGGCGTGTTAGCCAGGGCAGATCGCACTGCTGTAGGAAGCTGTTGCATGAACAGCTCCGTGAACAGGAAATACGGTTTATGAGTTCCCAGGAGAGTCAACATATAATCCATCAACTCCGATGGCTTAGAATCACCCAGGCCAGGCAGAGAGAGCAGCTGATGAGGGCGCTCGGATTCAGTCAAACCGAACGTGTCCAGGAGGTAAGACTTCAACGTTGCATATTTATCTTCCTCCGGTGGGTCTTCGAGAAGGCTCACGACTCTAGCCGCGGTGGAACTGCTGAGAGCAGAAACAACATAATAATATTTCGTATTATCATCCGCGATTCTCCGGAGTGCGAACTGTGCCTCCGTTTGAGCAAACCAAGCTGCAGATTGCTTTTCCCAAAACTCAGAGTTCACTACGGACATCCAGCAAGTTCGGGCAAAGACAGCCGCGTTGCCACCTGCCTCTCCCGGGCCGTCGTCGGCGCCGTCCACCTTGGAATCGACTACACCCGCATGGCAGTCGATCAAGCCTCGGACCCAGGTGTACAGGCCTGTAGGAGTGCTGTCACAGGGCTTCAGCTGCAGGCCATTGCGTTTGACGACGCCGGCAACACCCTACTTTGTGATGTTTCCGCGATGCAACCACGGCCGGTTGTGCCCAGCGAGTGGAGACGACGGGTTTTTGATGCCATTCATGGTCTTTCCCATCCGGGCAAGAAGTCGTCACAGAAGATGGTGTCGGCTAGGTTCGTTTGGCACGGCCTCAAGAAGGATATCTGCAACTGGGCCAACACCTGCATTGTATGCCAACGCTCTAAGGTGCATCGTCATGTAAAGGCCCCGTTGGCGCCTTTCTCGGTTCCTGAGAGGCGTTTTGACCACGTGCACGTGGATCTGCTGGGGCCCCTGCCACCCTCCCATGGTTTCGCCTACCTCCTCACAATGATCGACAGGACCACGCGGTGGCCGGAGGCCGTTCCGTTGGCATCGACAACGTCTGCCGATGTGGCTCGGGCATTCATCGCCACTTTGGTCGCCCGGTTCGGCGTACCATCTGATGTCTCCTCGGACAGAGGTCCCCAGTTCACGTCAGAGCTTTGGAATGCGATCGCCCAGGGCCTGGGAGTGAAGCTCCACCGTACCACGGCTTATCACCCCCAGGCTAATGGCTTGTGCGAGCGATTTCACCGCTTAATGAAGGCCGCCCTCCGGGCCAGCCTCCAAGATGACAGTTGGGTCGACAGACTTCCTTGGGTCATGCTGGGGCTTAGGACTGCCCCTAAGGAAGACCTACAGTGCTCATCTGCTGAGTTGGTTTATGGTCAGCCTCTGCGGGTGCCGGGTGATTTCATTCCTAATGCCACAAGCCCTTGGTCCGCATCACAACAGCGAACCGCCCTCCTGGACAGCGCCAGGGCGTTTGCACCAGTGCCTACATCACAGCACGGTCTTCCGCAGTCCCATGTCCCTTTCGACCTGAAGGCGGCGGAGTACGTTTTCATCCGCCATGACGCGCATCGGGGCCGCTTTCCCTATGATGGCCCGTTTCGCGTCTTGGAGGCCGGGGACAAGACTTTCTTAGTGGACGTCGGTGGTAAGCCGGACTACGTTTCCCTGGACCGCCTTAAACCAGCCCATCTGGATCTGGACCAGCCTGTTAAGTTAGCTCAGCCCCCACGGTGGGGTTGCCCACCGTCTGTTGCACCACTGCGGCGCCCCCTCCCTTCTTGTGGTCCCCCTGTGTCCACTCCGGCCCCCGCTCCGGCCTTGCGGATTCGTTTCAGTCGGGCGGTTCGGCCTCCCCCTCGTCTGGCGTTGCCAGTTCTGATGAATTCTGGGGGGACGGATGTGGCGGCTACCTCTGGGACATACATATATAATTCACCTCCTACTGTCATAGACGGTAACTTCTATGATGTGTTCTTTGAGTTGAATGAGGTTTATAAATAAAGAACGCAGCTGCGTTGCAGTTAGCTCGACCAGGAAAGAAGTCTCAGTTTGGTGATTTCCCGCACTCCTTCAGAGTCAAGTATTAGCAGAGTCATTCTACAGAAACGGTGGCATTCCTGTCTCTCACCTTTGCAGCAAGCAAAATACTTTACATAGACTTAATGATCACATGTAATATATATTTTCGATAAATATACACTGTTCTTATAATAATAAAACATATTAGAGTCATGTAATGAGCAATTCTTGTTTTTTTATCATTTATGTAAAATACCAAGTGCAAGCAATTTGCAAACAAGTTTAGTGCCATATTTTGAGTTAAAAAAAAAAAATTTCTCCTACTTTAAATGTCATCAAGTAAACACAAATGTCACACTTATGGAATGGAAAACTTAAAAAGCTGAATTACCAACTAAATATAATAAATAATATAATGGTAATAGTGGTCACCCCATGTCATGTCATTGGTGTTACTGCCTCACAAAACTTTTATTTTGAAAAAAATGAAATTACTTTTAGAAGTAATTCTTGGTTCAAGAGGTCATTGGAGGAAGTGTGATCAACATATGCACATGGTGAGTCTGCTGTCTCTCTTCATTTGTTATAAATTTGATGATTTATGTGTTAATTCTACATTTAATTCTGCTTTTAAATATGTTATTGGTGTTAGTCATTTCATAGGAAGGGGAATTAGAAATAGATAATAGAAATGGATAAAATTTGATATTTGAATGATTTTAATATGATTGAAGACATGTGGTTTGAGGTACTGCGGCGTCCATTTTGTAAAAAACCATTTGTTCTGCAAATTGTCATTGGTGTTCCCGTCATTGGTGTTACTAGTCCTCCTGGTAATACCAATGACAATCAATTATTACTCAAATTATATTAATCTCCCAGTGCTGTAAATGAGTTACATCAGTGGTTCTCAACCCTGGTCCTGGGGACCCCCTGTGTATGCTGGTTTTCGTTCCAACCACAATTGCAATTCTTGAATTTTAACAAGCTGTTCATTTTTCTTAATTAGGTGTTTTTAATGTTTAGAGGGATTATTTACATTCTTAAGCCATATTATGTTAGTAATAGCTATGCATGCCATGAAGAATAAAAGTCCAATATTCACATTGTGCTGTATTGTAAACAATTAAAAGGAGGTAAAAAATGTTTTAACTGATCAAATTAAAGACTGAGGTGAATCAATTGGCTCATAATTGGTGAAATTGTGGACACATGGCCACTAAAACTAACCGTTTGGTAAATAATGAAGAATTCAAAGACAAAGCAAATGATAACGAGCCAAACCTGCATTGTGTTAACAAGTTTAAGGAAAAAATTATGAAGGAACTTAAACTTGTGTTCAATTACCTAATTAGGAGCCTATTCACCTGAGTTCTTACCTCTTCTTTGTAATTGTTTGCAATATAACACAATAAGCATAACGAACATGGGATTTTTTTCTTCAAAGCATGTATAGCTATTGCTAACATAACGTGGCTTAAGAGAGTAAAGAGTTTAAAGTGTTCTCTCTATACAATAAAAACACCTAATTAAGAAAAAATAACAGCTTGTTAAAATTCTGGTATTGCAATTGTGGTTGGAACGAAAACCAGCATACACAGGGGGTCCCCAGGACCAGGGTTGAGAACCACTGAGTTAAATAACAAAAAATGGCACATTAGTTACATGAAATGTAATAATCTCATTGAGTTGTTTGAAATAGTCTGGAGTCAAGTCATTGCTGTCATATTGTGTCACTGGTGTTACTGCATGTTTGTTCGGTGATATGATATTAAAGGTGTCATTTTTGACTTTATAATAATTTTTGTGTTTGTTGATTGTTGCTTTATTCATGAGTTGGCATTTTAAGGATAGTATCATTACATTTTGATGACTGTCCTTCAGTTATTGTTGATATTATAGCAAAAACATGATGGCGTAAATGAAAAAATGTCACACAATATAATTTTACACATACCTGATTATAATAAATAAATAAATAATAAACATTTTTCTTTGAGCATATGTGCAGATTGAATAGAGAACCCTACTATGTCTTTGAGCATATGTGCAGATTGAATAGAGAAATAATATTCTGATAAGCTATTAATGTTGTTTTTGGTATGAGTAACACCAATGACAAAAAGACAGAACTAGCATTCTTTGAGTGAATGTATAAAAATAATTAAAATACATTAAGCTTTCATTTTTGTGGACTGTTAAAGGTAAGAGGTTAATTAATATTGTACAATAAGTTTTGATTAAGAAAAATTAAATACATTTCAAGACATGTTGCAATTCTAAATGCCACCGTTTATGTAGAATGACCCAGCAAAAGACTTCAGTTATGTGTGAATGATTATGCTTCTAAGCAAAAATGACCAATTTATTTAGTTATTTCTGTTTGGGTTGTGAGCTGGAGAGATTGTTTTGGTAAGTATGAGAGCATTTCTTCCAGATCTTTAACATTGCATAAATTTTACCTCCTATTTTAAGACATATAATGACGTAGTTTCAAAACCAGGTGAACACAGATGTTCTGCATGTTTTCAAATTATTTTCAACACTTCTCGAAGCTGGCTCACTCTTGCATGCTTCTGTTTTTGTCACTCGCTGTAACACTGAAAGGGCGGGTATAAAATAAAAAATAAAAAATCAAGTGATTCTTGGCGAAAACAAAAGGTAAACATGTGGTTCGCCAGAGAGCAATCAATTCCTGAGAAAACAGAGGAAACCACAGCATCTTCCACCAGGTTTGCTTTAGTTTTGTGTTTATTTGTTTGTCTATTTGTTTGCTGGCTTGTTCTTCCTACTTGTAAGTTAAGGCTCCAAAATCATTGATTCAAACTATCTGCATGTGATTATATGACGATTTCATAGTTTTCTGTTTTTCAGCAAAAAAAAACAAAAAAAAACAACAAAAACAAAACTGCAAAAATAAAGCCAAAAAGAAACTTGATTCTGAAAAGGGCAACTAAATAAAAAAGAGAGGAACTAAAAGGAAGTAGTTTGGGGAAAGAAGAGTATTTCCCTCTATAGCAAAGTTCACTTTTTACTAATATATAAAATTTGCAAGTTAAACAAATGCATAGATTTTTTTGTCAAAGCCTACACTCCCTGTTTGCTTGAAGCTAATAAATTAAGTCTGGTGCGTAAGTGTGTAAAACACAGTGTTTGCCAGAGTGCAAGGATTAAATAAAAATAAAACCATCATTAATGCCTGGTGCATTTAGCACGGATTTCAAGCCAGCTTCGGAGACGTGAGAAAAATATCACTGGAGTTCACATCTTTCATCTGCTCCTGTGAAATAGCAGGGCTGCAAAAATGTCAACTCGAGAAGTGTTATTTATGTGTGTCTGAATAGTTGCAGGGGGCAGAGTTGTTTTTAAAGGAGGAGTCTGAGATACGGCCCCTGTGTGCAAGTGCATGTGCGAGTGTGTCTCTAGGAGCATCCGCTGAGTTTCCGAGGCAACGGGGCGAGTCAGAGACCGGAGAACCAACCGTATCGCTCGGCTTGGCAGGGATGTTGTCGATGCCAGGTGCTGATTCGAGCTGGTCATCTTTTTTTGCTGTTCAGATCAGTTGTGGATGATCCCGTGTGTCTCTGGTGGACCAGTGGGATCTCCCCGGGTAATGTGCAACGGTTTTGAAATACGCCTGCGGTCTTTCTCGCGCTGGCACAGCGTACTGGCGTCGAAGCTCGTTGTTGCATTCTGCGACAGGGACCTGCAGCCCAAAAATAGAAAGCTTGGATGATTGGCCTGCTCGCCGCGAGGGTCAACATGTGATCCTGTGTTTGTTATCAGGCACATTGCAAAAGCGCAAATGCAAACACACCAAAGAGAAAAGTCATAAAATTGATATTTTGGGAAGTCATGAGCAAGACACCAACAAACATCTTCAACATAGTATCAAATCCATGATATGGGTGGCAGTGTAATACACTATATAGCCAAAAGTAGAGTATGTGGACACCACTTGGTCTGGGGCTGTTTTTCATGGTTCAGGCTAGACTCCTCAGTTCCAGTGAAGGCAAATCTGAACATTACAGCATACAATGGCATTCTAAATGATTCTAGACTTTGTGGCAACAGTTTGGGGAAGGCCCATTCCTGTTTCAGAATGACAATGCCTCCATGCACAAATAGAGGTCCATACAGAAATGGTTTGTCGAGATCGGTATGGAAGAACTTGACTGGCCTGCACAGAGCCCTGACCTCAACCCCATCCAACACCATTGGGATCAATTGCAAAGCCTAATGCTCTTCTGACTGAATGGAAACAAATCCATGCAGCAATGTTCCAGCATGTAGTGGAAAGCTTTCCCAGAAGAGTGGAGGCTGTTATAGCAGAAAATGGGGACCAACTCCATATTAATGCCCATGATTTTGGAATGAGATGTTGGATGAGCAGGTGTCCATATACTTTTGGCCATGTAGTGTATATTGGGTAGAAAACTTGTGAAAACAAGTTTTCTTGTGAAAACTCCAAAGGTTGCAGGTTCGATTCCCAGGTAGGACACTACCATTGTACCCTTGAGCAAGATTCTTAACCTGAATTACTTCAGTTTATTTCCAGCTGTATAAATGTAAAAATGCTAAAAAAAAATTAAAAAAAAAGTTGTGTAAATTGCTCTGGATAAGAGTCTGCTAAAAATGCTAGTAATGTAAGTCAACCTTTTTGTCAATTGTAAAATCTGCCATTGGCTGTTTAATCTTCAGTTGAGGTAAATTAAGTTCATATTCTGTAATAACTGAAATATTCGCAATTGTGTTGGTGATTCTTTTAAAAATCATTATTTATTATGCAGTTCTAACACCTTTAAGAATAAGTATAATTAATTTTAAATAAACTATGCCCAATTCAAGAAAAGAATAAACTTCGTACTTAAGATTCTGTGGTACACCTACATATTAATACAGTATATCTCAGGAGTGAGCAGTGCATATTTCTGTGGAGGATGTGCATACCAAATGCCTTAGCACTAATCAAACACAACTGGTATTTAAAGAATTTATTTATTATTATGAGATTTAAGAGAATTGCTAAGAAGAAAATTGAGATCATCCCCCATGACCACCAAGGATTTGCAGATAGGAGGCAGAACTAAGTTTATTTCCAATCCACTGCTTTTATCCCTGTTAACGAACCGTTTAAAAGGATAAACCATGGACGATAACCACGTACTGCATGCGTCTCCTCTAAAGATTCCCCCCAACCCCCCAATATAATTGTGCTAAAGTTCCCTCTGGGTTTTAGTGTTTGACACTGCAAAATGTGCTCACATTCCCTACTGCTCCCCAATTGCTTACCAGACATGATATCTTAAGAAGAAAAGGATGTATGTCTAATTCGGCAAATTTATCATTTGGTAAAGTGGTGCATTAAATGTGAGAGGACACGCTCCCGATTCGAAATGCTGACTTTAGAAAAGTCCTGATTTTTTGAAAATGAGTTTAAGAAGGTTCCCCCTTCCCCCTCCCTCCCTCCCTCCCTCCCTCCCTCCCTCCCTCCTCCACCCACATATCTTCCCACTGTGTTCTCTATCTCTCTCTCTCTCATTTCCTCCTCCCCCTCCCATTACTGCACTCTGTCCCTCCCTCTTTACTGTCTGTATTAAGGGGCTGTTGGATGGCTGCCTGGAGCAGCAAGCAGGCACCTTTTAGCATGTGACCCAAATGGAACTGAAATTACACCCCGGGTGGGGGGGGGGGGTCAAAGGTTATATTTCCTCCTTCCTGTCCTCCTCTGAGCCACATGTACTGCCTGCTTGAAATATTATATTAAAGGATGTCAATTACTCTTCATATCTCTTGTCATCGCTACCTCTTTTTCCTGCTGTCCGCGTCCTCATCAAAGTTCAGCAGTTCTCTACATGGCTATTTAGGTCCAAAATTTTCTTAGTGCCAGGTAATATATAGTAATAATAATAAATATAGCTGCAAGCAGCGATTCCCGGGGACCGAGCGGCATTAGCGGCATTTGCCAAACACAGAAACTGCAAAATGGTAGACAACTCTAGACAGGATTGACCCGAAATACAAATATTTGTTTCTAATCAGGGCTTTTGCCATTGTTGATGGTATCTTAACCCGATCCAGTAAGGGCTTGCGTATTAAGTCTTTTAAGTACAAGTGAAACAGTGAACAGTTAATACTGTTAAATTTCTTAACTTTTGCAATAAAAAGGTGTTTCTTAATGTGAAAACAACATTAAAAGAAGCATAGCATTTGCACAATAGTTTTGCCAAACATTAACTTAGCCATTGGTACCAAGCTGGAATTGAACCCCTGACCGCATACGTGGAAAGCCAAGATTGTATCCACTAGGCCAAAGCAGGTTAACAGAAATGAGGAGGCCAAATAAGACTTGTGTGTTGCGGTATCAGATTGTTTTGGCTTACTGACTTCATAATTCAAACAGATAACAGGTAATATTGTGAAATTTCTTAGCCTTTGCAATAAAAAGAACATTCTTACAATGACGTGCACATTGTGTGCCTCAAAAAAAACTTGGGAACAGGTGGGGATCGAACCACAAACCTACTACACGGCAGTCAAATGCTTTAACCACTAAGCTAGAGGAACTTTCACAGTTGCTATAGTAAGTAGACGGCCTGTTAAGCAGAGACAGTGTACTTGGCGGATGGCATACCTGCCATCCCAACATTTGTATTTCTTTAGTGCCACCACGCGGATTGATTGGGTTAAAACTGCAGGGCTCAAGTCTTGATCTAACTCTCAATCAACCCACCAAGGTTCAGAACTTTATATCAAATGGTTTTAGAAGTACTAGCATTTAGGCGATAAGCCACGCCCAATGCAAAATTCATTGGCTTCTTATTCGGCCAATTTTTGACATACACCTTAGTAAAGTAATGCATGTATGTAGGGATGCGGGTTGAGTCCCTTGAACAGGTTTGGTGCAAATTGGTCTAATTCTGTAGGAGGAGTAGAATTTTAAGTGTTTTACAAAAAATGCTAATTAGCGGACGTAAACACCAAATTGTGTGAGGTCAGGTCCAGATGATACTCGGGTGACTTGAAGGAGGCAAATTTGTTCAGTATGAGCAGAAGGACCGCTATACCACATTTTGTGACTCTAGATAAAACGGGGCGTATGCAGTGGGCGTGTCAATGATTTTTAGTGAATTTTTAAATATTTTCTTATATTTGGATCTATATAGCACCACCACGTGGCTCGATTGGGTTGAAACTGTAGAGGTCAATTCCTCATGTTACTCTTAATAGACCTACCAGGTTTCATAACTTTCTGTTAAATGATGTTGTAATTATCAGCATTTTTGTGATAAGTCACGCCCATTGAAAATTAATTGGCTCGTCATTCAGCCATCCTTTAAAATATCAAAATTCTGTATATAACTTTTATGAAGCATGGTCGAAGGAGTAGCATTTTAAGTGTTTTACAAAAAATGCTAATTAGCGGAAAATCCAATATGGTTGACTTCATGGATCCTTGAGGCAAATTTGTTCAACATGAGCCGAGGGACCTGTTCTCCACATTCTGTGACTGTAGGTCAAACGGGGCGTCGGCAGTGGGCATGTCAATGTCACAATATTTACACGTGCACTACAGCGCCAGCAACTGGCCTATCACCACGAAATTTGGTGTGATCTTGTGGAAAGACAACTTCTAACTATTTGCCAAGTTTCATGAGAATCAGCCCAGCAGTTAAGGAAAAACTCAAAGAAGTAATAAATGAGTACATTTAAGCCAAAATGTCAGAAAATTCAAGAAGGCGCCCACCAAATTACTAAAGGTCTATGATACAAATCCGACTCTTTGTCACTGTAGCAAGTTATACATCTCTGCAAAGGAACTGTGATTTTTAGTGAATTTTTTTATATTTGTTTATATTTGGAACTCTATAGCGCCACCACATGGCTCGATTGGAATAAAACCGTAGAGGTCAAGTCCTAATGTTACTCTTAACAGACCTACCAAGTTTCATGGCTTTCTGTCAAATCGTTTTGGAATTATTAGCATTTTTGTGATAAGCCACGCCCAGTGAAAATTAATTGGCTCGTCATTCGGCCATCTTTTAAAATATCAAAATTCTGAATATAAATTTTATGAGGCATGGTCTAAGGAGTGTGACTCCCAGGTTTAATCCCAATTGGTCAAATTTTGTAGGAGGAGTAGCATTTTAAGTATTTTACAAAAAATGCTAATTAGCAAAAAATCCAATATGGCGGACTTTATGGGCCCTTGAGGCAAATTTGTTCGGAATGAGCAAAGAGACCTGTACACCAAATTTTGTGACTCTAGGTCAAACGGGGTGTCGGCAGTGGGCGTGTCAATGTCAAAATTTTGTCACGTGCACTACAGCGCCACCAGGTGTTCAATCTGTGTCATTATATAGAGTTTGGCAATCCCAACAAGCGTGACAAGTTTGGTGATTCTAGGCCAAACCAGCTCACGGGAATTTTAGGTGAAAGGTGAGAAAGAAAAAAAAAAGAATCTGAACAGATACAATAGGGTACCAGCAGCTACGCTGCTCGGTCCCCTAATAATATGCATGGGCAATGTGTGAACATTTCTGTGTGTTTGTGTGTGCGTTTCTTAAGAATTTAAGGTCTGGGTACAAATGACCTCAGCCACATTTTCTGATAGTGTTCTTGCTGCTGTGAGTGGTTACCAACAAGATGGCACCAACAAGAACTGATAAACTGCTGAAATCTGGTATTCGAAACAAAGGTTGGTTTCATCAACAGGCAGGTCTTCAGTTTGAGGAAAAAACGTGCCAATCGATCACTCAGTCTTGTATTCCGTAATGATGGAATACTCAAAGAGATTCCATCGCACATGGCTAAAGCACGCTTACAGGTGATTCCAGAAGAACATGACGTGACAATCCGGTACCTGGCTAATCACAAGCCATTCTGTTTAATGGACTCTCCCCAGAGAATCCATGCAATCTGTTGTGTGCATTATGTAGTTAATGAGTGTCACTTATGAAAAGCAATGTACACTGAATGCACACATCTTATCTGTTTAGCGGAAGAAACTGTAGATTTATCTACCTGCCCAGAATTGATGCATGCGTAGGTCACATCAAGCTCTTTCATTTGTGATGTTAAGAAAAGTGATGCATTTTATGAAGTATCTATTACACGTCTGACAGGGTCATTGCCAACAAAAACCAAAATGAAGTTATTATTATAGAAGCCTAATGGTGAACAAAACATCCCAAGATTGCAAATGTATTTGTTTTAGTCAGACACAGTATTTGGATTCAGGTTTAATTGTTAAACTGTTGATTTATGTATTTATTTATTTATTGTTTGGTATATTGGCCCATGTATCTGTCTACAGGCTTGTAGCATGTGTCACAAATTCTAAATAGGGCAGCTAATGAAAAAACAAGCATATCAAAGCCTGCTCTGCCTGACAGATCCACTCTCTTTTCAAAACATCGCTGTGCTAAACACTCTTCTCATTATTCTGACAGTTCAAACAAAGCTGAATCACGTAGGCACACAAGCTCATCTGTCAAATACACTGAGCTCAAGTAAACACAAAGTTCATATCTTTTCAAAGGATTGAAATAAATAATCTTCTTGTTTTCACTAACATGTGAACGAAGTGAAAAAGTCTCTTTGGCCAAGTAACTATATCGTTCCATGGCAGTTATTATTATAATTTTTAAAAATGTTTTCGCAAAAAAACAGAGGCATAATTCGAGTACCATCTTTTTGAATTTAAAATTACTCTCTGGGTCATTTTGAGTTAGATTTCTCTTCAAAGACTGATCCACTTATTCCACTATGGCACCATTATTATGGATGTGGGGTGCTTTGACTGTGGACATCAGTCTGTTCTCTTACCAAAGCATGCATCACAGCCCTATCATAAGATTGCCACCAGGCTCAGACACTACATGGTAATTTAAACCTCTGTTTAGTCCAACCACAATGGTCTTTGTCTTTAAATTTTGGCCATGTAATGCAGTACATTCTGTTCTTTTGACTGTTCCACAACCTTTGTTTGCCAAGATTGAATGATTTCTTCTTCAGAGCACAGAAGAGTTAAGTCAGTGTCCCTTTTTATAAAAAGAAATAGGCTTGATTACAATAAATATAGCATGGTTATCTCTGCTAAGTAGAAAAAAGAAACTACGTTATTTGTAAAAGTGATAAAAAGTCCCTGGCTACGTTTGTGTGAAGGTATTTCGGCATGAAGGTATTTGTGCATGGTGCACGGTAGTGATGGGTTGCCTCTACTTTCTCTCCTGGTGCATGGAGAAGGGGCAGCAATGGAACTGTGTCAAAAGGCAGTATTGGCTCTTCTGCTTTAAGCCCCTAATACAGATTGGCCAGGGAGCAGACTGCCAATTTGGAGCGAGGTGTTTTTATTTGGCAACCCTAGAATTACAAGGAGGCCAACCCTCTTCCCCGACTCCCAACAGAAGTCCCCCCCCCACCCCCAAACCCTGGCACGAGTCAACCTGTAAAAATACGTCCGCAGAACGCCCGCTGCCTCGGGGGACCAATGAAAACACAGCCGAGAATTGATTCGATGACAAGCGTGTCCTTGCGGGCGAGGGGCTGAGAGAAAGCCGGCTCTGTTTTCCTTTAATGGGGCGTGGGCCCTGGAGTGCAGCGAGCTGGCGAAGCCTCCAATGGGTAAGGGTCACGTGTCACAGGAAAAACCTCCCCGTCTGGTTCCCTTTGCGGTCGGTCGCCGGACTGCATTGAAAAGCCATCCGCTTTTAAAGCAACTGGACCGGGGAGGACGACTGAGGACCCGCGGAGTGGTGCACACTCCTCTCCCGCTTCCGCGCCCACTTTGATTTCCTGCATGACAGCATCCCTCCCGGAGGCTGCCGCCGCTTGTTTTTGACGCCGAGGTTTCGCGTCGCCCCTGAGAGTGGCCGACGTGCGCCTGTTGCCAGAGGTGTGCTGGGCCACAGAGACAGAGACAGCAAAGCCCCATGGGATATTCCATTGCTAAGACTCTAGAAAACACAGGAGTGCTGTAGCTAGCCCAGCAGTCTTTGTTGCTGTAGCTAGCCCAGCAGCCGTTTGGCAGCCGTTTGTCTTTGTTGCGCTGGCATTGTGAGTGCATCTGCGGTGAAGAGCAGAGGCTAGTGCGTTGGATTTGTGACTGCATTATAGGGATAGTGACTGCGCTTGACCTCTGACCCTCTCTTGCCACACCCCATCCCTGGTCCTCTCATCCCTGCAAACAGCATCTCAAGATTAGCGTCTGAACAGGAAGGCCACCTTCCAAAGCTCAGTTGTATCCATTGTTCTCCCAATGTGTTGTTCTCCTATAGTGTGTCTGTCATTTTAATAATTTTTTTGCTTTATACCATGGTTGCCATGGTTGTAGCATGGCTCATGATGTACGTACTAGCTCTCTAAGAAACCTTAAGCAAAGGTGTAGCAATGCCCAACAATAACTTTAACCCACAGTTCACTGGTCACATGAAAATATGTCCAGTCTACTACTAATCACAGTCAATGCTTAATTTCAGTTGGACTCAACAATAACATAATTTCTGCGCCTAATAAGGTGGACATTATCGTTATTGTTTTTAAGTCCCTTGTTTACACAAGGGATTTAATTATCCAATCTGTATACTGTATTTTCAATTAGCAAAGGCTTGAACCATGAACCCAATTATTGTAACAGTTAAACTGATATGTTCTCCAAACAATTTAGAGGGCTCTGAATTGGGGAAAAAAACCTTATAGATTTTACGATCCTAAAATTGCATTTTGTGTTCGCTTACTGAAGAGACAGCCACTGAACTCACAGTCTCCTCTCCCCCTCCCCCACTGAACTCTGAGTACAGTAAACACAGTCCAGTTAATCTCCATGTCAGTAAATTTAGCAGAAGCCATCTAAGCTTTAACCACAAGCAAATATATTGGAGAAGTGCCATATTATAAATATATCACTGCCGTCAAAATGCTTTGACTTCTTTTTTTTCCAAGAAGTAGACGTTTGACAGCCACGATAAATAAATAAACAAACAAATAAATAAATAAACGCAATGGAATAACTACAAGAAACATATAGCAGGCAGAAGCAGCACTGAAAATAAAAGCAAGTTTAAAAAATAATAATAATTACACATTTCCTTTGATGTTATTTATAGGAATATGTTTTCTCTGTACTACCACTACCTCAGAACAACAGCTGTTAATGTGAAATGTAATAATTGTATATTTTTTTCATGTACTTTATTCTAGAGTTTTATTTATGTGACAATGTAATTATGGGATAGATTTTTTGGCTGGAAACAGGCGTGTGGTGTTTGAGGAAATGCTAGTTAATGTCGCTCTGCTCTGATCTCACCCCACACTCCAGAGCAATGTGCCAGCAGTCAATAAGAAAATAAGAGGAGGAGTTCTTGTTTGAATAATATGTCCTTTTCTGTACATTGCTTCTAAATGCATTATATATTTACAGTAAAAAACAGTTTTTATTAAAATAAAGGAGGAGAAGGAGGATGGAGTTATGACTGAAGCAGAGGTATTTGAAGAGGGGTCTGAGCAGAGGGGGGGGTGTGAAGGACAGATGCAGCGGGCCAAAACAGAGGCGACGATTCTCCACCCGTCGGCGCACCCATGGTCGATAAAAGCACTTTTGTCCGGCGGGGCGGGGCGGGGGGTGGGGTTCAGACCGAGCCGCACAGACCGTGTCCTTGAGAGGCTGTCGAGTCTCCTGGCATCGGTTCAGACGTCCAGCCATTAAATCGCATCGTTAAAAACAACCAAATTATTTATTAAAAAATGTGCTGTGTTTCCAGTGGCGTATTCTTAGAAAGGTAAAAAAAATAAAAAAGTGAATTAAAATACATCAGCAGAGCTGTTCTCTGTCCTCTAGACGTTATGGTAATGACTGATACAAACTAAGGGCCCCCACCCCAGTCTTTTCTACACTAAACACGCATTTTTGCCCAGAGAACAACAGGGCACTCTTCGGAAAGGGATGTGTGCTCCGATTCGCCGCTTTCTTTTTCAGAGCAGACGAGAGAAGGCGAGGGGCGTAATCCGCTTAACGGGAGGAAAACGATAAAACATTTTTGTTTATTCTTTGTTTTTGTTTTAGTTTTTTTCAGAGAGGTTTCTCTACACCGGGAGTGTCCCGGGGGGCTTGGGTCGGCTCCTGCCTCCTTTCGCGCTCGTTTCTCAGCTCAAAGGCCCGCGTCCTGGGCTCTGTTTATCCATTTCGCTCCCTCTCTCTCCCTCCCTCTCTCCCCCCAAAATGAGCGCGCTCTCATTAACCGCTACACACTCAACCGGCTTGGCCTCACCTCAATTATAGGTGGTGATGGAATTGTGACTACGGGAGGGTGCTTGGTGGGGGTGCGATCAAGGTGAAAATTGATGTCACCGCTATCCCAGGGACACGTGCAGCGACAATCTTGCGCGGATAGCGTAACGACAATCGCCAACCAACCCCCCCCCCCCCTCCCCCACCCCCCCAGCCCAGCCCCTGCATAAAAAAAGCACCCCGTCCTCAACAGAAGTCGTTCACCTGTTAATGTAAAGTGGTAATTAGGTAACACTTCCTAATTCTGCCTGATAGATACATAGGTAAAACAAATGGCAATATGAAGCAGAAGGCCTGAGCATTTTTTAGTGGGTTCATGGGATGGGTAAAGGAAGAGAGGCAGTAGATTGGAGTTTATTCTTTTTTTTTTTTCTTTTTCTTTCCTGCCTTTTTATTTTTTATTTGCAAAATTATGTAATGAAGCCTCTCAGAGGAAAGGGTATAACAAACAAAAAACGAAAAAAAAAAAAAAAAAGGTTTTAATTACAAATAGTGGTGAAGTCGTTGGAGTTTATTCTTAATGATGTTGAATTATAATTCTATTTTGGGTTGGGGGGTGGGGTGGAATTTTAACAAGTCACCTTTTTGAGGGAGTCCGGTAGCCACAAATCACAACCTCAGCGCTCAAACGAAATTAAAAGAATTAACATTTTGTGTGCACCCCCCCCCCCCCCCCCCCCCCAAAAAAGCAAATTTAAATACTTGCATGAATTCACTATTCAAAGTCAAGGACAAAGCAGAATTTGGGGTTACATTGAACCCACCCCCTCTCTCTCCCCCCATTCTGAACTTAAAATGGGAAGCAAGCAAATATGCTTCTTTTTTTTTTTCAATTTATCCCCTCCAGCAAAAAATAGGGTTTCAAATGGGAGGTGGGTTTAACTCCTGTTCAGTTTCCAACATAATCACTCGTGCCTTCAGGAGTACCGCTTGCTTCCTTACACCCCAGTGACTTCCTACTGTTTTCTAAGAGATGTATTGAAACATCTGAGCTCCACTGCGAGCTTGGAACGCCAGTTTAACTCTCTCTCATCCTCAGTTCCATGACTCTTTGAAGCTCGCGTTCACTTCTTCCAGTACAAAAAAAAAAAAAAGAAAGAAAGAAAAAGAAGAAAAAAAGTGAGATTAGGCGGGTGAGTGAGCGCGGAACAGTCCCATTTAAATAAAGTTCATTGTTCCTCCTGCGAGTTCAGCAGCGTGGATCTGAGGCCAGCCAGCTGTGTGAGTAGACAGAACCGCGGAGACAGGCAGATGCACTAATTAGGCAGGGCTAACTGCGCTAAATAATATCCTATTTGTTTGTATCGGAATTCATCTCCTTTCATCGAAGCAGAGGGGAGGAGAGGGTGGCGCGTAATTGCTACATTGCACTTTGGCGAGACACCCTCGGGATCTGTGCTGAACGCCGTAAGGAAAAGTATCCCCAGCCGTTTGCCATAGGGGCGAGGGAGACATTTACTCCTTACGGTTCGGTCAATGCCAATGCGTCTGCTGAGGTAAAATAAAACGTTGCAGTCTAGACGGTAGTTTAAGCTCTCTGCGGGTCCTCGCACCTGGCGGACATGGCCTACACACTTGAGCTCAAGCACGTGTGTTCTTAATAAATCCACAGAATCGCTTTAGTAAATAAGAACCGGGTGGGGGGCGGTCTTTCTAAGTGCTGTCCGGAGGTCAGGTCTCAATAATGGCAAGGCCGCGGATCGCACACGGATGGTTTTATAGTCGCACACCCGCCGCGCGGTTATTGGAACGTTTAGCACCTGGTCTAATCCCACCTTAATGTTATTTCATGTTATTTATTTCCCTCTGAGCAGAGAACACCCAATGCCGCGGCGCGTCGGTTTTGAAAGCACAACTCTGGGTTTTTTTTTTCCCTGAAAGCAACGCGCTTCAGAGTCGGTGCCTAGATGCAGAACGCAGGTGAGAATCCTGATTATTTCGCCTTGTGAGGCTGCAGCATGTAGTTCACATAAGAAAACGCGGCAAAAAAAAAGAGAAAAAAGAAAAAGGCATGTTGACAAGACTAAATCTAACACCTTTTCAGGCTCTGTTCCCCCTTCCAAAGGAAAAAAAAGAGAAAGGGAAACATTCTCCATTTCTACATTGTGGATAACAAAAAATGCCCTTTTGAAAAAACCAGAACAACTTATTCAGAACTTAGTTGGACACTTTGCCAGGGTTGAGAAAACACGCTCGACAAAACTTTTATTCCTTAGCCTAGTTTGTTTTGCTGGTTTATTTATTCCTATGAATAGATTAGCCTGGCTGATCAGTGATCACGCTACGTTATGCACGTTTTCAGCTATTCTGCTTAGTGTCAAAGACAGAGCCTCTTGCCTTTCTGAACAACGGCATGTTAGGTTCACGTAATGCAAGTAAAGCCGCAAAATATAGATATGCGCTAGTGCACGCCAGCCGGTTCGCCCTACGCCCAAGCCGTGGCATGGCGTTTCCCAGACATACATACAGAAGCATTGTGTGGCTTTGCAAACCCAAAAATATCTGCTCTGGGCTGGTCCAACCCTCCCTCTGGCCGCGGCATTCCCGCCACTGTGTCTGCCGTTGTTGCTGGGCGGGACGGGGATTGGGCCTGCAGCCGCGGGGGTTCTGAAAGGGCCCGACTTAGAGCAGCTTTGTGTGAATGTGTACAAGCTCCACCACACATACTCTTTAGCTCATATTAAACTGTGATCCCGGCATTCTAGAGAGAGAGAAAGAGAAATAGCAAGAGATAAATATGTCACGTTTGTACATAGTTTATTATTATTATTATTATTATTATTATTATTATTATTATTATTATTAATAATAATTATTCTTTATTTTTTATCAATAGATGTCACATGCTCGGGTGACATAATTTTCCTCGTCATGCCAATAAAGTCTACTGAATTGAGTCAAATTGTATTGAGAGCAGAAAGAAATTCTCAAATTTCAGGTTGAGGAGAGAGGAAGCTGTTTCTCTTCAGCATCCTATGTTAAAGAATCCGCCACTCCAGCCATTATAAAATTGACAGTGGAACAAACATGTTAATTGCTCTACTTTTATAATTTAGGAAGCGCTCAGGTGATGTGGAATTATACAGTCAGTACAAAAAAATATATAAATAAAAAATGTATCCCTGCTTGGCATCAGTACAGTTTAGCCATAGTTCGCTTAACCCTTGAACCCGAGTTTATAACTTTACCATCAAATGCTATTATGAGGGCTAAGAAATCACTCTTGTTTTTCACTCGCTCTTGTGAAACATCAGCATGAAAGATGTAAAGTTCTGGTCAGTGTTTGCAAAACCATAGAAAGATGGTGGTATGGATGAGCCACGCTGTCCTTCAGATTGGTATGTGATGCATCATTGATCTACTGACCACGGAACTCCACCATGGACTGTCAGACCTGTCCTATTGCAGTCAGATGCCACAAATATGCACTGGCTTTGTACAAGGTTTTGTGAGTAAATCCGTTTTCATGTGCTGCTACTCCCGGCAGCACTGAGCACAAACAGCATGTGTGACATTTTTCAAGCATGGCTGCCGAGGTTTTGGTAGTTGTTGATCACTTGGGAATATAAGAATTTCCACATCTATTTTTCTCGATCCTTATAAGTCAAATCAGCAGTCTACAAAAACCTGTTCTCTCTCTCTCTCTCTCTCTCTCTCTCTCTCCCCTCCCCTTTTAGATATGCATTGTTGACATCATGTCCTAGTTTAAAGGATTTTTCAATACAAAATCACTCCACCTCCAAACAGTAAAATATCTTTGCTTGTGTACACGCATGCACTAACATCGGTGTTAGCCTGTAAATGCAACACGAATCTCAAGAATCTCACCTGCCGTGTGGTAAACCCACAATCGTCGCAAAATGACATGTGAAACAGGCCCCTTGTGAGACGACACAGAACATATCAGGCAAGCAGTCGGGCAAGTAATTAGGAGGAGTTAATTACATCTTATTTTTTTTACCCTGTGTGTTTCCAACAGGAAAGGAAGAGTGAGCATGTAAAATTATCCCGACAGGTGTTAGCTGGGATAATCTGCACGTACACCGTTCAGCCCGGGCTGCAGAGGATGCTGTGATACGGCTGTCATGTGTGATTTAACCGGAGAGTGCAAGCCCGACCGAGTACCTACGCTCACAATTCACCGGGCTTTTTCCTTTGCCAGATCGCTAGGGAACGCTTCACAGTCTCTCTCGGGCGTTCCAACTGGCCGTTCCCAGATTCCAAGTCTGCGACTTATGTCAAAATTCACTTTCAAAAAGATTTGAGAGGGAAAAAAGACAGACGCAGTTTATCTTCGCAGTTCATTTTCAGTACAGTTTCATTTTCAATTCCACTGTGCGTTAGAGGGCTGAGTTCAATCCTCGAGTGACAAATTCAAGCAAGTAGCCCAGATTTGATTCTGTTTATTCTTAGACATCATGACTAGTTGGGTGATCACTGATTAGTAAATGTACTGTGTAAAAATTAAAAAAAAAATATATAATTTTTATTCTTTTTATTCATCGTCAACATTAAGGAAAATTACCCTTAGTGGTTATATTGAATGCTCTCAGCAGCTTATTTATGAGGAAAATAGACAGCACTGTAAATATAAATTACATAGCTCACACTGTTCTTACAACAAAATGCAGGAATATTTTGGATGTTCGGGATATGCAGGATATTTTGTAAAAATCAAGAGAACTGCTTGTGGGCAATTGTAGATCCATTAGAAGTCCAGTGTAGTGAGTGATTTTCGATGATGTTTTACTAAGAGTATAGATGTTGTGGCTGCAGTTGTGACTCAATTAAAATGGTGCAGGTTCCCCTGAAATACAAAATATTAACTGATAGTCCCATATACCATAACAGATCCCTTTAAAATGAGAATGAAAAAGTAAACTGTAAACTGTGTGAGAGAAAAAAATAACGTGCTTATAAATTTGAAAGGGGTTTCAAGCTACGATCAAATTGTTGTGTGCTGCCAGTGTGTATTGGCTGCTAGTTGATTATAACTATGGTTCATTTCAATCAGACATTTCATTCCTGTGTAATTATTCACAGCATTAGTTTGACAAATATTTTGTTTAAAAAAAGAAAAAAACAAGGGTTTATCATGCTGCCATGCATTTCTTGTCAAATTACATTTTTTCTCTTGTGCACAACACATAATTACAACCATTTTGTATAGGCTTGAACCGTATCAAAAATTAATTAATACCATATTATATTTAGGTTATCCATTGCTAATGCATTTTTCCCCCATACTAATGCTGAACGTTTTGATGTATCCCTGCAATTTAATTACTTGGGAATATCATTAAAGGCAACAAATTTACAGTTCAATTTGTGTAAAATATTTAAGTCAGTCCCAAGCAGCAGAATGCCCCCTTGGTAAGTGGATTCATTAATTGAATCAATAGTCTCTTTTTTGCCTAAATAACAGAACTCCGCTGTTATCTGTAGCAATGGAAGTCCAATGTTTACTTTATCACACTCGCTACAAGACAAATGAAAGAAGTGATTGCCTGCCTTCATTTCCTTTCGATTGTTTAGATGGTTTTTAAACATTTTGTTTTCTTACTGCACTGTAATTGATTTCCTGTTGCTAGTAAAATTGACGTAGAACAATATTATTTTCTTTCCCATTTGAAAACAAATTAAAATATTTTATATTTCTTCATTGCTTGTTAAATTGTGTACTATGATATGGTTTGTTGCTATGTCTTTTTTATTTATGACTTTTCTTAATTCCACAGATGTGAACAACAGCCTCGTGCTGGCCCATTGTACTTGCAGTGCTTCACGAGCTTTACTTGGCATTAGTGGAAATGTTCAGTTTCAGTGTTAATGAGATCAAAGCTGTAAAACTGACCAAGCAGTGGACTTGTTTCACTGAGACAAATTCAGCCACGTTGCTTCTTGCTACTGCAAAATGTGTAAATAGTATATTCGCGTACAGTATATCAAATAAATGATAATCTACCTTACTAACTAGCTACGCAGTACATGCTGTCATGTCACACATCCATAGCTTATAATTATACAGGCTGCTAAAGATCCCCTAGGTGTATGTGCACACTAAAATGTGGCAGGACAGTCAGTGTAATGTTCACTTTTTTGAATGAGCAAGCTAGTTACCATTAGCTAGGTTCTCTGTCTAGTAATCCAAAGTTAACAAAATCATACCTTGTTGGGTCTGGATATGTCTTGGCCGGCACCATCATGTGAGAATGTTATCATCAATTAAAATAATGGATAGCTGTTTTGTGTGTGAAAATTTCCTGCAGCCATGTTCCAAGGTCCATTTGTAAAAGCACTGTTATAATATTGCTGTGCCTTTATATGGACGTTTAAAAATACTACAATTATGTTTTGTTGACATTTATGCATGCTTATATTTTACCATTACTTCTGTATAATAAAATTGGTTGACCAAAATCTTTTACGAACAACATAAAATGGAAACCTTTGCACAGTTAGCAGAAAAGTCTGGATGGTTGACACAGTTATAGATTTCCTGCTAAAAGTGGTAAGTGGATAGTTTCTTCTTGAGTCAGTTGGCCATAATTTTAAATAGATATATATAAAGCATTTTGACCCAGTGAACCAAAGCATTTGAGAGAAACACATCAATTGAGCTGACAGCCTTGTACTGTAGTACTGTCAATGAAGATGTACTATTGAAATGTAGCAATCCACAGTTATAACTCTTCAGTAGGAAGAATAAAATACCCCTTAATAATTAATTACATTTCATATTTGTATTTTTAAAAAATCTTTTAATCCTTGCCCCTCTTCAACATACACGTATACACAGTATGTGTCTCTATAGCACTTGGTATAGCTAACTGTTAATTATTGGGTGCCTTATTTTTTAAATATTAATGTATGATTTGTGTAACCCACATCATGCCCTATGTCCTTGAAGAAGGACTCATTTCATTCTCAAATGACATCAATCATAGGAAGAGCATAATGGGACAATAAAGAATATGGATATACCCCCCCCCCCCCCAGTATCGACTACACGTTGCAGACTACAAGTGTTCCGTCTGTGCTGGAGATGTATTGACAGCCCTGTGCATTACTCTGCAGAGGGATATTAGCTGGCCACTATCTCTCAGCCTCTCAGTTCAGCAGACTCACTCGCTGTAGGTCACCCTTCACAGAACCCCAAGACCCAGATTGAGCCATCGATCCTCTTCAGCTGATATGGTGACCCTAATGAAATTAAAAAGAGAGAGAGGGGGGGGGGGGGGGGTCCTGTTTAAGCCATGAAAGGGTCATCCACAGATCAAAACCAACAATTTTCTGGGTTCTGCACCGGTGGCAGCCTGGTGTAGTAGTTATGGGGGGTCAGAATTGTGTGTTTAAAATGGCGGGGGGGGGGGGGGGTTGTTTCTCTTGAGGAAGGGGCAGCGCTGGAGTGACCAGTGTAAACATCTGCATGTTACTGAAAAACATGCACATTTCAATGCGGGCGCCCCTGCCAGTCACATGACTTCTCAATGTGGATTGAGACTTTTTTTATTGAGAGAAAGTTTTATACTAGGTAACTAAATATACACAATTATAATAATAATACTAATAATAGAGCAATAGAACACTATAATAGAGCAATAGAATACTAGAATACTAACACTACTGCTTATACAAAAAATGAAATAAATACTAGATACATTTGTCATGTCAGGCCTCAGGCCTTAGTCCAGGCCATGCTGTTTGGAGAGTGGATAGAGTTTGCTGGACCCCCAAGCACTCTGCCTCATGTCCCCCTTAAGGGGTAGGTCAGGAGGGGACAGAGCTGCTGGCCTTGGGGGCTGCAGTGGTGCAGTATGTGTTATATCATCATCAATCTACAATCTCAGAAAAAAAGGGTTCTTTGGCTTGTCTCCACAGGGGAACCCATTTTAGGTCTTTTTAACCCTGTACAGCAGGGGGTGAAAAGTGTGCCAAAAATATATATGAAACATGCAACTTGTGTTCCTTTGTATACATATTTCTGGCAGTGATTTGAGCTTTTCTGTTGTCTGTCCATGTTCCATACAGTCTCAATGGAGGAGGCTCTGTGTGGTGTGAAAGGCCTCTCTCTCTCTCTCTCTCTCTCTCTCTCTCTCTCTCTCTCTCTCTCTCTCTCTCTCTCTCTCTCTCTCTCTCTCTGTCTGTCTGTCTGTCTGTCTGTCTTTCCTCTCTCTCTGTCTGTCTCTCTCTCTCTCTGTCTGTCTCTCTCTCTCTCTCTCTCTCTCTCTCTCTGTCTGTCTGTCTGTCTGTCTCTCTCTCTCTCTCTCTCTCCTCTCTCTCTCTCTCTCTCTCTCTCTCTCATTTCATCTCACTTCCCAAAACTCCTGCAGTCACTAGCCATGAGGAATTGGATACGGATGTGTGCATTTCAGTTTGGGCAGTCTTGAGTTGACTTGAGCATCAGCAATATTCCTCATGTTTGAAAAGCAATCACACAGAATCATACTGAAAACAATAACAGACGAGTCACTTGTATCAAATTCCATCACTGATCCCCAGGTCTGGCTGAATGCCCTCATTTGCTTCAGAAAGTGTTTCAGAAAGTGCCGATGGCTTACTTTTTAAGTGCTGAAATAAACAAGACATGAAAGGCTCAATTCTTTACTCAAGCAAAAAAGTACATTCTCTTTAAAATGCCATCTATTGCTCCGTGTTAATAAATCAACATTTGCTCTGAACATTTATCCCAAACCGAAGGTATTCATTAGAATACATTAAAATAAAAAAAATGTAATGCATTAATAAATTAATAATTCATAACGAGAGATGCTATACTGGTGCAGGAATTACATTTACAAATTCATAGAAAGTGGGGTGTCGTCTCCCGAAATCTGAATCAGTTTTGCAAATTACTGCAGCTCTGTTTTAGCGCTGGCACAAGCTTTGAGGTTTGATTTAATATTTTAACAGTTGCAGCTGTCGACACAAATAAATGTAATGAGTTGTGACAGTAACTAGTTCAGAAAAATATATAGATATCCTCAGAGGTAAAATTTTTAGACAGGATAATGTGAAACAATTTATTTAAGATTCTGGTGAAATATGAAGGGAAAGTGAAGATTTCTACAACAAGAAGTGACTGTAATAATAATAATAATGTCTCACTTTGTACTTACTTGATAAGGACATTATTATTATTATTATTATCAATAATAATAATAATAATAATAATAATAATGTCCCACTAGTTTAACCAGTAGTTAGATGCAGGAGAGGTTCCTTTTTGTCACTCCACAAATCCCTCCTCAGGAAAATGAACCATGTTCAATATAAATGAAATATTAAATTACAGATTAAAGCAATACCATTCCCCCATTGAAGGATGCTTGGATTCAGTTCTGCCTTTTGGACCGAATTAACTGAAATGACTGTTTACCATATAGCTTAAACCCAAAGTACAGGTTTTCAGGAAAATTAACAGAAAAGACATACAAGTGTTTACTCCCTCTTGGGACATCAAAGAGCTCTTTTAAAATGGCACTGAATATTAATACTCTGTGTTGGTTAAAGTTGGTTTGCACATGGTTTTATGAGCAGAGGGGAGTGGGGAAACCACAGTTTACATTATTAAAGCGACACATCTGTGCAACGATTTGGGAGTTTTGAGCCAAAGCTGCTAACTAAATTCAAAGAAAATCAATGGTGGATGCAGTGTGGTTCAAATAAGCAACTGAAGCTAACTCAACTCCATCAGGCACTCCATCACAGTACATAATATATACACTATGTTGATTCAACACCAAACAATTTACTGTGTACAATCTGAGCAGCACTTCTGCACTCCGGTCGACAAAGTCATAAAAACACTTTTTACAATGTAGAGATCCCTTTATTAACCCTTTAAAAAGTTTTTTTTTTCAAAATTCAAAGTCAGTGTTCTAGAACTATGGCGGCATATCAATGCCAAAAATCGCGAGAGAAAGTAAAATTGCGAGTGGAAATCGAGGAGCCGTGTGCACAGCCCGAATTTCCGTGCATGCAAATTGTTTTGGCGTGTGTTTTACCAGAACTCATGCACGAGGAACGTCCGTATTTGAGTGCAATATTGTAGCCTTTGAGGAGAAATCCAGGCTTTGAGCGCGCACATAACCTGAAGAAGCACGCAAAACTGTTATCCGAGCACAGCTACTGCTTTTGCTCACGTTTCTCTTACCTGCTCGCGCAACAATTTTTCCTTTTGACAGTGGTGGGCTATAGATTCAGTCGCGTGTTCTGTCATAGTTGAAGGGCGGGGCCAGCGAGGGGGGGAAACAATGCCGCGTCTGTCACTGTAGTGTTCTGAGTAGGGACACATCGTAGATCAAGCTAACGATCGTTGTTATTTTATTATAATGTCAGAAAATTGCATTGATACGGTGTTTCCTAAAGTTTGGAAAAATAAACCAAACAGTAAGCTACTTGAGTGTACTCAAGACGGTATTCAAATGAGTCAAAGCATATTTAAAGAGGACAGCCTCTTGCCTCAAACCGTTGAGCGCAACGCATAGCCTAATTCAGGTTAGAAAAGCGAATTTACAATCTACGAAACATGAACATTTAAACATGGAGCATTTAAAAGTCTAAATCTTCGCAGGATAACATGTCATCATAAATGCGGATATAGAAAAATGCAACAAGTTTATGATGCACAGAACAATAATGCTATCTCAAAATTGGTTTGCCTAATAATTTACTTATTGGTCTTAGTTATTAAGCAAATCAAGTGTTTGATTGACAATCAGCCAAAGTAGATGGAAACAGGTGGAGAGTGCTGAACCCACCCACCACTGTCAAAAAGAAAAAAATAGTTGCTGCGAGCAGGAAAAAGAAACGAGTTCTGTAAAGCAGTAGCAGAGTTCTGTAAAAACACACGCCAAAACTATTTGCCTGCACAGAGTTTCGGGCTGTGCGCACGGGCTCCTCGATTTCCACGCACATAGATTTGATTTTTTCTCGCAATTTTTGGCATTGATATGCCGCCATATTGAACACCGTTGCTTTCAGTTACTAGACGTTACTGTTACATCAGCATTTCTGTTAAGAACATTCTAATCACATATTTGTGATGTTTTAATAAAGACCTGAAAATTATGTGTGTTGTTTGTGAGGACAATAACCTGATTAAGCTGTAATTTGTTTACAGCCTGAGCATGCATACATCCTCCCATTTGCACGAAGCCACAGTGCTAATAGGCCCTTGAATCCTGACGATGTCATCTCCTTTGTTCAGCTTGGCATTGGCTCATTTTGAGAACCGATGGCTCGGAACAGGTATTTGGTAGAAAACAAAATGCATCTGTTTCACTTTAGGCAATCCTTCAGATGTTTAATGAATCCGAACGTTAAGAAACACTCGTCCAGAATCGTTTGATTCGCCAGTGGAAATGGGCCGTCGCGCTCGTAATGAGCTGGGATGACCTAATCGCCATGGCGACGGGGGGAAAGAGGCACAGGGTCCGAGGACGGCGGGAAACAAAAGGAAACGATCTCTCTGCAGAAAGTTTTGTCGTATTTTCTCTTTGATAGACCCCCAACCCCGATCCCGTATGTGGTGAATGAGTCACCCTAGTTGAATTTACCACAGAATCCAATTGAATTTTCATTTCCATGTTAAACTGCTATTCTAAAGAAATCTTTCCAAGGGGCAATCAGTAAGATGCAGGGGAAAGCACACACAGACACACACACACACACACACACACACACACACACACACACACACACACACACACACACACACACAGTGCTGTGACATCATTGTTAAGGCATGTTATATGCTTGAAGACTCTAATTGGACCCAGACTAACCTTGAGAATTCAGCTACGACCCTGTGAACTTTATTAGCTTTTATGTTGTTAAACCGTGAAGACAGTGGTTTTCTGTTCATCATGGGGGGGAAGAAACAGGAACAATAATACATTTTTGCTTCCTTGGTATTTATAGGAATGTTAGTAGTGTCTTCATTATTGCCTTAAACACCTTCAGTGTCAAAGATGGATCATTGCACAAGAACAACTATCCTTTCACAGAAACACATGCCTTAGGCCGGGACTCAATCAACATTTACCCTTCTCTTTGAGTAAAACTCGACGTGAAGAAAAAAAAAAGCTTTTAATATTTATAATATTTAATATTCTTCGCAGTGAGTTTTAGTGATTGCTAAACGTGAGTTTGTGGAGAAACATTACATTACATTACATTAATTTAGCAGACGCTTTTATCCAAAGCGATGTACAGTAAGTGCATACAGAGACATCATCAAGATCACTACAGAACAGACAAGACAAAGCACATCCTTCCCATAATGTAGCAGCTATCCCTAGCAATGAACGTCGACTGTAGTTCACAGTAAGCTGTGGGCAAATCAGCAACACCACACTTCCATTCCAAATACTATTATGAACTATAATAAACCACAAAAAAAACACAGGGAACTGATATTCCTAGGTGAGGATATCAGTCAAGGTGGAGTCTGAAGAGGTGTGTCTTCAGGCCCTCGACGGAATGCAGGCAGGGTTGGAGTAGACGTAGGGGAATGGGAAGTTCATTCCACCACTGAGGAGCTAATGTGGAAAAACTCAGAGAAAGTGTGAAGCTTGCGATTACAGAGCATCTTACGATTTGCAGAGCTCTTACAATTAATTTGTGTTAAAACTTTCAGCATAAATTCAAATGAGACAGATGTCACGTGACTCCGAAAGGGGGTCAGAGGTACTGCTTCGAATTAAAATGTATTGTTTGTCAGTTGATTAAACACTGAATAGTTTGCTGTGAATGTATACAAATCACAGACACTTTTGTAGGTTAAACTGACAGCGTGTGATTGATTGCTTTTGGTTACAGCATCATTCGCATCATTATAGCCTGGTGTGCAGCATAACTACGCAATGGGCCTCATTCATGAAGCATTCCTAAATATGTGCGTAGATTTATGTACGAAATGAGTTGGTACGAAAAAACTACGCCGGATTCATCAAACTGTGTGGAAAACGCGGATTTTTTCATATGCACGTACGAATTTCATATTCACGTTATTTTGTGATCAGCATAAATCCACTCCCATTAATTGCCTTATATGGAGGTTGTCACTTCCATTTAAAGCTCCTTTCACAAGTTGAAAATGGCCCAGAAAAAGCAAAAGAAATAATTATTCCAACACTGAAATCGAAGTTTTATTAGCAAATGTTCAATCAAGGAAAATAAATAGTTTAGTATTGTCCGTTCCGGTGTCATAAAGTAAATAGCTAGTAAAGTAGCCCTTATGGAAAAGTCCCATGGGATTCCCATTGTGAATTGGCCCCCCATGAAACATGGGATTTTAATGGGAATCCAATGGGTTTCCTATTGTATATTGTCAATGGTGTTTATATCCTGACCCCATTGGATTTTAATGGGGTTTTCATTGGAATATCATGGATTTCCATTGTGTATTTTGTAATTATAACTCATTGGATTTTAATGGGTTATTTATTAGGGAAGCTCTTCTGGACATACGCTAAAAGAGAAATAAAGACTTATTAAAGAATTAATCGTTTGAATCCCCTGGCTTAGTTGATGTCCCCGTAACTACTGTACGTATTTGTTTTATATACAGTTGAAGTCGGAAGTTTACATACACTTAGGCTGAATTCATTAAAACTAATTTTTAACCACTCTACAGATTTCATGTTAGCAAACTATAGTGTTGGCAAGTCAGTTAGGACATCTACTTTGTGCATCACACAAGTAATTTCTTCAACAATTGTTTACAGACAGATTATTTCACTTTTAATTCACTATATCACACTAAATGTACAAATACATGTATCTATATCCACAGTAAAACGAGTCCTATATCGACATAACCTGAAAGGCTGCTCAGCAAGGAAGAAGCCACTACTCCAAAACCGCCATAAAAAAGCCAGACTACAGTTTGCAACTGCACATGGGGACAAAGATCTTACTTTTTGGAGAAATGTCCTCTGGTCTGATGAAACAAAACTTGAACTGTTTGGCCATAATGACCATCGTTATGTTTGGAGGAAAAAGGGTGAGGCTTGCAAGCCGAAGAATACCATCCCAACCGTGAAGCACAGGGGTGGCAGCATCATGTTGTGGGGGTGCTTTCCTGCAGGAGGGACTGGTGCACTTCATAAAATAGATGGCATCATGAGGAAGTAATGTATTATTAATCCAAGTACTCCAATTATTAATCCATGTACTCCAAGTAATTGGAGTAATGCGGGACTTGCCTTTGTGTATGTAGCTATTAGGACTCTTCGTCCGTGGCTCTTTTCTGCCTCCGCTTCCTGGTCTTTCCTTTCTTTCTTTGCCTAGACCTGTTGCCTTTTCTGTCTCTCCTTCCTCTCTCTGTCTGCTTTTGTCCTTGAAAGCGAGAGGAGTCTTTGTTTGTTTGTGGGTATATTTATATAGTCATTTCTTACTAAGAGACAGGGCGTTTATTATACTGAGGCAGGGCTTTATCTATACTGAAAAGCAGGGCGTGTATTTTTTACTAGGCTTGCGTTAGTCATTGAGCCAGCAAATGTCCAGAACAGGGAGACTGGGCGATTTTGTTCAGACAGTAGTTCTGTTCGCCCAATGGTAGGCTACGTGTCTCCTTACAGGGAGACCAGGCGATTTCGTTGACATGTGTGCACGTGACTGCGAGTCTATGAAAGTAGCCATGGGACATTAGATCTCTGTTACTTTCGCCTTCTTGTTACCTTCCCCTTTATTGAGATGTAGGGCCATTATTTTTCGCATGTCTTGCGTTTGGCACACTGCCGGTAGAGGTTAGGACACAGAGACTGCTTTCCTTCTATTCCTGCAGCAAGCAGTACGCTCTGTTTAGAGCTAGGGAGTTATTTTTCGCTTGTCGAGTTCTCCCTTTGATTAGCTCTATTTTATGTCCTTTGTTTGCTACCTACGAGGCAGCTCCTCTCATGTCACGTTAGCATCTCTCGTTCACTGTTTTTTATACTGTAATGTGTTTGTTAGCTCAGTGTGTTTACCGAGCTCGAGAGTCGTTGCTCTCGGGTGCCGTTCACCCGGTTCTTGAGATGTAGGGCCATTAGTGTTCACATGTCTTGCGTTTGGCACACTGCCGGTAGGTTAGGACACGGAGACTGCTTTCGTAATATTTCTGCAGCAAGCAGGGAGTTATTTTTCGCTTCTCGCGTTCTCCCTTTGATTGGCTCTAGTTCATGTTCCTTTGTTTGTTTCCTCTGAGGCAGCTCCTTATCTCATTTTCACGTTAGCATCTTGTTTTTTCACTGTTTTGTATACTGTTAGTATTCAGTGTTTCTTTTCGCTCGTTGTGTTTTCCGAGCTCGAGATTCTTTGCTTTCGTGTGACGTCGCCCGGTTATACGGGTCGTTTTTAGTTACGCCCCTTTTTCCTAGTTCCATCATTTCCCTCCAGTCGAGAGTCGGAACTAGGTTATTTGCGTTTGCCTTTATATTTCCCTATATACGGGGTCTCTCCGTCTCAGTGTCCTTAATGCTTAATGAATCCCCTTGCTGTGTTTGGTTCCTCGAACCTCACACGTCACGCCCCCATTACACTAGGTTCTAACTTGTGACACCAGCTCCCTGCTGTAGTAGAAAGCAGGCAGAGTCAGAGCCAGAGGTAAGAGCCAGAGCCGTGGGTAAGCACGATTCCTTCGAACTGGCGAGTCGAGTCAGACGACTCAGCATAAAGAGTCGTTCAAAAATACAGATTCGTTCGCGAACTGCACATCACTAACCGTTACACAAGCTGTTGGACGAGCGCATTGCCTCTATGCCAAGCACTAGGCTGCGGTCTCTCTTGCAGCCTGGAAATTTGGAGTTTATTAATTTCATCATTTTGTTGGTGTTCTGTGCGTGCGAGAGGTGATCCCCTAGTGATGGAAAGAGGTAGGCCTACTTTCTGTCTGATGCAGTGAATTTGATGTAGAAATTTGACGTAGCACACCAGTAAGCCTCTAAAGCCAGCCAACTGAAACTGTTGTGAGTCCCACCCATCTATGGTCCCACCAGGCAACCGAGCCAGGACGTTGAGCAATACATTTAGCATGACATGAGCTGCACAATGTGAAAGCCCTTTCTATTCATATTTTGCAAACGTATCTTCGGATGGAGCCTTGAGGCTACGGCACCAATGACATTGCTGGGCAGGTTGTCAATTTTCATTGGTCAAATGTATGTTTTAAATAACATATTTAACGTCGTATAAGTTAGCATTTAAATTTGACCAATTTAGAAAAATAGTACTGGGAGCATTCATTACGCTTGTTATGAGACTAATTAAACAAGTTCATAGCCTACAATTGATTAGGCATCATCTAATGTGTTTGCTTTTTGCAATTGTAATTTATTAGCTACGTTTGCATTGTGTATTTCAGAGCCTACATTTTGTCGTGAATTTACCAGAAAATAAAAATAAATTCATATTCTAATTATCATTCAGAAGCTACATTTCGCGGAATTCTGAATTTACAACGTGATACGGGTGGTCTTGAGCAGGTGTAAAATTTGTTAGTACCTCCGATCAAATCTCAGATATGAAAAATACGGCCAAATTTCCTAATACGACTGATTTACCTACAAATACGTTCTGCTCTTGTTTTTAGAATGAGGCTCAGTGAGTGCAAAGCTCTGAATGCTTGAGAAAGAAAACAACACAGGATGGATACTTTTAAGGCTGTATCTACGTGTGTGTGTGTGTGTGTGTGTGTGTGTGTGTGTGCGTGTGTGCATGTGTGTTTGTGTGCGTTTGTCTTTTTTAAGGGTGATAGGCACTTTTACCTAACAGACCTTAATGTACCACCCTTAGGACACATAATTGCACTTCAGATCCATCTGCTTTGACCTTCCTCACCTTAACCGCTCCAAGAGCTGGCCTTTTAGTACGGCCCGGAGGTGTTAGCACGAGTACTCCACTTCACACGGACCAAAAAAAAAGAAAAGAATTAATAACAAAATACAAAAATAACCTATTTAGACCTGAAAGCAGGGGGGGAGGGGAGCTGACATGAACAAAAGAGACAAAACAAAACAGCACCGATATTTGCCATGTCACGGCGAGATAGCGATCACACTTCTCTTTCTGCTAATCAAAGCTTTCTGCCTGCATTTAATTCAATTTCAACTCTGGAGAGTGAGGTACTATGAAACAGGAAAGACGGTGCCCCGAATATTAGTTTACAAGACCAGGACAGCCTCGATGGGCAGCCAGTGAGGAGAGGGGGGGTGTGAGGCGAGCAGGGGGACCTCATAGGGTCTCTTGAGAGGAGCCTGGGTGTGCTGACGCTGCAGTGCGCTACCCCACATGCCCCGCGAGGCTCCAGGATCCAAGGATACGGCCCCGACGGGTTAATTTGTCAACCGGCGCCCGGGTGAGCCACCCCATGCCGGCCTCAGACAGATTAGAAAATGACTCAAATGGTAGGGTAGAAAGGTGTAATTGAAGATGGCAAAGCGAGTGAATGGGAAGACATTTAAAATGACTCTTCTGGACTATTAAAGGCATAGGGGCATGGGGACGGAGCCCTCTGGAGCGGAGGCTTTAAAACCATTACACTTTCTGACAGAACTCCGGGATAGCGACAGCTCCGGCATGCTGAGTGCAGCGGCCTCAGACAAACAAGCAGGGATTTAATCGGGAAGATTACCACGCGGCAACCATGACAGGGAATAATTGAGGGAACACAAGACACCTCCTAATGAATGTCCTAATTAAAGTCATGTAGCACAATGCGCTGAGGGGAAACTTTAAGAACTGCACACAGGGGGGAAGCACACCCCCCCCCCCCCCCCCCCTTTCCATTTCCCTCTCTGACAGGGACCTTCCATTACGAGCAGAGACTCCCGTTTACGCTCGTTTATTTATTTATTTTAATAAACTTCACCGTGACAGGGGAACGGCGAACCTGCCAAAAATCACCAGGTACAGAGGTTTGAACCAGAAAGAAAGTTCTGTCTCACAATATGCGTTCTATGACTCAGAGCACTTTCCTTTTTCTAAGGATTATTGTGTTGCTTTGACAAAAGACACACACGCACAAACACACACACACACACACACACACACACACACACACACACACACACACACATTTCCCCTGCATAGTCAAAAGTTGATTAGTTATACAGTCATCTGTTTTGCTTGCTGAAGAGGTTAGCGCTCACAAAATAAGTTCTTATTGGTCACATCTCGTCTGTCCGGGTTTTGCGTGCAACATTTCCACTGAAGTGCTCCAGCTCGTCTTTATCACATGTACCATTTAAATCTAACATGGCACTTAAATGCACCCAATGAGCAGGCAGATCACATTTATAAGTATTAATCCAACGGATAATCCTAACTTTACAAATCACATATTTTTGATTAAAATTGAGGAATTAAAGACTGGGTGGGGAGGTTGAAAAATTATGTTTTTTTTGTGTGGAACTACACCAAAACAACAAAACTGCAGTACATTTCTCTGTGGCCCCAGGGTGAAGTGTCTACTTTCATGTTAAACTGAGCTGACAGGGCAGCCAACACCCAAAACCTCAGTCTCAAAGGTTTTTTCTTATTTTTCTGTTGAGGGGACAGCAGTATTTCTTGACATTTTGTTCTGTTACATATACCCTCTTTATATCAGGGGGAAAACCCCAGATCATTCTAATCTTTTTGGGCCTAGCAATGTAAGCATTGCTGAAATTTCTGTCTTTGATTTAATTCTGCAATTATGTGAATCCATTAAGATGCAATAGAGTGGAATATATGACATCAATGGCTTGCTAGAAACACCCTTTCTAATTTGTTCTTAGTATTGACAGCTTGGGTATGAAGAATGCAGCAATTTGCAAGAAAATGCCACTTTCAGCTAAGAAGATCGCAACCTGTCTGTGTTGTAAGGATTCGTTTTATCACAAATGACCACATCACAGCAGTGGACACGACATAAACCACCAACAGCAAATCATTCATGAGCTCAGCCACATTCAGTAGCCAATCAACTGGTTAGCCTGTTTCCAAATGGATAAGCAGGAATGGCATACATCATTTTCCAAACCATATTCGGTCCAGGAGTTTATGGTGGAGTGAGCACGTACTGCTTATCCTACTAATGTTTACTGCTTAGTCTACTAATGTTTACTGCCTGTCCTACTAATGTCTAATCATTACCATGACCGTGTTCTGGTTGTCTGAAGAAGTCCTAACATTGAATGGTGTCTTAAAGATCAGCCTTCCCATTAATAGGGCCATATTGGAAGAACTTAATCAGGGTACAATTCTGGTGAGTCCTCCCAGCCAAAGAAATGAACTGAAGGTGGAAAATAATAACCTACAAGCATCACTGTAAGCAGACAGTTACTTGGCAACCACTTGCAGAGTGCTCAGTGAAATAAGTGCAGTTTCCAAGTAATTTTAAATTTTATGAATATTCATATATATACACACACACATGTCCGCGCACACAAATGTGTGTGTATGTGTGTGATTGTGCATGCGTGCACGTGTGTGTGTGTGTATGTCTCACTGCAGAACAAAATTATGAACACTCACTGCAGAACAAAATCCTATATGTGTTTAAAATGGTAGGCTCTATGAGTGCATGGCCATTTAGTTCACAATGTTAATAACATCAATGATTTTTGACAGAAATATCCAACAACCATGGAAATCGGTGTCACTACTGGATGGTACAATGTCATTGGTAATTGTATAAAGACCTGGGCCTTAATAGAAAGCGTTAATTGAATTGGGCATCTGATTCTGTTATCAGGACTAGAGTTGCAGATTCGAAACTCCGGAGAAGCAGTCTTTTTGCTGGGCGCCAGGCCGGCCTAGAACAGTGAAAGTAGCTGTGAGTGAATGAGTCCCCCTTGTTGGAAGTCGCGTAAGTGGCGTGAATACCAAGGTCATCGCTAACATAATTTTTTCAGCCTTTGCAGAGTGGCAAGATCGGCACTCTCCATTATCTCCACCCCAAACTGGATACGTTATTTGGATATTTCCACCCACTAACTCACATTATTAATCATATCTTAACTTACTCCATCCTATTTCAGTTTAGGAAAACCTAAATACTCAATCAGAAAACTTTCACGTCCGTTACCTAACAACCGACGCCACTTCTTTCATATCGCACACAGCTGAACAGTTGCGTAAATAAACAAACTGACATTAGTTTTTTTAACGTTCTTGCAGAGACATCAACAAGCGCTGTGAGTCCGAGGCTATCCTAAAAATGGATACAAATTAATTTTTAATTCCAATGGCTAACAACAATGAAGTTATGACATCAACAGGGTTATCCACTAATGGCACCACTAACAGAATAGCCTACTTATTGCACTAGGGTGAGCAAGCCATCGCCGGGGCAAGACCTCCAGCACCCGGCATGCACTAGGTTGACCTAGTCTTGTTTCTAAACCTCTACAGTAAATAGCCTGAATGTAATACATTTATGTTAGTTTGTGCATTCCAAGGCAATGAATGAAGATTATATTAATAATTATACGTTTGGCATTGCGTAGCTTATTACATGCATGTAAATGACATGCTATAACCAGTATATAAAGTGTCTGTAAACCACGTGCCTTTGTAATGTTTGAATATACAGTACATATGAGAAAATAACATTGTACTCAGTGTTCAATGTTCAGTCTTTGAGTTTTTTTCCCAAAAGAAAACATTGTGAGAGACCCGGCAATAAATAAATTACTTCATAAATGTTTCATAAATAATTATAAGGTTTGAGCAATACTAATTATCACGTAAGGCATGAAATCGATTGAGTAATATTAAATCTTGGTACACTCCCTTGTGTCTCGGAGGGAACATTAGAGTTCCTCCATTAGTCCTCCAGGTAATTACATTATTATGCAAACGTAATATCAAATTAAAGGCATTCTAATTAATCACTCCCGTTCTGCCAGCCGGCTTGCAGGTAACTTTAAAATGCACACATACAGTATGTGTGAAACTTCATTAATGTCACAGGTTTTCCTAAAGTGTAATACAAAATTCCCACACTTCCTTTTTTGTTATCACCATTCAATGACACAGAGAGCCCTAATTAATACAAATGAGCAACAGTACATATATTTTGCAGCTACATGAGTGTTTTCCCTCTAACGTTGAACCTCTGGGTTGAGAAATGGACACGGTTCTCTTTTTATTCAATATTTACTTAATTTAACAAGATGAACTTAATTTAACTTAAGACATTTCTAAAAGGAGGACAGTTCTAGCAATATTAACATACGGGTTTTCCATTAAGACGTGTTTTTGTTTCACATGGGGAAGATTGTGTCCACACGTGAAAGCTGAGGGCTGCTGGATAAGTTCTAAGAAGGTAGAGGTGTTTTGCAGACCGTGCAAACTTCACCCCTGCTGCCATCTTTTTGCTTCTTGCAGAAAAAAAACAACAACACACAAAAGCCCCATTCTCTGCCATTCTGGACACACATCCTGAGTTCATAAATAAAAGGAAAAGTCTGATCTCTCTGTTGTGGGATTTTATTTTACGGTCATGCTTTTGACTTTGTCACTATGTTGTAATTCAAAATGCTCTAGTCGGGACTAGGAAACAATAAAATCTCATTCTTCCCAATGATAAAATATGCTTCATTAGGTATGTGTAAATACTGCTTCGGCCATCAGCACGTTTATTGTATTATTTTTTCATGCTTTCACATTAGTTTTCCATGATCCATGTTTCATAGTGAGTGAGATAGTGAGTACTGGAAAAGAGGAAAGAAATAGAAGTAATTAAATATATAGTTATAATAAATAATAATTTCATATATGATTTACATTATGAAAACTATGTACTGTAGTGTATTTCCATTACATTGTATATAAAGAATACATGCTGTGCACACACACACACATTAAAATATTAGATTATATTTTTAGATATAAAATCACTGAGGAAAATAATACAATATTTTATTCAAGATATAAATGACATTGGACAACATTTAAAAAACAATTGCATAACTTTAGCTATGAGGGTTTTATTTTTATTTTATCATAGTAGTACTTTCAGGAAAAAATTATGCAGTTTAATCTTTAGGGTGTTGATGAAAAGTAATAATAATTGTAATGTGGTGTTCTTTCATTTGCTATTGATAAACACTTTTCAGAAGCCTGGCTTTATCCCCTGGACTTACTATGTTTTGGAAACAAAAGGACAGTTCTCTTTTCATATGGAATTCCATCCTCTACTCAAGCAAGGCAAGATAATGGGCTATAAATAATGTGTTACAATAGTTACAGTGAAGACCAGGGGATAAACCAACAGGTAGCCTACTGAAACCCTAGCTGAGGTTACCTGTGTTACACTGTAAAAAAAATCCCGTTAAAAAACAGTAAAAAGTCTGGCAGCAAAGTTAGACTACCATAAAATAACAGAACATTACTGTAAATGTAATTACAGAGGAAACCCCTAAAAATTTTTCATTCATTCATTCTCATTTGTTGACAAAATCACATTATTAAATGGTATTTCCCCATAAAACTACGAGCAAGACCATTTAAATAAAAATAACAACCTTCAATTAACAGACATAGTCTGTCTTTTTATATTTATGGGTTATTGCTGTTATTTTAAAAAGAGATCTTTTATATAAAGCATATTTCTGTAATTTTACAGCCATTTTTTGAGAAAACAGGAAAAATCCAGTAAAATTTACAGTAGATTGTCTGTTAAAATACTTTTTTTTTTTTTTTACAGTGTACCAGCACTCAATTAAATGAGTAAATTAATTAAATCGTATCAAGTCCAACTCTGATTGATTAAAACATCAATTCATGCTGGTATTTTCTCAAAAGTGATGAAAACCCCCAACACCCAACAAGAACAGTCAAGTTTATGATGCACTATGACTGGATTCTGTGAATCTCCACAGAATTAATGTCGGGCAGTGATGGATACCAGAATGAGGAGTCAGCCACAAACGTTTAGTCATGGCCACATATGCCATGAAGATGAGAAAAAAAATCTATTTTTAATTTGATGTCATGGATATATTAAAGGGTAATAATTAAAACTTTGAGCCGCACTATTAATTGACTTCTGTATTAATGGCGAGCTTTCTTTTTGATTCCTTCACAAAAGTGCAAAAGTTTCAGTTTAAATTGCTTTCTGAAAGCAGACAAAATTAATTGAATCAAACTGTTATCCCAATTTTTGTCCCCAGATTAAAGGTTAATATCTTCAAAACGTTCCTTAAATGGGAGCTATGGAGCCTGGCTTTGCAATTGGCTGGGCCGTCGCTTTAAAGACTGCGCCCGAGGCGCGCGTTTCTCCGTCAAGTGCAACGATCCTTTCCATTACGGACACCAATGTAAAAAGAAGGGGGAAAAAATGTGGCATGAACTGCTGGATACAGCTCCAAATCTCTGAAACCCTCCTCTGTCTGGTGCTTCTTGTCTTCTCTCGTTCTCCGAGAAGAACATGCTCCGTTTCCTCGGTTACGCTGTCAGAGGGCATCTGATTCTGTTATCAGGAATTTTGTTCCAAAGAGAACTGCAAGTGGCAACAGAGAAAAGGATCCATTCAGGAACATAATGGTTGCGGTCCTTAGTTGGTTACAACAGGTATTTTACATGCACAGAACAAGTACAAACATTGGTAGTTAATGATGATAATTATGGATAGCATTTAGATTGTGCCTTTCATCTCATGATTTTGGTAAGTAATAAAAATCCCTTGCCAAAAACAATCGTAGCCAAAACCAATGTCCAATACATATCCCAAGATGTTCTGCTGATTTTTATATCATTGCAAATAAGTCATATTCAGATATTCAGTCAGTAGTGTACAATTCTTTGTTAAATAGTTATTTATTGCAGAATAAAACAAGGTTAGTATATACAACATCAAAGCTGTCTTTCAAAAGACAACTACTGTGTAAATAAAAAGGTAAATAAATAAAGAAAAAAATGAAAGGCATGGGTTGCAATGCTGTTTGCTAAACTGTATCTAGCTCGGGGATAAACAAAGATGATGACTAATTTGTGATGCACTGGGCATTGTGGGCAATCAAGTGCATCCATTCTTTCCATTGTCTTGTGGAAAGGGTCTTTTCTACAGTCCTACAGTCATTAGCCAAAAGCACCTACTTATGGAGAGCCAATCCTCTGAGTTGGAGAAGGGGTTTGAGAGCACAGGCGAGCGCTTTACTTAGTTTCCATGGACACCTGAAGATACATGGTGATTTACCATTTGTGATTAGGTACCCTGAATATAGTGTACATTTAAGGAGGTGTTACTGGTTATAGATAGGTTTTTAATACACTTATTTAACATGGTATTTTTTTAAAAAGGAATGCGTAAATGCATGTCTATGTTTGTGTGAGTTTAGAAATGAACCCTTTTTCTCTTTCATTTTTCTGGAACTCACAGAAGAAACATTTTTATAATTTTCCTACTGAGTTTGGCATATAAATCTGCATCAGTATTGTACAGATACTGCGTTTCCTGCTGAGTTTGGCATATAAATCTGCATCAGTATTGTACAGATACTGCGTTTCCTGCTGAGTTTGTAATACAAAGGGGTTTGTAAAACATAACAAAAAAACACAGATCCCTAGATTGAGAAACTAAGCCCAGTCCATCACTAACATGGATATGGCCATTTTTTTGCAATATTTACACATTGTGTTTTGATGACATATTTCAGTGTGTCAGTCTTACACTGTCTACAGAAGAACTTTTAACTCTAACAGGCAATGGAGCTCTGTGTGAGAGAGTGTGCAAGGACCAGAACTAGATAAAAAAATAAAAAAATATTTTTTTTTGTTTTAAATCAGACATGGTACCAGTCATAATCCGATCTTCAAAAGAACCAGATGTAAAGCCTTATCTTTCATTTAAGCAAACAAAAAAAATATTGTTTTTGGAATGAGGTGTGCTGACACTCCCACTTCAACTGCAACCTCCCTACTTTTCTCTCTTGGCTGTCTTTATCAGGCCATGGGACCTCCTTAAAAACAAACAGCATTAGAATTGTGTGTGTGTGTGTGTGTGTGTGTGTGTGTGTGTGTGTGTGTGTGTGTGTGTGTGTGTGTGTGTGTGTGTGTGTGTGTGTGTGTGTGTGTGTGTGTGTGTGTGTGTGTGTGTGTGTGTGTGTAAAAAAAAGATATACGATCTATGAAAATTTTGTTTCAGTCACAACTTTTCACCATTTTCTATACTAAGGGTGCACAACAACATATTTTTCCAAGTATGCTGATTTTAAGACAAAATATTCTCATTTTGACCAAAACCTTAATGATTATGTGGGTAATCAAATAAAAAACAAGTAATTCAATTAAATAATTATTCTATCTGTAGTTTAATATCTTAATTGCAATACATCTACTATGGTGTGACATAGGCTACTGGGCTCTATCTTGGTGATCTTAGTGCTTTGTCATGGCATAAAGTGCATTTAGGGCGTGTCCAAGTTCACTTTTGCTATTTTGACGGCGTGTTTTTTGAGCGCTAAGCACGGTGCAACGTGAAAATGGGCTGAACCTAGTCTCTTCATTAATTATAGGTGTGTCTTGGGCGTGACATGCAATAAACCAATCAAAATGTCATATCCCATTCCCTTTAAAAGCCTGCTTTTCCACCTTGGCGGATTGCTTATATGATGGCGAAATAGACATACTCGTGCGTGTTTAGTGCGACCAAGGTATAGGCTATATGGATCAATAGTAATAAATATTATTCGGACTAAACATTATGAGTTCCCGGTAACTCCCGACAGTGCTGTTATTTTACAAAATATATGCAGTTAAATTTCATTAAAAGCACCTGCAACGGCTGAGAATAAGCTACCAATGGCTTCTGTCTCACCTTAGAAAACGCCAAATTAGCCTGCTTGTTTAACGAATTATGTTTGATTATGCAATGAAACATTGTCAAGCATCAATTCCATGAGGGTGTTCTCGTGGAGTTCTCGAAGTTCAAGCTTAATACAAAGTTAATTACCTGCATTCTAATATTGATTAATACATAAATACCATTATGTTGCCTTAATGATGACACTAAATACAATAAAGCTGTCAGGTTGGCAACCCATAGGTTCACGCATATTTTCCCTTGTTTTATAATGTCCTGCTTATGGAAATGTGATCAACCTGTTTTACTGGTAGCGTAAATTAATGCTTTAAAACAATCCACCTTCCCAGGAAGACCGTGAAAAGTGTGATTTACAGCAGGGTAAACAGACCTGCTCCTGCATGAACTTAAAGTGCACATGCAAAGAATGGCATTGGAATTAATTGTGAATTAATTGTAACGTGCTACAAATTTGTTTACGTTTCTAATTAGATGCTTAGTTCTCAAAAATAGTTTTGTTCAGTTATGGAATAACAGGTGAAATCAGCGGGGTTTTAATAAGCTGAGAGTATGGAATCCTTGTCACTGTAATTTAAAAAATATGAAAGACGAAGAATAAGGTTCAAATTCAGTTAACGTGACATTTATCTCCTTTTTTTAACCGTAGGCTATCGAAAAAACCTTATGCACAGCGAATCCGCTGTAGCCTAGGCTGTTTGAAAAACAATAGGCCTAAATACAATATTCCCTGGACAAGGTTTTGAACTTTTTCAGTCAAAACCATTCTATATACTTACAGGCTGTAGGCCTAGAGAGCAGTATTGTAATGACATCTGAAGCGCATTTTCAGAACTCAAATGGCCGTCTATTATTGCAGTGTGCGAGTTTTCGATTGAATGACAATTCACGCATTAGGTGTAAATGACAAATTTGCGCATTAGGCTTGATATAGGTGTTATCAGCAAAGTTTTTAATGGATAGCCATTGTCCCGTAGCAGAAGATTGTCCCCCAGAAGATTACAGGAACTACTGGCAAATATAGGCAAATTGAGTCATAGCTTGATCCAGGACAATTGTGAATAGTCTAGCCTATACATGTAATCTTACACGTACCATCGCACATCGCCTGGATGTTGATGGAGTGCACTGAAAGCAATTTAATGCGCTATTCCCATTTGCTGAGGGACAGGTATGTGGTCTTTGACCTATGGACCCTTTTATTATTATACATTTTTTGATATAGCCTAAACAATAATAATATTTCTCATTGTAATCTTGATATTTTTAGTCATGCTTGTGCGCGCCCCTGTGTGTAACAGACAGGAGGGTGTACGTGCGTTGTGCACATGTAGACACACTTATATGGGCCGTTAAAATAACATGTAAACAACTGCGACATGACTTTAGAGTCAGGTTTTTGGTGGTTTTAGCGCAAGCGCTTTCTGCTGGCTCAAGATAGCAATATGCCAAAAATAATCCTGGCCCCGCCTCATGTTAAGACCAACACGCCCAGTTCACTTGCTATGGGCGTCATCACTTGGTATTTAACTGACGTGAGCGCTAGGGGCTATAATGAACCCTGTGCCGGGTGTAAGATAGCAAAGACACTTGCGTTTGGGTTAGCGCCGCTTAGCGCCGTGTGTAAGATAGGGCCCACAGTGTGACTTGAAAAACACTATTACCCTATATGATATAGTTACACAATATGATGTTTCACACAGGGCAATCTGGGGCCTAGTGGTGATCAGCTAGTGTCCTAGTAGCAAACCCACTGCAACATGGTAACTAATTTTTAACCCTCATATTATCTTTTCTTGGGGTCTTGGGGCCCTCATCCCTCTACAGACACAGAGGGGCTTCTGTGAGCCACCCCAGCAGCCTAGTTTGATTTGAATCTCTGTGTGGGAAAAAGGCAGCTGGGGACACTTGTTCAGTGCTGTTTAATAGCATCCTTCCAACACCGTACCCATTAGACCTTATGAAAACACACGCACACTGTCAGAGGTCAGAGGTCACGTAAGAACACATACTCAAATAACGTCAGTAGCCTTTTCAGGATAATGAAACGCTTTCCTCTTTAAAGAGCCCTGTCGGTGTGCGACCCCAGCAGACCTTAGCTTAGCTTTAGCGTAGCTTAGCTTCCGCAGTAGGCCCCCATGCTCGCTGCTGTGCACAACCCTTTCTGTCTCCTGCAGTCTGGCCTTGTGGATGCGCAGACCTGAACGGGCAGCCCGGTTCTCTGCACAGTCTCTCGTTTGGGAGGGCCCTGGGAGGGGTGTCCTGAGTTCAGATTTGTGCTGCAAGCTCCATAGGAGCAGGAGCACGGAGCTCAGGCCAAACTCAAGTGAGCCCATGGTGCGATGAAGGAGTTAGTTTACAATGATATGGGCGTGTGTTTAGTCTGTGCCTATCTATTGTTAGGACAGCGGCTCCTGTTCTTTCCTTTGTAAGTGGAAAATGAAGCAGGCTTCCACTAAAGTTCCAGCTGCTGTTGTTGTTGTTAGTTCTTCGTCTATGCAATGCTACACGTTTTAACTTCATTTGTTGATTCACCTTCTTTAGTGTTGGTGTAGCACTTAGAACACATCCCACCACCAGTGTCATAAACAAACAGATCATATTTTTATCCCATGAATATTGTAAAGGACACCAGCAAGTCGATGCTAATGTATTTATGTCGATAGAAAAGTGCAATTGGCCAAGCTCTAGGGATTGCTTCTGTATTTGCCTAAATCCATAATAAAACACCAACTGTACTGAAAGAAGGGTTGTTTTTTTTTTAGCCCTGCTGGGTAGCAGGGCTCACACTGCATTTAGATGAAGCTGCTGATTTGTCAGTTGGTTGGGTGGAAACCTTAAACTAATATTATACTTCTTTGCTTTGTGAAAGGTAAGGAACAGGGTTCTTTAGAATTTAATCTTTAAAACTTCAGAAAAATGCCGATGCTGAAACGTGTGGCTGCCATATCATCCTGACAGCTTAAGGTAAGCTTAATTTTTTTACGTGTGCATGTTTTTTTAATGGAAATGTTGGTACTGATTGTTGCCGCTAACTTAAACATTGTGCGCCACTGACTATCAAGTCATTGCCAAGCTATGCACTTTGTTATGACTGTGTCCCCATTTGCCAGCTAGGTGTATTTATAGAAATGACAGGTCTTAGTTCGGGTCATATTTAGCCATGCGTTATTGGCAGATTTTTAAAATGCCATCGCAATACATTGCAAGTCTAGTGTTTATGATGGCTGTCATATGACATAATTGGAATTCTTACGTGAACATGTTTAAATAGCAAAGATTACAAGCCATTTGTTGATCAGTCTTTTCTGAAAACTGCCTTTTTCTGTTGGAGTAGGAACGATTTGTTCATTGATAGCACACAAGGAGGGAATATGGAAGAATTTAAAATCATAATCAATTCTGTCTTTTGTTTATATTTGCATTATTTGTAATGATTAATGGCTTGCAGAACCCTTTATGGCAATTCATGCACAATTAGTTTCTTTCTTGTTTAGTCATATATTATGCAGATTAATGTTACCTCTCTGCATGTCAAGGTGAGTGATATATTTATAAGAAATGGGGTTATGTGACGTGATTTTGATTGTTTAACACTTAGTGTTAGGTGTTGGTGGGGGAAGGACCCAAACGCAGGCAGGAGTACAACAAACCAAAGTTTAATAAAGGGTAAGGCGGCAATCCGTGGTGAAACAGGCTGGGTCAAAAACCGGGGAGACAGGGCAACGGTACAAAGACAGAGTCCAAAGATTGGTCACAGAACAGGCAGGGGTCAGAACCGGGAAGGCACAGCAAAAGCACAAAAACAGGGTCGCGAGAACACAGGCAGGGGTCAAAACCGTAGAGGCATAAGAGGAACAAAACGAAGAATAGACAACGAAAAATAAACAACAACGGGGGGGAAGGATGAGGAATAACAAAAACTCAGAAACAGATATAACAGAATAAACAGAAAACTAGGATGATACTCGGAAAACCAGAAGGCAACACAGAAGCAAAAAATCTTGTAGGGAACTCACGAAGACAGACTGAAATAACAAGGTTTAAATACACAGGGAGAAGATTACACAAAAGGAATCAGGTGTGAAGAGGAGGGGAAATGGGAGAGTACACAGGTGAGAACAATGAGGGTTAACAGGGACCAATAATACAATAACAGGGGAAACGTAAGACATGGACTGGAATACACATAGACACAATGATAACAAACAAGTGCACAGCTCGGAGGGGAGGAACGCGAAAGTGGACACACGTGCAGAGAATGCGAAATCAGATAGATACAGGGATAGGATAACGAGGAGGGAAATGACAGCTGCAGGTAGAAATTCAAGATGAATTAGTAATTAGTAATGTTAGTAGTGAACTCTAAAACCCTAATGTTAGTAGGTTAGCTGGTTAGTATTATATACACGTTAGTTTGTTAGCAGGTTAGTATTAAATCTAATCTAACAGTTAGTATGATTAGTACACTAGTATTATATACAAATATTAATAAAGCCAGAAGGAAGAAAACGAGATACGAAATACAGAGGAAACCCGAATGTTCCCAAAATCACCCGAATAGTGCAATGACAAAGACAGGGAGTGGAATCTGAGGAACATGGAACGCGGACTGACAATCGCGAGGGTAAAAGAAATCAGGAAAAATAATAATACAGAATAAACAGACAGACAAATTACAGGATCCTAACACTTAGAGGTTTGTCTTCACTGAAAAAAACCTTGTTTTCCTACTATACTGAAAATGATCTCACCTGAAACTCTCAAACGCAGTAAAGTTTGTGCTTTTCTTAAATGACACATGCAGAACAATAAATAAAATCAAGTTTTGGAAAAATATGTTCCCTGCCTCCCTTGTTTGCAAACCAGGTGTCACTGGATTTCTAATGCTCATCTTGGCTTTGCAGTGCAAGGCACAATAATCCCAGATTTAAAAAATAACAACAACAGCCAAACCTGGCGACTAGAAATGGGCATGGATTTGGGCACAAACAGAGCAAAAAAAAAAACTGAAATATTGCCAGAGGCCCCATATAACTCCAAAGTCATTTAAAAAAATAACTTGTGAGTGTTTAAAGGACCTCGCTATCAAAGAGGATGTCAACCTGCACTTTGTGAAGGAGCCTAAAGGCACGGGGTCAAACTAAATGATGGTGGTGATGAATACCTGTAATTATTCCACCATGCACTTGACAGAGCAGGCAGGTGGGAAGAAAAGGAAATGGCTTTTTTTTTTTGCCTCATGCCAATGTTAATTCAATGAGAAAAATGACGGTGCCACAAAAAGACTGGTAAACAGATTATTTTGGTGAACGAAAAGCTGCTCTGCGACCTCTAAACTAAAAAGTTTCAGCTGTGCTGTAATTATAGGGTGGAAAAAACATGCTAGGATCAACAAGGCAACTTTTCTCATGTATATTAAGCAATCAGGTTTACGGATACCGTGTTAAAGCCACCTGTCGCTTATTCTCAACAACAAGGTGTTTTCTGAATCTGATTCTGAACAGACCGCATAGAGGTTCGGGAAGAATATCTGTATTTACTGTAAGCAATGTCAAGTGAGTTTAATTTGCATCAGCAAAAAAACTCACTCAGATTCATTACCGTTTACCTGAACCAGTAAAGGTCAAAATTTATTAATTTTCCTTGCTTCTGTTCTCCCTATAATCGCATGTGTAAACAGAACAGGGTTGGTCGGAGTAAACTGGCATGAATTCTGTGAGAACTAGTGTGGAAATATTATGATATAAATGAGATATTGACCCTGTAGCTTAATTACACAATGTGACATTATCGTATAACAAAATATAAACTGTTAGATACAATCCCCAAGTTTTATTAAATATTTTTGTGACAATGACTTTAATATACAATTGTTTCATGCCCCCATTCAAATTTTAATCATGTCCACGAAGGCAGAAAATTTCTTTTTGATACCATTATAATGCTTTTAAAAATAATTATTATTCACTGTTTATAAGGGAAGTTCAACCCTTAGGTCAAATCACTGAGTACTCGCTGTGGGTCTGATCGCATAAAAAAACATATGTTCTCTTTAATTACAGTGCGTACATTTGCAAATCCATTTACAAATGGCCTTTGCAGGAAACCAAAGTCTACTAACACAAAAAAAACACATTAAAATTCCTATTAAGATGGGAAGATTTTTTTTTGTTCCCCCTGTATTAATGTATTTATTTTCTCCCAGAATAAGAAATTATTTGGGTTTAAAGAAATTAGGTTGCTTTTATTACATAAAAGGTTATGACGTCCTACCATAAATGCACTTTCCACTGGTAAAGACTATTCGGTATGTCTGGAGTTTTTTTTTTTTATACCCTGTGTTGGATATCCGCATGCTTTCAGTTAAGCAGTAATCCAGGGTGCATATGCTAACGCTGACAAAGGTCTGGGTGTTACTGATACCTTTCAGTGCTAAATATACCTGGGACTGACAGAGGCAGCTGGTTTGGGCACAGACAGACACTTGCGCCAAAGGATCACTGATCCTATGGGTCACAGCTAATTGGGGGGAGGGGAGGGGGGGGGGGGAGAGAACGTCCCTGTGTTCAGTGTGGAGACAGATCGGGACACAACACAACCCAAATCGGGTGTTTCTATTCAAAGCCAGCTGGTCTGGCTTTATTGATGCAGGCCATTTCTTTTCTTTTTGTTTTCTCATTTCTTTTTGCTTTCCTTCCTCTTTTTTTCATTTTATTTTCTTTTATTTTGTACCTGTGATTTTTGATTAACTTGGCCCACAGCAGGTGCTGAAGGGTGTAACTTCCTGGGGAAGCACGCAACGGCACTGGTGAGTTTTTCGGACACACTCCTCTTTTCTCTCTCTCCCCCCCCTCTTTCTCTCTCTCTCCCTCTCCAACTCCCATGCTATGCTTTTGCTGTGAGTTTGTTTTTAGAAAAGCTGAACTTTTGTGCTGCATTCTTTACATCTAAGTATAACAAACAAATGCTGGTGAAGCGTGTGAGAGGCGGGCAGTGACGGGCATTTCCATGCAACCATTTCAGAAACGGGAACGCCGTTGGCAGAGGCCAATCGCGACAGAAGCGGCTTTGTGAGAAATGCTGAAGCTGGTTGAAATTGAGTCAAACAGCTGTTGCCAATCACCTCTTGCATGTATCGAATGCATCGCGGTCGCTAGGTAGGGACTAGGGACGTCCGAGTTCTTTAACGTTCTGTCTTCAAGCTTAACGTATGCTGTGTGGCTATGCGTTACTTAGAAAAAGGACTTAACACGGCGTTGTTGTTTTTTCTCCTTCTTTGTTCGCAGTCAGTTCGAGTTATTGGTTCTGTTGAGGTTAATTATTTGGAACACCTGCATGTGTGATCTGTGGTGATCCCTGAGAAAAAAATGACGCCACTTTAACATGCTCCTCGCTTTAAAAACCTGCTCAGCCCCTGAAGTACCTGCCTAATTGGCCACAGAAGGCTTCAATACCAATTTACATCTTGCTACCTGCGGATCATGTGTGGCATTAGGGGCTAAACCATGAAACAGAGGAAATTTGTCATTTTAAATCTGCAGAGGGAAAGGAATATTGAAACAAATTCCTTCTGAAAACAAAATACGGAATGCGCTCAGTAGATGCCAAATTTCCAGTAACAAAGAAAGTGAGAATTGATTGAACAGGACATGATTTAATGGGAAATACTTTCTCCAAACTTTTCCAGTGAAAACCTGTGATATTGGAAAACCCATTCGACAAGGAACATTCATGTGATTTTACATCAAACTGGTGGTAGTTTTGGGTGTCACTCTCTGGGGTGGGGCGGTAAATTTCACAGAAAGTCATCTTGGCTGCGGTCAGCATTCCCTTCCCCCTCCGAGCAAGGTGGAACCGGTCTTTCACCTCTCCGCCCTCCCTGTCCACTCATCTCTATTAGTGCGGAAAAACACTCACCGCCCTTGTGCCTCTTGCAGCCGGGCTCCGGTGCAAGCTGGAACTCCGGCTGTAATTAATAAATCAGGAGATTCTCAAACTCCAGCGGTGTGAGGCACATCAAGGACGCGTTGGGAAAATTCAGCGTGATCACTGGCCATATGATAACTGCACTGGCATGTCCAATTCCGTGGTTAGAGTTTCAAACCGGAAAGTCCCCAACACACACATCCCATAAATTGCTCACTCATCAGTATGGTTGATATAAGCTATTGTAGCTATACCATGGGGCTCAGGTTGACTAATGGTGTCTGATGGAAAAATTAGAATTGATAATTTTTTGGAGGTTTTATGTCTTTCATATGAACAATGTAGAAAAATGATACATGAATAATAGCAATGAGCAAGTTATTTAATTGGTTGATGGAAGTGCAAAGACTGATATCAGCGTACAAGAGGTTTCAGGCCAAAAAAAACAAGCACACTTTTGAATGACACATGATTAAAAATCTTAACAAAGCGGCCTTGATGCATTCAACAGGTGTCCAAACTTTTGACTCAATTAAATTCAGATGTTACTTTTTTGTCACTAAAAGCAGTTTGCTAAGTTTGGCATTTAAAAAAAGGTAATTCTTGTGTTTATTTATAAGTTAAAGTTAAGGTTGGTTATTGCCTGAATACTGGCCGGTATACTGGGTTATTAAAATTTTTTTTTTTTGTTGTTTTTTTTCCGAAGCTCACCAGAATACCAGAATCTTTTGGGGAAAAAATACATGGCTTTGGTACAAAGGTGGCATGAGAAACTTGATGTTTCCCTTCACCGTAGGTTAACTTCCTATGGTGTCCCTCCACGTTGCCCTTTGAAACAATCAGGCAGGCTTGCAATTCAGTATCTCCTCCTGCTTTCTGAGACCATTTGAGATTCTATTTCGTTCCTTCGACCATTAGGGTCGTCAATATGGATGGCCTCGAGACTTTTATACCATAATTTGTCATGGTACATGACCTCCACGCAGTGATGTAATTCCTCCCATAAAGAAGGGAGCGTCACTGCGGAAGTCCTCTTCAATTTTCTCGCCAATGCATATTGAGACTGTTTGTATCCAGTGTGAATCCCACAGCGTCTTGTGACTTCGGTCGGGGCTGCAATTCTTATCGTCCTCCAAAGGCAGCGATTAGCACTTACGAGTGACATCCGCGGATAGTCTTGCTATCTTGCACGGATATCGGCTCTTGGATACTGCGGCAGTAGCCACATGGTGCTACCGCATTTACTGCGTTCACTCTAGCGAAAAAAGTTATGCGCTGAACAGGTTTGTATCTTTTTGCGATTTAATTGATCAAACCTGGGTGTGGAGAGTGTACCCCAACTACGACCAAACAATCGGCGAGCTACGGCTCCAGTGATTGATTCTGGGTCTGTACTGGCTGCTGTGAGCACACCAGTAAGGCTTCCCAATCGGCTAGCGTGGTGCTATATCGATTGGTTTATAAGGCAGAGTGTGCGTGCTTCGCTACACTATCTGCCTCGACTTCCCTTACTAAATACCACTGCCACGTTTTATCGTCTGCAGGTGCTCTTTATTGTACTGAGGCACCAGATTCTATTGATCAAACCTGGGCATGGAAAGTGTACCCCAGTGTGATCTGTTACTGTACAAGCGGCGAGCTACAGCTCTGGTGCTACATCGATTGGTTTATAAGGCAGAGTATGCATGCTTCGCTACACTAGCTGCCTCGGATGCCCGTTGCCCTAGGCCACAATGCAGAGCAACAGACAATCTACTCTGTAAGGCTTATAGAGCGGCTGCCAGAGCAGCGCAAATTGGTAATTCGCTGTCATGACTAATGCTCGCGCAGTCGCAGACGATGCTTGATGCAGAGGTTGACACCTCATTCAACGATGCGTCGCTGCAAGCGTTTGTGTTTATGAACCGTGAGTTAGGCCGAGTAATGTCCCTGTTCACGGTGACCCTGCATCAAGTGTGGTTGGCTCAGTTGCCCCTACCAGACGCCACAAAGAAAACAATCAGAGACCGGCCGGTGGTTCCCGGCCAGGTTTTTCACTGAAGCAGCCAGACAGGCACTGGAACGGTCTGCAGAGGCATTAAAACACAGGGAGTGGCAGATGCCCCCCCCTCAACATTCTGGTGTGCGCTGGTCCCAACCAATGGTCAGAAGGGACGCACAACCCGCGTATGGCGGGGGAGCTATTCATCGTCCGTCACCGGACTCGCGACATAACCCCGTTGGTCCATCTGGCGGTCAGGTCGCTGACACCAGCTGGTGAATGGGAAGGCTCTCACTGGATCTGAGAGACCTAAATATGTATCTAAAATGATACACTTTCTGGATGCTCCGGACATTGAACGTTATACACGCCATACCAACAGGAGATTGGTTCGCGGCTGTGGATTTGAAAGATGCATACTTCCACATCCCTGTCAGGGTGGAGCATCATCGTTCCTACGATTTGCATTCCGAGGACGGGCATACGAGTTCAATGCCCTCCCGTTCGGTTTGTCTCTAGCCCCACGTGTATTTACTCGCTGCATGAGCATGGTTCTATCGCCGCTCAGGCTGAGGGGGCTGAGAATCATACCTAGACGATTGGCTGATATGCGCACAATCATACGGTATGACGCTCTTACACACTGCCAAGATGTTGGAGCATGTTGCCAGATTGGGCATCAACGTCGATTATGGGAAGAGCGAGCTGATTCCAATACAATCAATCGAATACATCGGTATGCTGCTCGATTCAAAAAACATGAAGGCATGCATAACTACTGTGCTCCATCGTTTCGGCATTTCACATCAACCAGCCGATCAAGCTTGCGGTGCTTTGCCCCCCGTCAGGCGAGGACCTGCGGGATGCACACCTTATATGTCCAGTGCGTGCGCTGCGATGCTACATCGAAGCTACCACTTCCTTCAGACGTACAGGGCAACTCTTACGGCAAGACCAAAGGGAAAGCGCTCTCAGCTCAAAGCCTCTCCTGATGGGTTGTGAAGGCAATAGCCATGGCCTATGAGGCTAGCGCTAAACCCTTGCCTATTGATATCCAGGGCTGATCCACCAGAAGTATGGCTACCTCATGGGCAGCCCTGAAAGGCATACCTCTTAAAGAAATTTGTGAAACGGCGATGTGGACGTCCCCCTGCACATTTTAGAGGTTTTATCACGTCAATGTGGCTGGCGCCAGGCTCAATGGTCGGTGCAACCGTCTCACCTGCGGCCTTGGCATCCACGTAAGGATGATGGTCCCTCCTGACACTTTGGGTTTAAGTCATCCATATAGACGACCCTAATGGTCGAAGGAACGAAATAGAACGAACGGTTATGACGGTAACCATGTTCTATGAGTTCCGGATGACCATTAGGGATCATGGTCACTCGGAACCTTTTAAGGGCAAAAAAATTGTTCCGAGGACTTCCGCAGTGATGCCTCCCCTTTACGGGAGGAATTACGTCACTACGTGGAGGTCATGTACCATGACAAATTCTGGTATAAAAGTCTCGATGCATCTTGCCCCAGAAGGCCATCCATATTGACGACCCTAATGGTCATCTGGAACTCATAGAAAATGGTTACCGTCATAACTGTTCGTTTAACACCAATTATGCACTCAGAACTGACCTTTGACCCTTTGAAGATCAGGTTTTTGGAATGTTTTTTTTTCTGAATTATAATTGTTGTGGTGTATATGTGTTCTAAATCTGCTTTTAATTACCAGTAGTGATTGTTACATCAGCATTAGAATGTTCGACTAAGATCACATATTTAGAATAAAATAGAATAGAATCGAATAACTTTTATTTTCCAGCTAGGTAACTTCAGTTGTAGCCACCAGCAACAACAAAAAAGCCATAGACAGTGGGGCAGACCCACAACACACAAACAAACATATAAAATAAAACAGCCAAATGTCATGATTAAATATAGCCCCTGCTGTCCCGAGATGTCCAATGTCATCAACCCGTCCAACAAGTCCACCTCGGCGCCTCCACGACTTCCCGCAGTGTCATGGTCTCTGTCCACTGTCAATACATATTTGTATATATTAAAGGGTTAATTAGCAAGAAACAGTGTTAACTTGTGTTAAATATTACCAATCAGGATTGTTTTATGGTCTCCAAGGGCTCAATGTATCACATTAAAAGTTGTGATAGGCCTACTGTGCATCAAATAATTATTCAATTGCGGCTGCCATTTCTTAACTTAAGATAACTTCAGCTCTAATAAGTTTCATTTTCTGTTTGCCTGTTCATATTTGTGTGCTGGAGAAATGTTAGTGAAAAAAAAACATACTTTTAAAAATGAGGTAACTTTAAATGTGTTTATAGCTATGATACAGTAGTTGCTATAGTTATGCTGCGTATGGCAGTTCCAGATGCCCGAGTCTTACGTTACACAAGCCATATTACTGTCTTTTAAAAGTGTATTTCATATTCAAAACAAATTACCAGTGAAGCAAAACATATCATACACATGGAAATAGTTACATCCCTGTTGTACGGCAAAGGAAATTATCTCCCTTCTCATAACTGCTTGCAGTGACTGCGTAACTTTTTCTTATGCTCATAATTTCATTCCAACAGTCATGGGCTGGCCTTGTTTTTAAGGCTATGTCAGTGTGGCTGGCTACTGTGCTAAACAGCAGGACAATGTAGAAGGCTTCAGCTGCAGTCTTTCTAAACCTGACAACACGCTGCAAAATGTTTAGAGGTTCTCATCTGGAGTTAATCTTTGGTTGCCTGTCTTCTGTCTGATCTTGTTTGCATGAGAAATGAGTTTGGGACACAGGAGAGGCAAGAGAGGGTTTATATCACACTTCTTTCTAAGCTTGTCTGGAAAAACTCATCAGCATATTTGCATTCCATATTTTAGCGCTAATCATTTCTGGTATATTTAGTTGGGTGGTGTAGCTGTCATGACGTTTTATTGTTGTTTGTGTTTGCCGTTCTGCTGAAGCTGGCTGTGGTTGCAGCTAGGAAAACATTTCACAGCATCTGCACTACCACTTTGACTCTCATCAATACAGCAGTGCTGATACACAGAAGAATCCCTTTTGTTAAATCAACTATAAAAGTGTTAAATCGACTCCAACAGTGTCTATATATGAGTCATGCAGGGTCACTCAGAGTCGTGCAGTTTGTACTCTATTAGAGTTCAATGTAAACTGCTAGAGTTGATTTTACACTGAATATTTTGAGGTATACAGTGCCAAACAAATTATTCTTATAACTATTATTATTATTATTATTATTATTTCACTCCTCTGACAAGGCCCTGCTATGTTAGCCTGGCATTTATTCTCCCCTCTGCTATGAGTATAATATACTGTTGCTCATTGCTAATTGACCCTGGTGTTTGAGAACCATTACCATAGAGGAGCATTTGTAGTTTCCACCAATGGCAGCGGCGGGCACCGGTGAGTGACAGTCCCTGTTGATGGGCTGCCGCAAAGCTGCCGGCATTCAACACCTGTGTCATGGACAGAGTGCCGGGACATAGCGGCGGCAAATTGGAGGCGAGGCACGAAGGTACGGAATAATCTAGAGGAGGGTGCCAAGAGCCCCCTCTAGATGGGCGAGCGGGCGCGCCAACATGCTATGCTCTCAATTCCCGCAATTTGCTTTCTCTGCCTCCTGAACTGAGCCAAGACTAGCTGGGATATTGCATTACCATGTTCCCTCAACCTCAACTTAAGATTTTTTTTCCTGTGGCACGTGATTTTCATCAACGCAGATACAATTTCTACCTTCTCACTTCCGACTACTTTTTTTTTACAAAGAGACATGTTCAACCTTGCAGTCTGGAGAATAAGTGTGTGCCACCGATACAACACATTGGTGATAAGGGAGAATTTCATTCCAGTTTATGAATTAAAAAAGATTTCATCATTCCTAAAGTGCTAAAACACATTTTGATTATCCCTGAAAATAACTAGGGCTAATTTATGCAGAAAAGAGTAGGTAGGAGGTTTTTTTTTTCCTGTCACACGCTGACATTTACCTTGGTGCTTTTCATTTCAGAAATTCTGAATTTTGAATTACAGATTTTTTTCCCCCCCATCAAATGCCATGCCAGTTCACCTGTGCAAACTTTTCACTATCACTCAGAAATGCATAGTTTCTCTGAGACAAGCTGAGGTGACTGGCACCAGCCATTTTGCAGACTGGATAGTGGATAGTTGAATATTGGCATGTTTATTTTGCATACTCCATTAAAAAATTAATGAATTATGTTGAAACCTTTAAAATAATAATGTGAACAATATAAACAGTATTCTGAAATATTAATAATAACTCCATTTTAATTTCAAAACTACATTATTTTAACAATTAATACAAAACTATATTTGTCTGTGTACTACATAGCAACAAATTATCCAAGGAAGCCGTGGTATTCAAGTATCATTCACAACTGAAAATAAGAGGAATTAGCAATAGGCTACTGCCCCTTTGAACAATTGTAAATTCAGTGTAATATTTAAGAAGAGCAATAGTTTTGTAGACAGATATGCTGTCACCATAGGCCACTAGACATAACATGTGGACTTTTGTCCAAAATGGAGAAATTTATATCCAGGCAATTCTTATGAAACATAAATATGGTGACATAATCAGAATTTGTGAAGTAGGTTAAATGATCTTTTGGAGAGTATTTTTTTAAATGTAAAATGTAATAGGCCTATGTGTGTTGTATTTTACAAAAAACATTATATTACAAACATAATAATGAATAACCCAAATTAACGTCAAAATTAACTTCAGTTTTGGCTGAAATTCTCTTTGACATGAGATTCTTCGCGGCGTATACCTCTCGGACTGAGCCTCTCGCTGTATTCAAAGAACAGTTTCGGAGCTGCACTAAAACAGGCTTTAGAGCGCCTCGTCTGGTCGACGTTGTACATTGTAGAAGTTTTCCACAGTGAACCTGGAGTGAAGGGATACCGAAAAGCTTCTAACACACAACTAAACAAAAAAACAAATGATAATAGCTTGCCGTCCGTAAAAAAAATGTTTTATAGACACGCATCACGCCTGAATAAGCAAACTGTACACGAGCTTGTGTGTTACAGTTATAGTGTAATCAACAGAGAAACGACGCTGTGACAGCAGCCTTGACAGGTAAGCTACAGCTCGTGGTCCAATCGGTAAGGGAGTTTTCCACGGCCCCTGCTGCGACACTGAAACTGGAGCGAGGCGCAACAAAGGAGAGCGTGTTCAGCTGCATGTGGCTCATCTATAATGAATCAAAGGTGTAGCGTTTGGTGCTGTTTTCCCAACACTACATGCAAATGACCAAATTTGTTTCTTCTCCGGCGACGCTTCAGTCACCCATTTAAGGAACACAGAACCCGTTAAGGGGAAAAAAAGACCGAAAACTTCCTGGGGAATCCTACAGTAGTTTGAAATGAGTAAGGGAAAAATTAGATGACCTTCACTCATGTTTATGTGCATATTTGTAAACGTATTTGACCTTTATATATCCCTATAAGGTTTAAACACAATAATATTAGATATTACCTTTTTTATTATTGTTTATTATTGTTATAATAAGACAGATGGCATCTATTGTGATTTGCATCGTGCAAGATGGAATTTTTTCCCACTACTTTCAGTGAGAGATTATGGTATGGTAATTCCTAACTGGGAAAATGATTTACATTATTTGTTAAGCTCTTTATGAGCTGTATGCCATTAGGCCACACTGTGTGTTTGGAGCTAATCTTACATTTATTTTGGAGTATTTCACCAACCAAAGGTCAAGAGGGCAATCTAGAAATTCTTCTGCTCTGAATTAAAAATACAGTTAGCAATAATTTTTTCTTAAATAGGTGAAAATATGGATTATTTTGGGGCCATTTTTGTAACAAAAATATTTCACTTGCATATACAATATGTATGCTAAACAATGTCAATGTCCATTTAGTACAAGACGAAAAGCTTAACTGACTGAAAAAAAATATTCTCATTCTTAATTATACATTCAATTTGGAAAATTTGAAAGTTGACCAAAATCGTCAGTAATACATAGATCACTGAGCCAGTTTTTTTTATTTTTTTTTAATGAAAGAAGCAGATATTCCTGCATGTGTCAGTTTCCCTCCTGAGCATGTCCTTCTGAGCGACTGAAGGGATAATTATATATCCCCACACGACCACAGACAGCGAGAATCTGGGTCCCACCGTTCCGGTGGGAAAGGACTCGTTGGGCTGGAGGAGAATCATTTATTTGGGGTGAGACAAAAGAGAAGTCTGCCTCTGCTCGCATGGTAGTGATTGCACACAAGGTGACGTGTGCTAACGCCCATGCATCCACACTCCAAGGCTGCCAACACACACACACACACACACACACACACACACACACACACACACACACACACACACACACACACACACACACACGCACCTGCACAGTCACACACACGCACACACACAAGCCGTAATGCGCACCTACAGTATAACATGCACTCATGTTTTTCGCCATACTGGTACAGTATATGTGCCTATAGGCTACGCTGAAGTGCTTCACAAACGTTCTCTGATGTTCTGAGTAGTCAAATCGTTTCAAATCAAGAATGTGAAAAAAAAACACCTGCCATAGTCTTACACATTAGGGAATATGGGGAAAAAAATACACCTACAAAAAAAAAAAAAAAAAAGCTGTGGGAAGGATCTCCAGTCTTATGAAGATATTGAAATATTTACCACTGCAGTAATTCTCAGGGGTCGGCTGAGCGCTTGACAACATTATCATCTGTGACAACCAGATTGTATTTTCATGTGCACGCGATTGACAATAGATTATACGTAGCTTCAAGTTTGGCTGAGGAACATGCTTGTGTTAGTCTCCCAGGACAACAGGCCTGTCCTCCCTTTACAAATTCAACACAGAAATAATATGCATTTCACGGTATGAAACGCTTGCCAGTGTGGGGCTCATACTGGCAAATATTTTGGTAATGTTGGTAATGTACAAGCCATGGTATTTACATTTAGCATATATACTCTTACCAACAGCTCTTTTAGAACATGTCCATTTTATACTGAAAACATATTCAGGTTAAGCATCCTGCTGATGGGAGCAATGGCATCCCGCACTTGGGAATCGAACCTGCAGCCCCTAATTTACAAGCCCAGTTCTTTAAGCATTGATCTGTATGGCTGGCTCCATATCAGCATTAGAGTAGAGACCTCGCCGTGATTTGCTTCTCAATCTTTGCTTTTTTGAAATTGGTTTATAAAAACAGCTGACTTCAAACAGCATGGAAATAATGCTCATGCTTAAACCCTCTCACTTTTGGACAGTATACAGTGTCGCATTTTTATTTATTTATTTATTGTTCAGCGCATAAGCATTTTAGCAGCAGAATGCATTTACTTTTTTTTTTTTCCACTTTGAAGTTACTGAACGGCATCTTGGCAAGCGCCATGATGCCAAAGAAGTTCACTTTAGGATGTCACCCTACATGCTTGGCAGCTTCAAGTGAAAAATGAACTGGAAAGTTATCCCTTGTGAATGCCTGCATGGTTGCATGTGTGAGGCAGCATGGGGTGGGGGGGGGGGGGGGCTGCGGGGGGTGGCAATGAGGAAATGGTCAATTTGAATTAATGAGTACTTATTAAGGTTGTAACCTTCTATATAAAATTAAAGGTGCAATGAACCATGAGGTGTGTGTTTGTAGTATTCTTACCCCCCCCCCCCCCCCCCCCCCCCTCACCCTTCAATAAATAAATAAATAAAACACAAGGAATGCTGAATGTAATGCTTTAAATTTCATAAACCAAGGCATTGCACTGTAAATTTAATTTTTGAAAACGCAATACGTAAATTAGGCTACCATAAAAGAGAAATGTTCAGGATTCCACTTTGTGTGTCTGTGTGTGTTTGTGTGTCTGTGCTTGTGTGAATTTGAATGAATACATGACCTTCAGTATTAAGAAAACAAAATGAGTTCCCCACGCATCTAATAAAAAATAAATGGTAATTAGTTAGTAATTAGTTGAATAATGCAATGTAAACGTTCTATGATACAGTCAGAAGAGTACTCTCAATGAGCAGATGGCCAGTGCTTCCTTGAAAACACCATTTGCAGAAAATAAACCTGTGTGTTAAAACGCCGCTGGCCAAAGACACATTTTACTGTTTACAGTACCATTTCAAAAGGGTTTTGCAAAACAACAGACTGAAGAGACTGTGTTCCCAACACAAAACAGGTACACCTAGGCAAGCTGCTCACAGGTAAGACACCATGTGATGCCACATCATTGTAGCTACCTAGAAAATGAATTCAGATGCAAAATGGAAAAATCTACCATTCCCTGCATGCTATGCGGTGTGACAGGTTACATAACTGGGCTTTCAACTCTTGAGGTTGTAGGTTTGATTCCGAGGTGAGACACATCATTTGCACCCCTGAACAAGGCATTTAACCTGCCACAATTCTATAAAATTATCCACCTGTATAAATGGATTGTATGTACAGGTTGCTGTGGATAACAGCATCTGCTAAATGCATAGAAAAAATAACAGGTCTGACACAAATATAACTGTACTAATTACAGCCACCATTTAAAAAATATATATCTTTTGAAAAACAGTGTTCTGTAAAGCACTCAAGCAACAACTCTATTGTAAAGAGCACTAAACAAAATAAAAAAGGTGACAGACTAATTGACAGCAGATGGGTAAATGTATCTGCCGCCCTCCTTCTGTGCGATGAGCTGTGCGTGACCCAACTGATCACAGCCGACCCAGCTCTTCACGAAAGTTCACCTGGAAATGGGCCTGGGCAGACCCCTGGTGGTGCGGTGCAGGATTTCTCTCAGACAAATTTGACATGTAGTAATTAAAAGTGAATTCACATTGAAGTGAAGTATCAACATTTGAAATCGCTTGAATCAGTTGATATAGCGCTGTTGGTCTCAGATCCAAACCCACTGAGCTATGAGGACTTCTGCCAGTATTTGTTTATTTATTGAGGTGGTAATCAATTATTTTATGTATTCTTTTCATTATCCAGCATGTACAAGTGTGATTTGTTTGCTCTGTATGTGATATACGGGTGAATATTTTGATCAGCATATAGGTACTTCACCATCATCATCGTTTATAACCTGACCATCTGTGTCATCATAATTTTCTCCATCTTATTTCTTTTTGTTTTCTAGGTGCCAAACTAATACAGGAAAAAACATACTTAAACCTCTGATGGTATTCTCGTGGTACACTGAAGGACAAGACTGACAGGAAGCAGTGGAGCTGAAGCTTTGAACAGAAGGGAACGTGAATGTGTTGGGTAAGACAACAAGTCCGTCTGTGCAAGGCTACAACCCCCTGCACGTCTATTCCAAACCAACATATAATTCTATTGGTTTCGCTTCTGAGTTCAAAACCACTTTGAAAACGTGGTCTCTGAAGCGACAAACCTGCACGTTTATTCTGTAACGGTCTTGAAGATCATGGAGGCTATTGGTCGTGGCTGCTTATGTAGCTACACAGGAAACGCAATTAAAGATTAAAGCCTCGTGTGCTGTATAGGTGGGTATCGCCATGTATGTAAGCAGACACGTCAGGATCCAATTACCGCAACGTTATCTGTGTCAAGCAGATTAGCTACCTTGATTAATTCATCAACACATTTAATACAATACGTCATTGTATTGTATCGTATTATTGTAAGGTGGCATTCAACAAGTGGTATATAAAGTGATCAATATCCCCATCCGTGGGAGGGGTTTAATATGTGATGCGTACGCCAAGACACTCACTAATTGCTGCCAAGAACAATAACTTTCAATGTGATAGGCCTACTATAAATGGCTGTTAAAGAAAATGCACAATAAGGTACGAGTATAAAGGCCGACAAGGCTAATCTTTTATAGAGGAAATCTCGATCGTGAAAACGGATAAAATGGGCAGGCTGATATTTGGAGGTTGTTATCACTGCGCTGCGTAAAAGGTGTGGATTATTACCCAAACACATCGTTAAAGGGCTCTTAAATTAGGCTACTCATTCGTTACATCGGTGTGAAGTCTTTTATCAGAAGCGATAGGACTCCTGCCCAACAGCAGGCAGGATATGTGAGGTCCCAACTCACACATCCCATATGTTATCACTTAAAAGAATGCGAGTTGGCAATACGCGTCTTTCGTGTGTCACTTAAAATGAAAAATGAAAAACAATGCAAAACTGCTGAAACAAAATAACACAATTAAACAATAATTGTAAACTCTATCACCCCAATAATTGTTTTAAGAGGGTAGGCTATTGAGTTGAATAATCTTTTCATTGTCGCTGTAGCGCATATTAGCCTAATAGGACATTAGCTACCCTGCGCGGTACGGACCCGTGACACGGTTCTCACAGTAAGTAGCCTACATCCACTCGTTCGTATTTTATTTATTAGTCTTTTAGCCTTTTACTCCCGTTTTTATTTATATTTCGGAACAATTGTGATAATTCATTGTGATAATAAATATATCCGACATAACTTACTGTAGCCTATCAGCAGACCTCTAAGTAAATAAAAAAGAACGCGACGGGACAAAGTCGTCCTTCCTGTGTTTTTTTTATTTTTATTATAACGGTCCTCGGTTGTCGGTTCACTATCTGAGTGTACTGAATGCGCGTAGCCTATCTTAAACGTAGCCTATAGCTAGCTACCTTTTAAATACACAACAATCTGCTATCTTGTACAAACAGTCTATACACATGAGTTTATCAGCATGGGTTTAAGATAATAAAGCATTAGAGCTATGCTTCTTTCATTAAAATACTTGGGAGTCCTGAGCCCGCCCCCTTTCAGGAGTGAAACTGATTATTTCTCGCTGCGCTCGAAGAGGGTGAGAGAGAGAGACTCGTTTGGGATTGTGGGAGAGTGAACAGGAGCAGACCTCATCATCATCATCATCGTGAGGCGTTCTCGGTTTAATCCTTTTTCCCTTTACCCCGAGACGACGAGGGAGACCGAAACACGCTCCTCGCAATCCTTTAAAGACACTGTCGGTGTTTCCTGTCATAAGACAGACCGGCTAGTTTTTGTTGCTATTTTAGAGATACTTTTCCACGTTTGTGCTTACATTAGAGTTGCGTCGCTGCCTTGCTGGATCTAAAGAGAGTTTCCCCCTCTTTTTGCGAAGTGCTACCGTGCACAGAAGGCTTTCAATCATATCATCCTACTGGACAAGACAAGCGAAAATCGCCTGTGTTAACTGACATTTACGGGGCCGATTACATGCATACTAAAGTAAGTAACGTGCTCCTATTGCAATTAATACAATGTCACAGCCAGATGTTACAAGATAGCTTGCGACAAACGCAATGTCATCTTTATAAGGGAGTTAAACGTGAAACAGTTTGACATTACCGGTTGAACTTGTGGGCTTTTCTAAAAAGGTGTAACCTCACAGAAACTTAATTTGTTTGCTTTTGCTGACAGGTCACTGAACGTTTCTGTCACAAACTACATTAATCGTTGAGTTAGGACGAGGTAAAGCCAGTTTACGGGGCCGTATCCAGAATCAAGGTCTAACTCGTGGAATTGTTTGTATTCTTCTGCTGCTTTGACCTTGTCTTATCTCGTTCCCACAATATCGTAACAAACTATACCCATCTGGGGAAATGTCAATATGAACAAACGCATGTATTTTCTGCAAATATGATCTTACATTATAGAGTTTTGCCGAACTGTTTTTTATTGATACTTGATTATAGATTAAGCACTTGGTAATGCTTAATTTTAGGTGAATCCGAAGGGTAGCCTAACTCTAAGATGTTCAGTGACACCATTTAATATTAGATTTCCCTATATTAAATATTTCCACTCTTTAAAAAAAATGTGCAGTAGTATAGCATTAAATGCATATTACATGGAAATGGTCACTTGAGTATGTTTTATTAATACCATTTGTAAAGATATGCCTAAGCACACTTTACACTATGTATCAGTCCATACTAGGCATTCCATTCATTTGATCAAATAGATACAGGTTTTTATTCTGAAGTTTTTTTTTTTACTGATATGAATATTATACATAGACTAAATACTTTATTTACATTTCATATTGTATAAATACAGTAGATGTTTTGAAGTGCAGACAACTCAACCTATGCCACTATGTTCCTTTTCACTAAACAAACGGTATATCGCTTTTGCTGCAGAATTTGTCTACCTGAATGCTTACAATGTCAGAGATTAAAAAGTCAGTCTTTGATTCTTATGAAATGCTTTGATACATAACGACGAAGAACCTCTACAGTTTTGCAGAAGAGGGCTACGCTGTTTCACTGATGGTCCGAGAAGAACTGCCCTCACCAGCTCTTGGTGGGCATAATAGATATAATCCAAAGCACTGAAGTTGCTCAGTTTTCCCACTTGCTTTATACAAGGGGTCTAGGTGGCCAATTGTGTCTCGTTATGCCAGGCAGAAATCTTGACGGGTGATGTTGTTGCTGGCACTAAGGAGAATGTATTGTGGTCACAGGGTAAAGATGTTTATTTGGATCATAATAGCTCCATTGCCTGAAGGTTTTGGCATGGCAGCTCGAACGCAAAGCACCTGTGAGCCAATCTTACTGATTGACTTCTTACTGATTCCAATCGTGACTGCTTTAGAAAAAAAATGTCTCCAGTGTAGTGTATTCAGCTGCACTGAACATTGTTTCCTTACACTTACTTTTGTGTAAGCAAAAGAAAAACAAAGCACTTTTTAGAGAGAGAGAGTTCTATTGCCAGAATAAAATGTAAGCGGTATAAAGATTTTATATATTTATTTATTGTACAATGGGCCAGTACAGAATACTGTATTTCATTTTGTTGTAAGAAGTCTTATAATTATAGATTTTCTCCAAGAAAAAACACATTAGGTCTAACAAGTAAAGCTAAATGAATAATTTAGTAATTAATATTTAATTGACTTTTTAAGACCAGTAATACAGTGAGTTTCAGAGCCAGAAATTCCTTAGCAGATTGAGGATTTTGCATACTTACCTTTAACACATTCACTGAAAATCTATCATTATCATTTCTTAAATTAAATATGAGACTTTTGTATCATTCCAAAAAAAGCATTTCTGTTAAAAAAAAAAGAAAAAAAAGTGCTAAATACTGATATGCTGAAACAACCTATTACAATATCACAGGTTTTACAAAGTCTTTTTGTTATTATTTTTTATTCACTGTCAGAATCTGAAATAATAAATTAGTTTTGTTATTCTCCTAAACTTCGGACAGAGCGTGTTTATTATTACCAGCTGCAGTATACATGCTTAAATTTCCAAACCTGGGCCCAATTTATTTTGTGCTGTAATGGCATCAAAGTGGACTTCACCAAGGAGTTAAAAAAAATGACACAAAATAAGCTTCAAAAGATAAACAGTCATTTAAGTTTTTTTGTTTGGAACCTGCCAGTTTCTGTGGTGGGATTTACCTGTGGTTAATCTGCTTAGATTAGAGGTGAACGTGCTGCATGTGGACGGATGATTACTTGGGAGCCCTCGGCTGAAGGCTGTAAGCTTAGAGCCACACTGGCTGCTCGCGCGACGCCGCTCGCTCCCTTGTTGCCGGGGACCTGTCGTCTCCGGGCGAATCGCTGTGGATTTCCTGGCCGATTCACAAAACCAACAGTGAGGACGTGGTCCTCGCGTGCCTCCAAAAGAAGGATTAGGCGCTTCACGCGTCAGCCTGATTGGCTCGGGCCTCTTGAGGTAAGCGTCGGGGCGCGGTGCGGGACACGCCGGAGTCCGGCGAGCTTTCACAAAGGGAGCCCCTGGCACCGTCTGGCGTAACTCCAGGTCAAGGGGTCTCCTCCCCCTAGTGCAGGTCACCCCGTTTGCAAGTGCGGAGATGAACGCGGGAAGCCAAACGGGGGGGGGGGTACTGGTGTGCGTCGGTTTAAAAACTCAATTTTAATATAGTTTTTGACCCTCTGACCATACACTATCTGCCCTTCAAAAGGGGGGGCAAAATGTCGATGGCACCTTGTGAATCATCACCAGTGATACTGGCTCCCGATGCAGTTCACCATTATCAGACTGTGTTTACACACAATTTGTTGTCGGTGTGCTTTTATATGAGGGCAAGTACAGTTTTACCTCTAAAGAAAAATACTGATCAGTGGTATTACATAAAAATATAATTTCTGAATGCACCTACTCGGAAATGTCTGAACAATCTGAAATACACAGACGCATACTTTTGCACTTTTATTTAAATAAGCCTTTTAACGCCTATGCATATTGCACTTTGGAAGACTGCTTAGTCATAGTTGTAAAATACCGGGGGAAAAAATGTGCGGTTGGCTCCATTAAAAATGATTAAAATGCTTTCATTTGCAGATCTCTGATTGGCAAGATCAGTAGATACAGAAGAAAGTGAGCATTGTTCAGTTTTTTGCTTCTCAAAATGTGTATGCCACATTTCAGCTCCTGAAAGAAATGCAGGAGATATGCTTTACTTACTTTCCTGTAGCTAAACAATTCATCTCAGATATATCCTTTGTTGGGTATTATGTGTGAGTCTGCCTTTTACCCACGATTATTTTAACTTATATTCTCTACAAAGCATATTCCAGTTTTTCTCTTCCATTTTAAGTGTGCTTCAGGATGTTTATTTTCTGCATGGCAGCCGTTTGTATTTCACTGTCCCACCAGATGTTAACAATTTTATTTTACATGTGGAGAGCTCAACATAATTCTAATTTACCAACTTTAGGGCAGGTGTTCAATCTGCTTCCGTAATTCAGAGAAAGTTCTTACTTGGCCCAGATATTGACACGATTACCCTGGTGATACCCCAGTTGATGTGTGGTATATATGTTTGTGGAACAAAACTAAAGTAAGCAATGATGGCATCATACCCTCCGAGATAAACAGTTTTTTGCCTTTACTTTTCATCAAAAAACTCCAAATTGGGACTGCGTCCTCACAATTATGAAAGTAAATAAATAATAGACTCAAACAACTCTTTGTTGTTTTTGCATAGCTAATGGGTTATTTGTATAGATATTCATGTGTGTCTTGGTTAGCATAAAAAACACAAAGTCTGCAATCTCTATCTAGTAATTAACTGTGACGTTCAGTAAGTTTTAATTCTGCCTCTAAGTGGGGAGGAATGTGTAGGGGTTATTCACAGGGGTGCAGCAGATCACAGCGGAATACATCTGGCTTTGATGTTTAATTGTAATTGTAAAATACATTTTAAAATATCTCCGCATAAAATTTAACGCTAGCTGTATGGTGGGTGGGTGCGAGTGTGTATGCGATGTGTGTAGAATGTGTGTGTGTTTCTGTGCGCGCACATTTTATTTAAGTCTCTTTTTTTTTTCCTTTCTCAGAAGGGGAAAAGGATAGAAAGTCTCGTAAGATACCGCAGTTTGGCAGGCCTGTTTGAAAGAGCCTGCGTGCATCATGCAGCTTGCAAAACCAGGCAGACAGACAGACAGACAGACGGACAGAAAGACAGACAGACAGGCAGGCAGAGCAGGGCAGGGCTGCTTTGGGGCCCGGGCTTCGTTGAACCCTCTCCCAAAGTGAGAAGTGGTGTGTTACAAACAGCTGAAAAAGGTGAAGGAGTCCCCTGTGAGGGACAAAGCCGCGACTCTGGGTGGTCTGAGGTGGCAGGCCTCTTGGCCGGTCGCTCTTGGTTTATATCTTCAGCTGTAGCCCTCGCCAACCGACATTAAGAAACGGCCCCACATCTGGATGAGAATTTAGACAGGATTTCCTCACGGGATTATTTCTGAACGAGGGATGGAGGGAGGAGAGCTCGTAGAAAACCGAAGGCGAGGGAGACGGGCGTGAAAGTGTGCCGAAGACGAGGCGTTCGTCTCTTCTGCCATCGCCTTAGTTCAGCCGTGCACTTCGAAAAAAAGCCTCCTCGAAAATAAACTGCTTTCGCTTTTAATTTGAACCGGCGGGCTGTGAGGTCGGCACACACACGCATGTAGCATGTCAGAGACAGTCAGCGCTAGGTAATTATAGGCTGGGTTTCATGACCCAATGTGTTTATTGGCTTTATTTTCAGTAGTCCTCCGGTGAAGGTTTTTTCCCTTAATTTAAGTCTCAGCACTGATGAAGACCAGAAACATGCGATGCTTGGATCGCCCCGGTCAAACAGAAATCTGAATCTTCAAGGCTCTTTACTTATTTAAAAAAAGCAGAGTTTTAAAATAGTAAGGAATTAAATTGAATTTTTTGCCTTTTTGGCAGGGGGTGTGGAAGGGGGGGTGGCGGGGGCTTGGTTGGAGAATATTTGCATTTTGTTCATTTCACGCTGTGTAAACTTTGGGGGGTAAGACGTGTCCTGTGATGAAACGGAAAGGCTGGCCCGTGCCCTCTTTGGTGTGGCGAGAGTGGACGTGGGGGGTCTCACTCATCCAGTTCTCGAAACCTGTCTGCAGCCGGCCTGGACGTTGCCCAAAAGGCAGGAGTATTTTCCAGCGAATGTAATTTATCTTTGTCGCTGAAGCAACGCGGCCCGATTCCCTCTCTGTAACATCTTCCAGCCAGGCAGCCGAGGACAGAGAGGCTTCTGTGTAGAGCTGCAGGTAACATCAATCTGAAAACTCTGTGCACAAGTGTGTCTTAAAGAGGGCAGTTTTAGCAGTTCCTGTGTTCCCAATGGAGGCGGTGAGGTCATTCAGGCCCACTCCAATGTTGTCCATTTAAAAAAAAATAAATAAATAAAGATTGTTATTATCATTTTTGTGTGTATTATAGTAAATAAAAACACTCCAGGAACGCCCCTTTCGTTTGTAGCTGCCGTTCTATTTGTGTTTACTCCGTTGTTTTCATTTTGCGTTATGAACAAAACCCACAGTGCTGTCACAGCAGTAAGAAGTTGTTTGTGAGGTCTGTCCAGCGCGGCTCACAATAACATTTACGCAAAAAATAATTAAATAAATAAGTAGGGGGGGGGGGGGGGGGGGAAATAACGAAGGGCGATTTCAAGCGGGGCTCTCTGCCCCCCATTAAAGGCACACATAGTGGGTGTCCTGCCAAACAGGCGTAACGTGTGTTTTGTTTGTTTTCCTTCACCCCTGTCATCTGTCCTTTTCCCAGCTGATGCAGAGAACCTGCTCTGTTGTCTCAAACGGGGTTTATTTTGTGGGAAAGCACATGTCAGAAACGCCCCTGTGACGGTTCTAGCCACTCCTGGTTTTAGGAGCGAGTGTGTGTGTGTGTGTGTGTGTGTGTGTGTGTATGTGGGGAGGGGGGGGGGGGGCTGCTTAAAACCCCTTATTATCCTCCATAAGGAACACACAAACACACACGGTTTCCACCTTAAGCATCCTGCTGTAGTGACTTGCTTTTTTGGGAATGCCTGTTTACTGTGTGACCGTGATGTGCTCACGACAGGCAGCTCGATCTCCATATGAAAAGTGCTTAGATTTCTACTTGATCTGAAAGATGCCATCGCTTTGTGTTTGTATTTGGAGACGGTTGCTGTCGTGTGTTTCAGTCAGTTTGCAAGCTTTTTCAATGGGTAAAAACACAGGGAATCTACTGAGCTTTTCACATGTACAAAAAAAAAATGTATATTAGGGAAATATATGAATAAATAAAACACAATTATGCGGCCTAATATTTTGTTTAAATATTGCTGTGTTAGTACGTTTTGTAAAGTACTTATAATTTGCATGGTTAATCAGAATCCTCTCAGAAAACTTGTTTAATTTTTACAAGTGGCAATAATCGTTCTTCAAAAATGTGGCAAGCGGTAATGTGACCCGGAATGTGTTTTTGCTACCGATATGTTGTTCTCCGGCTTCACGTCTAACAATAAAACGATTGATCTCATTGTTTTCCGAGCGCGGGCAATGGTGCTGACCTGAGGTAAACCTGGCCATCACCATTCCATATGCATGAACAGTATACTGGGCTCTTCTTTAAGAGAGGAAGGGAAGTCTCTCTTTCCCTCCCTCCCTCCCTCCCTCCCACCCTCTCCTAACGTCTATTGATCTATCTTAATTGCCCTCCCTCTCCCTCCTATATTTTTTCAATTAAATATTTACATTAATAATTTGAGATGAGGTCAAAGTTGTCCTGTAAAACAGTTAAATGAAACTGACCAGATTAAGACTATTAAGCTTGTGTATGTAGAATGTACATGTACATATTTATATTTTTTACCATCAGCACACCGTTACCATCAGCACGCCTGTTCCATTCCCTCTCCAGGCCCACCACATCACACAGGCCCAAAAAAAAGTAGGCGACCACAGTCGCTGAGAGCAAACGGGCTATTAAAGACTCTCTTTTCTTTTTAAAGGTTTTCTGCTCTCGACATTGTTCACTTTGATGTATTGCTTTTCCTACAGTAGTTCCTCCAAAAAGCAGTGAATGATGTCATTCATTTTAGTCATACTTCACAGATGCTGCACGGTCTGGAAAAGGAGGCGAGAGAGAGAGAGAGAGAGAGAGAGAGAGAGAGAGAGAGAGCGAGCGAGAGAGAGAGACAGAGAGAGGGGGAGAGGAGAGCGAGCGAGAGAGAGAGAGAGAGAGACAGAGAGAGGGGGAGAGGAGAGAGAGCGAGAGAGATAGAGAGATTAAATTTGCGGTACCATGTTGCATGTATAATTAATAATGGCGCTCTATTTGAAACTTCAGACCCACTGCGTTTGTGAGGTGTGCCTTTCCTTGGCATCCTGGTGAAACTCAATGGAAAAGTAAATAACCTTCTCTGTGCGTGTGACTGACAGGCTGACAGTGGGCAGCACGGGGTTTAGATGTCTGTGACTGACGCCAGTCTTTCTCTCAGAAACGATTTGGCTTTCATCCCACGCTCCCTAAAAAGTGTCCTTACACAAATAGCTTAGCCACAAGATTGATTTTAGTGTCTCACTCTCTGTTTTTTGTGTGCATTTGTCTCTGTATTTGTCTGCGTGGCTGTGTGTGTGGGGGCGGGGAGGGTGGTGTGTGTGGGTTGTGGGGGTGTGTTTGCCTCTGTGTGCGTGTGCGTGTGTTGTTTGTGTGTGGATGGATGCGTCTGAGCGCGCGTGTGAGCGTTGGTCCGTGTCCGCGCGCCGGTGCGTGCCTCCACCTGTGGTCACACGCAGCCACGTGGGACAAGAAAAGGTCATTATTTTATTTGTGGAAATGCGCTCTGTTTACATGCCATTTATAAATAGAGGAGGAAGTGCGGGGGATACCTGCTGTCCTCTTAGCTCAGTTCACACCAGCTTCAGAGCTCTGATGTCACATCCTGTTCTCCCACTTGCTGGTCTCACTAGGGCGTGACCGGTTACTCTCCCACTCACTCAGACACCCACCCCCCAACGGGCACCATGAACACATTACATAATCCGTGAGTAAAATTGAACAAAATAGTGTACTCCTTTAACAGGCTTTTATTTGCCTCACGCCATTGCTATGTTTAACTAAGTGTGTTGCCTGCAGTATTAGCCATGATAGTTTCATGCCCAGAGAAATTTCACATAGACTGGAGCAGACAAAGATTAATCTCCACAGTCTTACATAAACTAATAATTAGCCTTTTTTTTACCATTGAGATCAATGCAAAAAAAGCCAGCCTGTAATGATGATGAAAAAGGATACTGGCTTCTTTGGTGTCAAGGATGTAAATTCAAAGGGCCATGATTATTTGACATCATTTCCGTCAATGGGGTGATGTGTGACTTTAATTTAATTTCTTCTTTATTGATATATGGCCTCTGAGATTGCCGGAATTAACTGAAGCACAGACATGCCCCCCCCTCCCCTCTTACTTAAAGATTTTGCACAGTGGAAAACTGAGGCACAAGATAATATGCCACATTTGAAGTGCTTATTTAAAGTGATTTGGTATTCTGACACTGTTTTTTGCTTAATTGTTTGTTCTTAATAATGTATGAAATAATAGTTTGACGTGTTGACAAATAAACATCACTCTAATATTGAATAGAGGATCTGCAGCTGCCAGGACTATCAGTTGTAGCTACAGCTGTAAGAATATATTTTATTTTTTAACACTGATTCTGTGCTTCTGTCATTGTTTGTCAGTGTTTTTTTTTGGGGGGGGGGGGGGGGGGGGTTTATCGTGTCCAACCTTTTTGTGGAGACGCAGGAGTAAAACCCGATGTTGCGATGGCACAGCAGGTTGGGGCAGGCGAGGATAGGGTGCTTATCCGTCACACGCCATTTCAAATTGGACCTTTCGTCGCTGGACCCCCCCCCCCGGCTGCCTTGTTTGCTCTTCGCTCGCCGTATTTTTCCCCGGAGTGCCCCTTTTAATGAGAATTAATGACGTGGCGCGATCGCATTGGCCCCGCAAACAGCACACTCGCTTGTGTGAGGCCGCCGCTGGCCCGCGAGGCCGCGAGTTGGGCCTGTTCGACTTGGCGCCCCGCAACTGCGGACTCCCTGGAGCCCAGCTGAAAGAGCCCTGGACCCTGGCCCGGTTCACGTCCGACCCGACCAGCGGGCAGTTCCTTTTCCTCGACATCGGAGGTACGCCAAGAAGCCTCGCGGGCGGTGAATGCCATTGCAACAGGTGCCGATAACTCAGCAAAAAGGTAGAATTCTCTCAACGGTGGTCAGTGAGGGGGGGTACTGGTGATGCCCTAATCAAAAAAAGAGAAAAAGATAATGCCTTAATCAGATTAAGGCCACAGTGGTTTGCCGGTCCTGCATCTGAAATTTGGTGTTCATAGTAATTATTTACCTTCTTTTTCACTTGTGAGTATATGCAATGCTGTATATTTAGGGAGAGAAAAATCTGTTCAGTCCATAAAAGAGCGGTCGTCTCTCTGTTCTGTGGTCCACTTAATGCAGGACCCTCCCTTATGGAAAAAATAATATATTGCAGTATATTGTAAATATATCAAAATTATCTTCACAATATATTTAAAATATACTGCAGTATATTACATTTCCGTATAGCTAGGACATCCTAGGAAAGAGAAACCAAGGCTAAAGTGTTTCCTGTGGTACACTACAACATTAGTGACTTAAACACTGAACGCTGTCAAAAAAAGAAAAATACAATTGCATGCTATTAATATGTGCGACAGCATCTGATGGCCAAGGCGGTGGAAAATGAGCGAAATCTTTTTTATGCTGTGTATTCATTTTCAAAAATAATATTCTTCAAAATTAGGCCAAGTAGCGTTAGCAGCGACCCACTTCCGAGATGGCCGGGAACCAGGAAAAGCGGCACAAAAATCGGAGGGGCGGGGGGCGGGGGAAAGCGGGTTAATTTCCGTGGGAAGTAGATTCGAGAGCCCTTTTCTTCCCTCGCTTTCCTCGGTGCGTTTCGCAGTGTACCTGTTCCATTCGCCGTGTGCTCTGCCCTGTTGCATGATGGGAAGAAAGGGGCTGGGAGGGATAGCCGGGATTAGTTATCGATGCTCGCCAGCCCCCTTAGTTAATTACACATGTAATGAGATGTTTATTTGGGATAATGCGCAGCAGGAAAAAATCCCTGCAACACAGGAGAATGCATACATGTGTGTGTTTGTGTGTAGTGTATGTGTGGGTGTATTTGTGCTTGTGTGCACGTGTGTGTACGCATATATGTGTGTGTGTATGTGTGTGTGTGCTGTGTTGTGTGTGTTGTGGGGGAGTTGCTCTACACCAGCTACAGTCCAGGGTCTCCCAGCCTATCTCAAGGTCATGCGACTGGAGACTTTTCCCAGACGGAGAAAAATCCAATAAACAGGGAGAGCTGTGTGTGGCGCTGAGTTTGCCCACCAGTATGGGAGTGGAAAAAGCCGTTGGTGCTGGAGCGCCGTGTTTGGCTATCATTAGCCGGGGGACAGCTGAGGTTATGTGAACAGTGCAGCTGCGAGGAGAGCCCTGGGATTTGGGGAACTCAAGGCGGGTCCTGTGCTCCGTGGCGGCTGCACGGGGCCCTGTGAAACGACCCCCACCCCCTCGCCCCCACCTCCCGAGTTCCCGCTCCCACCCCTTCGCCTCCCAAACCAAAAATGTTGATGTTCAGGATAAGACTGTAAGGAAAACACTTCATGTACGCCTGCTTCTTTTTTAAAAACATATTTGCTGTTTTTTTGTATTTGGTTAGCATGGAGATTATTATTCGAATAACAATAATTATGAAGGGTAATTATTTTCTAATTCAGAAATTAGACATTTAGAAAATATCCCGCAGTAGTCTTTTTTTTTTTCGCGGATCAGCGAATCGCGAGTTACAGCTGTTTCTTTTTTTTCATTGAGCCGTTTCAAAGACAGAAAACAAAATGTGAGCAGTTTAATCTCGCATGCAGCGACAGGGTGACAAGAAGCCCAAACTTTCCTGTCACCAGTTCTGATCATTCACCGCAAACAGCCTGCTGCAGCTGTTAGACACACACACGGCAAAGGAAGCTATGCAAATTCGTCTGTGCTTGACACAGTATCGAGCGACGACAGAAAAAAAAAAAAAACATCTCACATCACACGGCTCCTCTACAAACGTTGAAGAGCAGAAGGTTGGAATGTAAGGGAGATGAAGAATATGAAAATTGAGGAAAGGTTTCTTTTTTCATTTTGCATTTTTTAAGGCTATAAAAAATGTGCTCTCTTGTACAACAGGAACAAGAGATTAATTGAGGGTATTGGAGTCTGGGAGCCTGTTGAAGCAATGACAGAAATAAAATGAACATACATGTCCACTAAACCACGTCGACAGACTTTCTCATGACTACGTCAAGCACGATGGCATGCAGCGTTGGCTAAAAATAGGGCTTGACTGACCCAGCGTTAGCTTTTTGGCATGAGGGTGAGCTTGGTGCGATACTGTGTGCCGCGCAGAAGTCATCCGGAACAATAAGAAATGACTCTGCCCAGACTTCAGGCCTTTGCAATGCAAAGCGCCTCGTATGCAAGTTCTTATTTTCTTTCCCCGCTCCCCTCTCTTTCCGAAGGGTTGAGCAGCGAGCGAGTGAGCTTTATCGAAGCGGCCATCTTCCAGCCTTGCTTGAGGTTTCCTTGAAAACTGCCGTTTTGATTTTCCTCAGCTGTGCGCGTTCTTTAATCATACGCTATCTGTTTTGCAGTGTCCACCCCTCCCTTCCCCACCCCCCGCTCGCACAGTTTTAACATATGTTAATTGGCTGCTTTCTGTGGCAAATTATGAGCCTTTACTTTGATGAGGTTGGGTAGTGATGGTGTCGGAGTGGAGTCTGTGGTGTTGCCAGCCCCTGCTGGATCTTCAAACCACTACAAACTCACTGAGCTGCTGACTAATAGCAGTGTGGAGCAGACCATGGTAGGGTAGCATTTTCCAGGCTTGTAACAGACTGGGAAACATTTTGGTCTTGGTCAGCCCCCAACACGCACACACACACACACGCACACACACACTCACTCTCAAATAAAATACATTGCTCTCTTTAAAGAGGCTTGAATGGTGGACCTTTCGAAAGCGCTGAACTCTTTCTGAAATAATCTTTTTTTTCCTTTCCACTAAAAGCACACAGACACAGGGGGGTGTCACAGGGATACATTGGACAGGACTGTGCCAGCAAACGTAACCAGGATCAATTGCGATGTAATAGCCAGTAAAAAAGAAAAACATAATAATATAAAACGAAAGCAGTGTTCGGCCTTGGCTCCTTTCGGTCATATTAAAAATGTCACTCTGGGTGTCGCAGTGACATTGTGATGAACAGGCTCAGACTCGCCTACTCCGTTTTGAGTGTTTTTTTTCCTTCAGTCTGAGCCTGTTAGAATCAGACTTATTTTATTTCTCTCACTGTCCTCTACATGATCTGGGTTACTCCATTTCCTAATGGAGCGCATGGGGAATGTAACCCTCCGAAGGTCGAATTTATGAAGGACATCCTTGTTGAAGTGCACAGCCCTCGCGAGCTCTGTTAGAAAGCGCTCTCCTCTTGGGTGCGTTCACCCGACACAGGGGCCGAATGTCAGTTATAATTGAGTTATGTGCCTTCCTGCTTCGGGGGGCACTTTCCTCTTTTGTTTCCTGGTTTGTTTGTTTGTTTGTTTGTTGGTTGTTTGTTTTTCCTGCGATGTGGTACATTGCAAAAAAACAGTATTAAAAAAAAAAATTGTGAACGGTTTAGATGGCGATACTGTCAATCAGAGTAGAGGCGCACATGCGCTTGCACGCACTGTCGTAAAGTTCTGTTGGTACCTGTTTGTGATCATATTTATTCTCAAGCAGCTATTGGACGATGCCGTGTCATGCGGTTGGGTGCTCTTGGTCTTTCGGGGCCACGCCCCTTCACGCACTCGTGCCGCTGGCCCCGGGTGTCTCGGCCTACCTGTCCGATTCACCGATATCGCCGCGTGACGACCGCCTTTCAGTCACCGCTCTCCCGCGAACGTGCGCGGAAACGCTGGAGTAGATGCTGCAGTTAAAAAAGCTAACTCAATTCAATGCCCACCGCTAATACATGTGTCTGAGCTGTGTGGGAATTTGATCTTTGTAGGCGAAAAAGACCTCCTAGAAAACTGAAAGGAAGTAGAGTTTACTGTAGTCTGAAAAAGAACCACCTCCTGCCTTTTATCCCCCACACAATTTACATTTAGCGGGGAAGGTAGTAACAGACATAGCGATTAGCATAAACAATAGCTGGTATAGCCCGATGTGAACTGTGCGTACTGCTGTTTTACGATGTTCCAAAAGTAAGTAGCGGCTCTCTGAGAACGCCTTGAGAAGTGATCAAATTTGACAGATTATTTTTATTTTTATACACTTTCTTTGTTGTTTCTCGTAACTTTCGTCCAACTTTGGCCAAAGCAAGCATGTTCTACATTCTGTGAAACTGCTGATCGGTCTGTTTCACAAAGTCGGAGAGCTTCCTCTTTTGTCTATATTTTATTTATTTTTCTTTCCCTGTCTTCTGTCTATATTTTCTTTGCATACCGCAAGCAGGGGAAAAAAGTTCTTCCAATCATTGTACAACTACATTTCCAATAAACAGTTGAGGCGGGATTAATTTACTGTATGTGGTTCTAAGTTAAAATGGGGGGGGAAATGACAGAGAAAAGGGAAGTAAGCTGGGACTGAGATGAATCTCAGAGTCCTGTAAGCCTCTAGGCTTAATTGGGGCCAGTAGGGAACATTTAATAATTGCTGTCAGAAGATCAAATTTAATTCTCTTTTTCACAGGATTGCTGGAGGGTAGAGTGAAACAAATTGTCATCTGAGATTTAGAAATGAACAAAGCTTTAATTAGGCTGATTAGAATGCTTGAAATGTGAGATGAAGTAATCAGCAGATCATCTAACCATTCCGTTTAGTGTTTGGGGCCACATGGCATCTCCGTTACCCTCCACCTCTCTCTTTTACACACACACACACACACACACACACACACACACACACACACACACACACACCAGCGCCTTGGGACACACACAGGACATCAGGAATCAACGTTATCCTTGACAGATGACATAATTCTCTACGCGTGTCAGCGTTGTGTGTTTTCTCCCTTGCACGCACTTACAATGAAGCCGTGAAACGGCTGTTAATCTCATTGGAGAGAAGTGCTTTTTCGTGCGTCTTTCAGAGTGCCCTCAGAATTATACATTTTGACTCATTCAAAAAGAAAGGAGGACCTTGGAGAGATGGGCAGAGATGAGACACCATCGCAGATCTGCGCGGTAGATAATGACCCACGTTCGCGTTCACGGTTAAAGCGCGCACGTTTTTTTTTTTTTTCTCCCCGCATGGAGGCATGTCTTTGTGTGGTGCACGCAACTAGTCCGCGTGTGGCTATCTGCAACGGGGGTATAGTGGGGTCGGGCTCCCCAAAAAAAAAGCATAATTCCCTGCAGGAAGCTGTAGGGTTGAAATTATAATATTTTTTTTTGAGTTAACAGAATAGAAACAATTCCTTGGAAAGACTCATTGAAGCTTCTTAGGTACTGCTGTATTTCATACTTCTTTTTGGGCCCCGCCCACCTCCCTTTTGGCATTGGCCTGGTGCGTTGCAGCACTTACACACCTCATGTGGAACTGCAGAGAGGCCCCATTCTGTGCTAGAAGATACTTACGGTGTGTTCAGAAAACGTGCTCTGTGCACAAGCTACACCTGGGCATTTGGACAAACCCAGTGCACACCCAATTCAAAAAGCCTCACAAGGCCCATCTTTAAATTCCCATCGTGTGATGCTTTTTCTGCATTTTGTAGACCTGAGCAAGCCAGGTGAGAGGAAGGTTGCGACACCAAACTGACTGGACAGGACTTATATCACACACACCCCCATGTGCGCACACACACACCTCGTCTCCCTGCCCCCACCCCCTCCTCCTTTCTGCAGCTGTGCAGCTGGTCTCTTGAGCGCTTCCCTCTTGTCAAAAAGGGTTGACATAAGGTTTCGTCTCCTTTTGTCCTTGGAAGGGGTTCCACGACGCCTAATGGAAAGACAGATTTCACCTGTCCCCATTTCGGCTCTGATTGATACAGTTGCAGCGTTGCCTATGCTCCTTACACTGCCAGAGCGGCAGCTGTAAAGCAGCAGAGTTCTGCACGGGAAGATAATGTACAGATAAAGTGCACCAATGCTCAGAGTACTCACCCCATTTGAAAGAAAGAAGTTCTGACAGAGTGCCTAGCATGACGCATTTTCTTTCTGAACATATAACACACACGGGGGCTATATATCTCAGCACTGGTGATTTTAAATTGTTTAATATTGCAGTTATCATAAAAATCATCACAATGAATCATCTTATATTTAATTATGGAAATGCAATTCATCGTGGGGGATAATATTGGGGACCTAGAACAGTGCATTATTTTTAATGATAATACTTTATAAATTGTCATTCGGCAGTTTATATGAGCTATTTACGATGCCGTACCATGTTCAGATATGATCACGTCGAAAGATGCAAATTATGTCCTTTGGATGAAACGAACGGATCAAAGCAAAAGCGATTTTGGTGTACTGAGTGTTGGGTGTGGGGAAGCGGTGGGCTGGATGACTAAGATAACTGAATGTTTCACACACACAAAAAAGGTGCTGAAAAAAACTAAGTGAAAAATAAGTGAGGCCAAGCTCTTGTTCAGAGCTCTTTAACCAGTTTGCAGTTTATCAGAGGGACAAGGCATGGCCGTTTAGCCTCTGAAAGAGAGCCTTGTAATGCATAAATAAAAACCCTACATCCCCCCCCCCTCTCTCTCTCTCCTCCTTAATGCTTTAATCTAGCATAGCACCTCAAAAGAGCTATTCACAGAATGTAGCCCAGCAGAAAAGCACTTCTTCCGTAATTTCACACTTTCAAGCATAAAGCCTTTGGTTTTACTCTGGGAATTATT
>CM056376.1:39797541-39817541 GCA_029718625.1 Synaphobranchus kaupii
ATGTAGTATCATCTAAACACATCAATGTTTCTGGCACGTGTTGTTTTTCTTAAAGAAAAAAAAAAGGCGAAGTATCTTCAGGCGAAGGCATTGACAGCTTTCGAGCATGAAACAGAGCTTAAGTAACGGAGCGCTCATTTGCATAACTAGGGACGTTATCACCTCTGCTGTCACACAAACCTAACAACAGCTCTGTTTTCTCTGAGATGCATCAGCTACCCTACTTAACATGCGCCGGTTCAATAAGAGGTGCTCCGAATCTCGATTTACGCCGTCTTTTACGCGCGCTGTTGATTTAGTAACAAGCATTCGGGAAGACCGATGTGCACGTGAAGCAGCCACTTCAGTTTCCTTGGAAAGCCAGTCCTCACCCTTATGGAAAAAGAATATACTGCAGTATATTGTAAATATATCAAAAATATTGTCGCAATATATTTAAAATATACTGCAGTATATTACATTTCCATAAGGGCAATAACTGCCCAATCTATATGGAGTTAGATAGCTGCCTATCTAACTCCATACATCTAGACCTAAACCAAACTGCTCCAAAAAACTGTTTGACTATGTTGTGATATGTAGTAGTAAAAATGACAGGGAGAATACCACGGGTATGTTTTGCCTCTAAATTCCACCCATTCAGTCAATATTCAGGATGGGTTTTTACCACCGAATCCAATGTACGTACATTGCCTGTCCAACTGGGAAATGTTAAAGGAGGTGTAGATTTGAAGACAGGAGTGCTATTGAGCGTGTATTCTCTTCTAATGATCCAGGCGCATTTGTTCAGTGTTGAGACTGAAGGAAATGTAACAGCAAGGAGGTGATTAGAGTGTTTAAGTTGCTAGTGCTTCCAAACACTGTCAAATTCACTGTAAACTAGGGGAGCTCATGACAGTCTTGTCTCTCCTTATAGTCTACGATAAAATACAACAACTGATTTGCATGATATTGACAAGAAAAAAAAAATCCACCACACTTTCACACAAAAAAAGTTGACAGATTCTTTCTCTTTGTTTTCTGTCCCTTGTGGCTGTTGCTTTTTTTTCTGAATTTTGAGCTGACTTAATTTTGTGTCTCTCTCTCTCTCTCTCTCTCTCTCTCTCTCTCTCTCTCTCCCTCTCGCTGTCTCTCATCCTTTTAGGAGTGGATGCTGGAATCTGTGAATTGAGAGGAGCACGTGTATAGAAGGACAGGAAAACTGATTTGAGGATACTCGGAAAGAAGAAAGGAAACGTAAAGAAGTTTGGGGAGAGGATAGAAGAGAAGAAGGGGACGATGGGGAGAAAAAAGATTCAGATCACGCGGATAATGGATGAACGCAACAGACAGGTACGCAAGCTTGGGGGAGGGGGGCGTGTTCTTACAGGTACCGCAGTTTGTGGGTGACAGGAACTGGGGGGGGCGGGGGAGTGGGCAATCTCCTGGTGAAATCCTCTCCTGCTGTGCTGTGTGCCTGGCACAGCAGCTCACGGCAGTGGTGATCTACCTCAAGGGTGTGTTCCAGCACAAAGATACATCCACGCAGACTTGGGTTCACAAGCTTTAGGCCTCAGGAGCATATCTGGTGCCCGGGGTATTTTGGGTCTCTGGTTTATCATTATTTTAGGGACTGCATTTTCCCTGTACAAAAAAAAACCCCAAAAAACTCGCATTTCTAAGATAGCACAAGCTCATAGGTGTGAATCTTTTTTTGTTTTTCAGATGACATGCTCTGTCTTATGCTCTCCCTCTCCCTGGCATGCGCTCAAACGCTTGACATCATTTAACACCTTTGGTGAGGGGAAAAACAATGCCAACCACAGACAATAGTTTGACTTGCAGGAATAACTCTTTTTTTCATGAAGGCGTTTTTCATAAACATGACTGCAGATACACGGTATTGCGTCTATGCCAGGTGTGAGTGCCTAGGTGTGAACATCAAAAATAACGCAAGTGGGATACAGGAACGGTGAGGTTGGACCTGCAGGGTAACATGCATTTTGAAAGTAGCTGCAGGAGAGGTGACGCTTGCAAGACTCTATACGCTCTAAGCACAAAATCAATGGCCCCTCTTGCAGCGGCTGAGACCCGAGATCTCTGTTTCCTGTTTGTTTGAAGTGGATCTGTGCACGGACACTGCCGCCTGGAAGCGTTCTGTGAAAGCTGTGCTCAGAACGACATTTAGCCCCATTTTTCAGTCTTGCCAATGGAAAAGGCTGCGAGTAATAAAGCCACTGTTTATTTACAGTTAGCGTTTTCTTTAAAAACGAGCGACTGCTGAAGTTAAAGCACACTTCTTAGCCTTGCACACTGCACAAAACAAATAGCTGGTTGCAAAAGATGCTTGTCTTAAAATAGTAAGTTAATCAACAGCACATTTAACCGCAGAGCTCGCTCTCTTTGTGACCAGCGGTAACTGCACCAGTTCTTCTCTTTTGCTTGACCTCCGCTCAGCCATTGTATCTCGGACGTTGAGATCAAACTGGCTGAATCCGTGCAGCCTGACGGTTTATCTCTCTCTAATGATGAGACACAAAAGCTGCGAGTGCAAAATAAAGTGGGAAGGTGGGGGGGCGGAAACGGCGCATTTCAAAGGGAATGGATTAACGGTCTGAAGTCCAGGAAACAGAACCGGCCCCAGACCTTAGAAAACCGAAGCGCTTTTACGGTAAATGCAGGGCGTCTCGTAGCGCGAGCGGTATCAAGATTTCTGCGGCCTGCAGGGAGACGGGGGAAAGATTGTTCTGAGAGAAGGGGTGTGTCAGGCACCGCAGAACATGTTGGATAAAAGGATTAGTCATTTGCACAGGCAGGATGGATATATGGATAGCCTACATATATTTATTTATTTATTTATTTGTGCCTATATGAGTTTTTTTTTTTTCATTTAGTATATTTTACCTTGTTAGCCATGTAGCTCACTCTTGAATAATAATAATAATAATAATAATAATAATGCCTAATAAAACCTAATAAAAAAAATCCTTGAACAAGTGTTTTCAGGTAGAGGTAGAGACTGTATCAAATGCTTAATTGAGTTTAAAGAGAATATTGCAAAAGTTATGATCAGCCTGCTGTTTATTAGTGTCAGCCAGTTAACTACCACTGGACTGCCAGAAAACTATAAGTCAATTTGGTCTAAACCATTGTGTTTATTTTTAATTGGTTTACAGAATATAATCGGAATATGGGCTGAATCACTCACCTGCACTCGAATAGACCTCTGCATAGGGAAACCCTCGAGCCAATTTATCTTATTTGGCAAACATGCTTTAAGAGAGAAACCCCCCCCCCCCCCCAGATTGATACTCTTTATGTTTTAAAGTAATTTTTAGAAGGTATGAAGTTTTTTTTAATCGTACACGGAGGAGGGATTATCCATACAGTAATGCGATTATCACATGGACATTTTAAACCTGTAAAATATGTCTGAGATAATAGGTAGATCATAGGTATCGCAGGAAGGTAGTTGGGAAGTTCCTGGCGCTACACAAATTCCGCTTATTATTTTTTTCCTGTGTAGTCAGAGTATATCTAGGTTAAAGTTAAGTGCATGCATACAGGGGAAGAAGAAACTAACGTTGAACTCATCTGGTTTTTTTTGGGGGGTGGGGGGGTGCTATCAGGTTGCAGTGTGAACATCCTGTCAAATGTTATCAGCCCATTTGCGGTTGTACCACAGCGACGTCTCCACCTCCTGCTCCGGGAGATTAAAGATTGGAACAGGAAGGAGACCTGATGGAAATCGATGCCGGAGTGCCGGGTCTTGCTTACCGCGCAGCCTGGGGGAGCCCACGGCGCAGCACCAGGGAATGTCATCTCCACGCGGGCCCGGAGAGAAAAGAAAAAGCATTTAACACTTCATCTTGCCGCCATCTCCAGCACGCACACCCGCGCGCGCACTCGCATCTGTTGAAAGGAAGCGTTTGAGTTTCTGTCCTCTCCGCACTGCCTGTTCCTCCTGTCAGGCTCGTCTCTGCAGTTAAAGGTTGTCACTGGCGTTCCTCAAGAAAAAAATAATAATTCAGGTCTAAAAAAAAAAACAACTATTGTTTTGCAAGATCCAAGCAGCTTTGTTCATGCCAGTGAATTTGCATACATATTTTATCTTAGATGTATAAATGCATGAACACACACACAAACACACACAAACACAATGATCATATACAAATATGATCAGCGTAGTGATCAATTCTGAAATTATGTTTGCTGTTTCAGTTCACTATGAAAAAACCTAAACAATTTGGTTGAATGTAGTCATTGGAATGTCACATCTCAAAGTGGTGACAGAGGAGGTGGCCTTCTCCAGTGAAGGATGGTTCATATGTCCAAACAAACTATTTAAGTGGGCTTAATTTATTTACTCCAAACTCCATTTTATATATATATACAGATCCTTTCCAAAAAATTTGAATATCATGGAAAAGTTGTTTTTTTTTCCATAATTCCATTCAAAAAGTGAAACTTTCATAGATTATAGATTCATTACACACAAAGTGACATATTTCTTGCCTTTATTTGTTTAATTTTTCATCATTTTGGCTTACAGCTCCAGAAAACCCCCAAAACAGTATTTCAAGAAATTAGAATAGTGTGTCGAAAATCAGCATTTACTTCAGTTATTTCAGAGAATGAATGTTTTAGACTGAGTGTCACACTCTGTACGTGGTGGTTTTTGAAGCAATGACTCCAGCCTCAGTCCATTCCCTCTGCATCTCCGCCAAATTTTGGAATCGTCTTTGCTTGACAATCCGCTGAAGCCTACGGTCATCTCTTTTGCTTGTACACCTTCTCCTGCCACATTTTTCCCTTCCACTAAACTTTCTATTGATATGCTTGGACACTGCACTCTGTGAACAGCCAGCCTCCTTAGCGATGACCTTTTGTGGCTTACCCATCTTCTGGAGGGTGTCAATGATGGTCTTCTGGCCAATTGTCAAGTCTGCAGTCTTCCCCATACTGAACCAAACTGAGATACCTGTCCAATTTAATGACACACCTGTAGAAAAACTTTGCTGGTGTTTTGAGTAAATTAGATGATTAGAGTGTGACACTCAGTCTAAAACATTCATTCTCTGAAATAACTGAAGTAAATGCTGATTTTCGACACGCTATTCTAATTTCTTGAAATACTGTTTTGGGGGTTTTCTGGAGCTGTAAGCCAGAATTATGAAAAATGAAACAAATAAAGGCTAGAAATATTTCACTTTGTGTATAATGAATCTATAATCTATGAAAGTTTCACTTTTTGAATGGAATTATGGAAGAAAAAAATAACTTTTCCATGATATTCTAATTTTTTGGGAAGGATCTGTATATATATATTCCGAACACCTTAGATGCCCCTTTAAAATAGGCAGTTCCTCAAGCCAATCTGCTAGCCTAATTGCTCATAAAAGGAATACATTGCTGCTATAAGAAGTCAGATATGGAACTGTAGAGAATGCCTTGGCCTCATTGAGGCACGAGGTAGTTGGGTAGTTTTCAAGATTTATTTTCTTGAAATAATGATTGGGTTTTGAATAATTCCACGTCCTCTTTTAAGAAACCTTTCCTCACCGAAACAAAAACAATCACCTCATGACTGAAGGTGTCACACATTGTCAAACGGTCTATATATTTATTCAAATCTTGAAGCTGACTTTCAGTCTGAGTATTAATTCACCAATGTTTTTCTTGTTTGAATAGGAAAAGTTCCTGCTAAAATCGACGTTGTTAAAACAAATAAAATAATCAGATAATTACAAAATATATGACATTCAGAACAGTTTACCCTATGTCATTTTTGAGACAGTCAGGAATGCCATAAAGAATACAAAATAGCATGAAAGTAGATTTTTAAAATCTGTTTCAGTTTTTTAATAAATGGAACACTGGGTGGAATTGTGAAAAATAAAAACGCAAGTCTTCCCCGTGTTGTACTGTAAACAGATGAAAGGCACATATCACTAAACGGCTCAGAAATGTTTGCATGTGTCAGACATCTGACATTTCTGCTCTTTTTGTTTTCCGATAGTGTCATATCTGTGCTGCCGCAGCGTGTACAGATGGATCTGTCTCTGTACTGTACATTCCCATCATGCACCTGGGAATGTGTCAGAATTCCGAGGCGCTTCAGAGCGATGTTTTGGAACAGGTTTCGTTGTTTCCTCGAATCGAGGTGTTGGAAGAGGTCAGAGTGTCCTCTGGCGGGGGCCCCGGGTGGGTATTTTCCGGGTTCTTTGACAAGGTTCTCCAGAATGGCGGTACTGCCCCTTTGGCCGAATCCGTTCCGGGCCTTCCTCTCCGGACTGGGGTGCTGTCGTGAGCACGTGCGCGTACCCTAATGCAAACACAAGCCCACGCTCTTGCGCGCCTCGATAAAATATCTAGCGGGAAGGTTCCGGGCGGGCGGCGCGGGACGTTGTGACCCCCTGGGGGGAAGGTCGTCGATAAAGCCCTCGAGGTTTTCATCAACTGCTGCTGTTCGTTCTTCTGTCCACACGAGGCTTTGCCATGACGTTATGACTTCCACAGACCGGGCCAGGCCCGGTCATCCTGCCTGCTTCGGTGACACCTCCGTAGGCCGCGGGCGGGCGGCCGCGCCAGGCCTCCCTGGTGCTGGGCGATCGCGGGTCTTGCTGGGCCTCCCTCGTGTTGAACGGCTGCCCAGAACACACACAGAGCATCAGTGTGTGCACTCTGGAGCCTTTCCTCAGAGCCACTCAAACACTTTCCCAGCACATCACATGAAAGGCCCCCTGTGCTATAAACGCATTAGCCACAGCCGGGGCGCTCACACACACACACATACACACACACACACACACACACACACACACACACACACACACACACACACACACACATGCACACATACACACACACATGCATAGATACACACATTACTAGGGTTGGGTATCAAGAACCGGTTCCAAGTTGGAACCGCTAACAAATTTCCAAGAACCGTGGATTCGTTAAGACACGTGCATTTCGATTCTGCTTCTCGGTTCCTAACTGTTGCATACATTTCAGTCGCGCTCCCGAGTGAACTGCAGTGAGCTTTTTACAGTCCATAAATTTCACTTATCTGCCAGGACCTGCTACGTGGACCTAACGTCACGTCATTTGTTACGCATTACGTCAGCGACTTAGCAAAGCACATTGCTACTGTTTACATTCTGGATCGACCGTCATGGCTAACCGCAGCAAACGTTCGAAAGTTTGGCTTAGCTTCACTAAAAAAGATAGCAACACGGCAAAATGCAACACCTGCAGTAAGGTTATTTCGTGCAAGGGAGGAAGCACCTCCAACATGACGAAGCATTTGCTTCAACACGGCGTGAATCTGAAGGAATGCACCGTGCTTGATGTGTTGCGGTCTCCCAGCCACAATGCAGCTAACGTCGTTACAGCTAACGTTAGCGCTAGCAGTAGCAACGTCTCACGCTCAGGTACAAAACACAGATGAGCTGACAATCGCCTTTTATATTAAACGAATGATGTCTACAAATTATTCTTGTAATATATATTTTTCTTAGATACGAGTTCAGAGAGCAGTCAGAGCACCCCTCCACCTCCGGTTAATCCCCAGAGACCCTCCTGTACAGAAACTCCTTTCACTTTAGCCATGAACGGGAAGATGAGCAAGGAGAAAGTGGATGAATGTCACCGAGCGGTGACAAGATTTGTGGTGAAGGGGTTACATCCCTTTGCTACGGTTGAGTCTACTCCGTTTAGGTATGCAAAATGCATTATTGATATCTGGTTATTCACAGCAATATCCATATACACCTCCCCCTCGATAAGTCACGCGGATAACTCGCGGTTGTGCAGTTGGCTCCCAATTTATCAATGCATTGAATATCTGTACTGTGATATTACTGATGCTATTGAACAGAATAGACGCGACCGTAACGTTAACTAGTCTCTCACAAGCTTGGCATGCATGCAGCTTTGAGATCAATAGCACGCAGCGCACGCCGGAAGATTGGTCTCAATAGTAACAGTCACCTGTTTGCGTTGTCAATCGATAGTGGATACAGCGTGCTTTCTCGGACAAGAGAACTTCGGACTTTCATTTGACTCATTTGATCAAGTCGGGTTGAGAGAAAAAAAAAAAACACTCCTCCATTAATTCTGTCAATTTGGTTTATAATGCATAATTTGCAGAAGAAACAGCGTGTGCTGCACTGTCTGTTAAATATTTTGTTATATTCTAATTTTATTTTTTTGTTATATTTCTCCATTATTTATTTAAATAGTTTTGGTTTGTAATAGTTTTTGTTGATTATTCCTTATAAGAAAGAGTAATATTTATTTTTATAAATGAAGGGAAAAAGAAACCTTCCTGTCACAGACAGTTGATTATAGCCTAAATGTTCCAAGAATAAAGGTGGCTAATTTTTGTTCTTGAAATGTGTTCTTTTTTTCTCTCCAAAAAATATTGGAATCGGAACCGAGATTCGATAAGAACCGGATTCGATAAGCAGAATCGGAATCGGAATCGGAATCGATAAAATTGAAACGATACCCACCCCTACACATTACACACACCTATCCCTTATGGAAATGTAATATACTGCAGTATATTTTAAATATATTGTGAAGATAATTTTGATATATTTACAATATACTGCAGCATATTCTTTTTCCATAGGGGATATAAGCTCACACACACACACACACACACACACACACACACACACACACGCACAGATGCGTGCGCACACACACACAAAAGTTCTCATACAAACACACTTAATGTGAGAACCAAAAAAATTCACAGCTCAGCCTTCTGTGGCTCTCTCCCTTGTCACACTGCAAGCAAGACAGCCATCTCGGAGTGTGGTTAACCGGGTCTGGCAGCAGACCTGCGATACAGCATCGCCACACATCTGCTGGTGTGACAGGGTGGAGGGAGGCAAGGCAGGGCAGTGTGAATTTTTTTTGGGGGGGACAGGAAGTAGTATTAGGGCTCCACTGACCCCCCCCCCCCAACATATTGCCGGGGGCATAGACTTTAGTGAAACTGCATCTTTATTTTCCATGGGGCTGAGGAGGGGGATGTGGGGAGAGAAAGAGAGGGAGAGAGAGAGGACTAGAGAGAGAGAGGGACAGAGAGAGGTAGACAGAGAGAGAGAGAGAGAGAGCGGGTGGGGCCTTTCGCGCCACACTGTGCCAGCAGCGTCTCCAATCAACAGCACGAGAGTGAAGAAACAGTTCAAGTTAAATTAACAGCAGGAAAATAATGAGGCCCTTTGGGTATCTTATCACTCTTATCACTCTTATCATCTTTCCCACCTCCCTCGCAATCATTACCTTTTCGAACGGCACATCAGTGTGCTCCTGTTCTACGCCCCATTCCAGAGACAGCCACAGAACATTCCGTGTTATCTCCACGACAGCTTTCTTTCCACCTAAACACGTTCCTTCCTTGCCTAGTTTCTCAAACGTAACGGAGAAAAAAGTTATTTTTCCTATCTAGCGTAGAACACTGGATTTCGTTTTCCGTTGCTATCCCTTTTACATCTGTTCATTTAAGTTGACCATTGTACACTTCTGCATTTAAGCAGATGTATGTTTCATATCGATGAACTGAACTAAAAGGGGAAGGAACAAAGTGTTTTATGGGGCATTGGCTAGTGTAGACTAACATCCATGTTTTCATTCACTGACGTCGCCACTTTTAACTTGTCGTGAACTTAAAACAGGAACCTTCGAGGCTGTCGACGTGTGATCCTCCAAACGCTTTGTGTTTGTACGTGCACGTTTGCACACAACAGTTTTCTGGGAGATGTGTCGACTTGTAAATTGTAAATTGAACCGCTTATTTCGAATAATGCAGTTAGATATTCAAATCGAAAGAAGGAAAAAAGACGGTGGTCTCGTTTGTCTTGCAACCGACTGAATATCTTCTAAGTTGGTGTTGCGTGTTCGGTGAGCCAGGACAGCTTATAAAAATGAAATGCTGTTGGGCATTCGGGGGGTCGGGGGAGTAGGGATGGGGGGGGGGGGGGGGGGGGGGTGGAGGAAAAAAGAAATATGGAAGGGCTTGGGGGGTGGATCAGAAGATCTGCAGAGTGCACTGAAGAAATAAAGGCAAACAAAGGCCCTGTTGTCATTGCATCTCAATTAATTAGCTGGCCCAGTGAGAAGTTCAGGCCTAGTTCTTGTAGTACTTTTTGCCTGGGTCCATCTCCTCCCAATCCTCCCTCCCCGTCCTGGTCTCCCTGTGGCCCGTAACAATGAGACAGTGTTCATGCAGACGCACGCACGGGGCGGACGGGATAAATGGCCGCTTGTCATCCCCGTTTCTCTCGGGGGGCCCCCACACCCCCCCACCGCCCCCTCCAGGGGGGAACCGGGGCAGGAGGTGGGAATCAGAAGCAGAAGTGAGGGCATTGTGAAGGGGAAGCAGTTGGGCTCTTCCTGTTATGAGAGGAAATGCATACAAATGTGCTTCCTGACCCCTCGCATGCCAGGGAATGAAGTTGTTGTTGACCTCTCTCTCTCTCTCTCTGTTTCTCTCTCTTTCTCTCTCACACACTCACACACACACACACACTCACATGCACACACAAACACTCGCACACACGCTCCTATGGAAGTACGGTCAAGTTCTGGAAGGCTTCCTGGTAAACATGTTTATCCTTGGAAGTTCTTACATCATGAGCCGAGTGTGGGGAGCAGCGTCGGGAAGCGGGGAGGTTGCTCCCCATCTGAGCGTGCTCCCTTCCGGTTAAAAAAAAAAGAAACATGAGAGCCGGTGTCCGAAGGCAGTGCACGGGGCTGCCAAAAGGATCAAAACAAACCTGGTTTATTTAATTAGCCACACGTGCGCAAATGAAATTAACACACCCAAGCCTTTCGCCCTTCAAAAAGGTCTCTTTAGGCCCCTGCTGTTCTGGAGATATTTGCCTCGTTTCGAGGCTGATGGTGATCCATTCATTATGAAACCTTTGACTTGGGGTGCAGACTAACAAGCGCAAGAACATAGTCGCGGCATTTCCTGTGTGCTGGGGTGGAGGGGGTGAGCTGGGGGTTGGTTTGTGGTTACAAAGATGCAAGGAGGTGAGGTTCACAGTTCGGTTGCATTTTCACACTCACAAGTGAAGATCACCCATTGTGGCAGAGGTGTTTCAGCTGAAATCGAGAAACAGGCCCCTATGAAAGTGCTGTTGAATTTAATAAGGGCCAATAATTATAGTATAAGTATAGTATAAGTAGTGGTCGGCTAAAACGCTAGATTTTCACATTGAGAGCATTAGTTTATAATTGACCAATCAGCATCAGAGCAAGTTTCTGTGTTTTGATCAGTTTACTTGTTCGTGGGAGATTTAAGTGGACAGGAAGAGCAATAGCTTAGGTGACTAGAGTTAAGGGCCATTTTAAACCTCTTTTTCAACACATCGTGCTTAGATTATCATCAGTGGGTTTGTGGCTGGAAACAGTAGATTTGTCTGATATTGCTGCTTATACAAGATCACCAGAAAAGCATATGGGGAAATATTTGACAATTATTGCCACCTGAGAAAACTGCATGGAGTTTTAATCTTTAACTTTAATTGGACTATCGGAGCAATACATGTCACATGCTTTGGGTTTTTTAATTACGTATTTCAGTATGTTTTACAGATCAAATTTTAGGTGTGATTATGTGTGTGTGTGTGTGTGTTTGTTTGTGCATGTGTCTGCGGGTTTGTGTGTGTATATGTATGCATGTGTGGGAGGGGGGTGTAGGAGGGGGGTGTGGGCGTGGATGTGTGAGATTTTTTTTAGTGTGTGAATCTTGGTTTCCATTTGTGCCAACTTCACTGAGTACTGAGCGGATTCTCAAATGTGTACAGGTTGGAGTGTGTGAGAGAGAGAGATAGAGGGAGAGAGAGAGGGAGAGAGAGGGAGAGGGGGAGAGAGAGAACTGTGTGGGACATGTGATGTTCCCCTTTGAGCCAGCCCTGACCCTCTCCTGGGATTAGAGACCCCAGAATGCCACGCTTCAATGCCGTGACCAGCTGAGCTTCAAAGGCATGCCAGCACGCGGCACGGCAGGCCATGGAGCCAGCAGCGCACGCACAGTTTAAAAAATTAATTGCACAATAAAGCGACACAAAAACAAGCGTGAAATATGCCCTGCGTTCAGTCAAGTCTCTCACATTAAGAAGAACATTTTCATGCTTTTCTTCTACCTGCTAGTCCTGTATCAGGAGTCCCCAAACAGGTTGGTTGTTTCTACGCAGTGTACATGCCTAAACCTCGTCTCCCGACACTGCCAATACACTGTGGACAAGGCAGGCTGAATACAGACTCCTTCTACACGGTGTCATGCTGTGTGAACATTAGTTCCCAGAATTCCTAAGGACTGTTTTGTACACTTTGAAAAGTTTTATAGATGATATATAGATGATATAGAGTTCTGCTGTGGTTATTTGCGAACCATACTGGGAATACCGGATTGTATTACAATACTCAAACCCAAGAGAAGAATGACGAGAGCCTGTTCTTGCAGTGTAGAGCATTACAGTAGTAATCCAGGTGGACAGGCACCCATAGCTTCTTTCCCTTTCTTTTTATTACTATTTCTTTTTGTTTGTATTTGTCTGTGCTGGATGCTTTGTGATTCATTCTCACTTGTTCTTCAGACCAGGTAGAGTGTAGTAAAAGGGAAGAAAGGAAGGATATGTGTGGCTGACAATTAGTCATCCTAACATGGTTCTCGGTCTTTGTTCTAAATGTGATTTATTTTGTCACATTTCTGTGCGAGCCTAGGCCAGGGACCAATCATGTACGATTACAGGCTAGAGTATTCAGGAAATGGAGAGAGGGCATGGATGGACTTCCTTCCGGTCAAAGGTCAAATGCCTGAAAGCTACCATGCCTTTCCTCATCATTGTCTCTCCTATTGATAACGCTGTGAGATGGAACTTCAAGGTGATTGATGTGTGTACCTGGCAAGTTGAAAACAGGGCGGGTCAGATCCTGGGCTCAAAATTCATAAATCGGCTCAGAGTCGGGTGTGGCGATCTAAGACTAGGTTTCCCCTGCAGGATTATAGGATGTAGGATTTCTTGTAGGATTTAGAGACATTATATAGCACCTTTTTCAGAGAGTTTATTTTACGTGTCTCTGAGCCGTTTGGTCGCGATCCCCTCGTCACTCTTGAGCTCGGCTCGCGTGGGCGGGTGAGCAAGTAGAAATGAATTAGTCGGACCGCCTCAACGACCCGATATCGCGGCCCTGATCTGACACCAACTTTGGGTTGGTGGAGAAGCGCAGTTAATGGAGCGCTGGCGCTTGGCGGTCTGGAAATCGTCCGCGGCGTGGTCTGGAGTCCGACGCGCTCCGCGCGCGCATGCGGTCCCATCAACCCGGAACGGAAAAGGAATGAGTGCCGTCGATTTATGAAAGCCGTCCAGGCTGATTTTCACCTTGGACTCCAATTCTAAATTTAACAGGAGGCGTAACGCGCTGATAAATCGTAATCCCATTACTTTTAGAAAGCCCGACACTGCAGTAATAGATGAAATAGGTAATTTACAAGGTGTTCATTATAACACCAGGGGACCAGCTTTTAGATCCATTCATTCGCAGAGCAATCATAAAGCACCTGACCCTCCGTGTTACTCTGCCCCTGACCCCCAGATACATGTGGGTCCAGAGCATTTTAAGAAATATACATCTTAGTGTCCATGATTGATTTTCTTGCCAGGAGGTCCTAAAAGGACTGTTTTCAGCCAGCTGTGTGACTAAAACTCCCTTGAGTACAGTCATCTTCCTGTTAGAAAAGAAGCTGGCTTATCTCAATTAAATACACGAGGCGAAGTGTCAAGATGACACGGCGTATACTTTTTTTTTTTCGCGGCGGAAAAAGCGAGGTGCAGAATTTCAAGAGCGGCGGTGAGAATACAGCGCGTTCTGTGCACTCGTGGCCCGAGTGGTTTCTGCAGAGCCACTCGAACGTCTGCTGGATGCGACGAGACCGGCGCACTCGGCAAGAAAAAGTCTCGGGCCTTATTTTTGAGGGGCGCGCCGCGGCCTGCTAATTTAACTCTCGAGACGACCGAGGAGGGGGACGCGCGATCGAAAGCCGCGCCGGCGTCTCGTCTCGCCTTCGCCGTTTCACAACCGCGATTTGAAAGGAGTCTAGCGAGGTGAAAAACAGACCTCAAAGCCATAAGATGTAATGTCCTGGCTGTAAACCATGGGATAAAGCACTAAGAAACATAATACTAGTACCTATATTACATTGCTGCCATTTTGCAGTCAATCTTAACCAGTGACGTAGTGACTTACCATGCAAATACAAGTGCAAAGATCAGGGGTTGAAGTGCAGTACCTCCCTAGTGGTGGAAAGTGTAGTCCCAGGAGAGACTGACCACTACTACTAGCTCAAGAAACCAAGTGACCCTTAATTTCTATAAAGCTGTTTCATCCAGTGTGTGTTTCAATCTTTAGAAGAGGAAAATGGCCTGTATGACATTTCTTTTTGTTTTGCATTTTGGAAGATAAGTCAAGGTATTTCTGCAGATAAGATTGTAAACATGGCAATTTGGTAAACCCAGGTTTTTATCTAAGTAACAGAACGGAAGAAAGACTCCCCCACCCCAAGTTTTAAATATTTCTTGCTTGAGAGCGGCTGCTAACCGTGGCTTTGTTTCCCCCCATTCTTCCAGGTGACGTTCACGAAAAGGAAGTTTGGCTTGATGAAGAAGGCGTACGAGCTGAGCGTACTGTGCGACTGCGAGATCGCCCTCATCATCTTCAACAGCACCAATAAGCTGTTCCAGTACGCCAGCACCGACATGGACAAGGTTCTGCTCAAATACACCGAATACAACGAACCGCACGAGAGCCGGACCAACTCCGACATCGTGGAGGTGAGTCTGCCGCCAAAGAAAAAAAACACTCAGGTCCAAATTTAGGCCACTGTTCTGTGTATACTTTTTGGCTAATGGACTAAAATAAATCCTTCAGTGTTATTGTTTTTTTTTTTGTCAGTTTCAGAGGCCAGTGATCTGGGGATTTTGTGTAAATATGGGAAAGGGAAAGGGGAAAACAAAGGGACTAAGGGAACAAGGTGTAATACAGCTAGATCCAATGGGGACATTGGTGATGTCATCAGTACTGTTAACAATGAGTCATGCGGTAAAGCATGATTATGCTGGTGTCACATGTGCACAATGACATCAGAGCTGCTTGTGTCTTTCCGGAGCTGATTCGTGTGCTCCATTCCTGTTTGTGGCCCGTGCACCGTAGTGGCTAGCTAGCGGACACGTTGCCATCTGGCACCTGCCACACGGGAGATGCGGAGCCATACTGTGGCTCGGCACGGCCCAGCCTGTAAGCTGGCTTCAGGAAAGGGACGTTAAATGACAGTGTCAGGGCCGGCGCTGAAGCCCATATTCTGCCTGCGAGCCTTAAGTCCAACGTGACCTGGTTACACAACAGGCTTTTAGCAGTCACCAGGGCATCCCCCACCGGGAGAGGGGGTTGGGCCGCCGAGGGATTTGACTCCTCCCCAGGCTCGCCGTTGCTTAAATGCAAAGCGGGCTTTTCTGGACATGTGAGATGCCAGAACAGGGACGGGGGTGGGAGGACTATGCGGACGGGCCTCGTGGCACTCGGAGCTGGGCGGGGCTCTGAGATGTGCCCACGCTCGCCGGTAGGCCGCTGCTCGAAACCAAGAGCTTAACGGTATTAACTACTGAGCACTAGCGTTAGCATTTTCCAGTGATTCCTCCAATCGGTTTTGGGACAGTGCATTATTTCCAAGCCCTGAGCAGGTCAGACCAAAGGAAAGGAGGACTACATAGAAGAGAAGTAGATGAAATCAAGACCTTAGCTGCCTTAAAGAACAAACAAACAAACTTTCTGCTTTCATAATTAAAGCAAAATAAAAGTTTGTGTGGCAAGCATTTAGCATAGCATTTAGCATTGTACGCCAGCAAACATTCTCCAACCATCAAGCATCTCCCAACCATCTACACCACAGTTATCCGCATTTCACCAGTCGGAAGTTCTTCCCTTGCTTGTTTCGTTTATAAATGTTATCAATCCGACTTTGGTTTCTATAGCTACTGTCCCTTAATGCAGGCCTCAGCAGGGGGATCCATTTCCAAGACTACAAAGTAGCTTTTCTTAAGTTTGGGTTCTCTGTGACCCCCAGGATAAAAAGAATCTCATGTTAGGGAAGCGTATTCCTGCGGGCGACGGAACGCACTCTCTTGCCCTCGCTGATGTCTCTGCGTATGAAAGTGAAACTGAGTGGGCCGTGGAATTGCAACACCCCCGGAGGCGAAGAGTCCTCTCCTATCTGTTACTCTCGTGTGGAAAAAAATCTTTCTACATTTTTTACATTTCTTCGCAGCTCCACGGATGAAGTTTTCTTGACCGTAAACGAGTGAGAGTCGTATTGTGCTGGAGTCATATCATAATAATGTTTTGGAGGAAAAAGCATCAACTGCAAAAAGACGAGTATAGATAATTCAGATTTTCTAAATTCAGGGTAATAGGGATTCACAAACCCTCTAATGGGCGCGGCTGCCAAATTATGTCAATGCCTCATACCGTCCAATCAAAAGACTTTTCTGTCCATATAGTATGATCGGGTGAAATTGTGAGTGATAGGCACTTTGCAGTAGGGGTTCACAGTTTACAAGACATTTGCGGTGGTTAAAGAGTATTTAAGAACCCATTGTGGGGTCGGAGCCATGAACACGCTCACTGTAATGCACACAAAAAAAAACGTTGACGGTAATGCTCGCAGTAATGGCGACCAGACAATGGGGCCAAGCGCTTCGCTGCCGGCTTACGTCACCGCCAACAAACAAAGCAGACTTCCTGTTGAGATCTGTGCCCCGGGGGTGGGTGCGCACAGGAGGGGGGGAGTGGGGGCATTTTTGAAGAGGGCGCAGGCAGGGGGTGTTGATGGTACCGGCTGCCTTCGAGTGGGAGATGTTCCAGCGGCGTCTTCAGGAGCTGCACTGGACTGCAAGGCGCGGGATCCGCCTGGAGACTCAGGGAGTGGGGGCTGGGGGTGTTGTGGGGGGGGGGGGGAGGCTGTGCGTGGGCGGCTTGAAAGGCAGCTTGCTACATTAGCAGCAGAGCTCTATATAATTAGCATGTCTTGGGTTGATAATTAGCATTGTTGGTGCAGTGGCACATAGGCGATGGAGCGGGGCTGGGGGTGGGGGGGGGGGGGCGATGTTTACACGTTCTTAGAGAGCTCCTGTCCTCTCAGCGTTCTCTCTCTCTGAAGCCTGAGAGCCCTTCACAAAAGCAAGCCTAGGTCACCACCGCACACCTGTTCTCCTTTCTGATCCACTGTACAACAAGTGTGTGTGTGTGTGTGTGAGAGAGATGATGGAGGGAGAGAGAGAAAGAGATGAGGGAGAGAGATAAAGGAGGGAGAGAAATGAGGGAGAGAGAGATGAGGGAGAGGGAAAGAGAGAGAGATAGAGAGAGGAGAGGGAGAGAAATGAGAGAGAGAGAGAGAGAGATGAGGGAGAGGGAAAGCGAGAGAGAGATGAGGGAGAGAGATAAAGGAGGGAGAGAAATGAGGGAGAGAGATGAGGGAAAGAGAGAGAGAGAGATAGAGAGAGATGAGGGAGAGGGAGAGAAATGAGAGAGAGAGATGAGGGAGAGGGAAAGAGAGAGAGAGATAGAGAGAGATGAGGGAGAGGGAGAGAAATGAGAGAGAGAGATAAGGGAGAGGGAAAGAGAGAGAGATAGAGAGAGATGAGGGAGAGGGAGAGAAATGAGAGAGAGAGATGAGGGAGAGGGAAAGAGAGAGAGAGAGAGATAGAGAGAGATGAGGGAGAGGGAGAGAGAGAGATGTGAGGGAGAGGGAAAGAGAGAGAGATAGAGAGAGATGAGGGAGAGGGAGAGAAATGAGAGAGAGAGATGAGGGAGAGGGAAAGAGAGAGAGAGAGAGATAGAGAGAGATGAGGGAGAGGGAGAGAGAGAGATGTGAGGGAGAGGGAGAGAGAGAGATGTGAGGGAGAGGGAAAGAGAGAGAGAGATGAGGGAGAGGGAAAGAGAGAGAGAGAGAGAGAGATAGAGAGAGATGAGGGAGAGGGAGAGAGAGAGAGATGTGAGGGAGAGGGAAAGAGGGAAAGAGGGAGAAATAGGGAGATATATGAGGGGGAGAAAGAGACGGAAAGGGAGCAGTATGATGATTCACACCCTTGTAAACAGCCTTATTAGAACAATGATCCTCTGATTCAAAACCCACAACCCTCTCATGTCTCATCTCTCCCAGACTGAGCCATTAACTCCGTTCACACTCATTTTCCCCCCTTTTCCATGGGACGAGAGGGAGGGAAAAACAAAAAGGAAAAAATAAAAAAACGATCCAATGTGAAGGTTTCGCCACGTAGAGCTTTTTCAAGGCCAATCACAGTGTTTATAGAACTGCAGCCCGAGTGATGTGTCCTTAAGGGCCAAAAAACAATAGCGATTGGGTGCGCTGAATCAAGCACGGGCATTTGTTTGCTTTTCTGTGCGTTTGAATAGGCGGCCCGCTCCGGCTCCATGCCGATCATTAGCAGCGTCCCACACGGCAACAGCACACAAAAGGCGAAATAAGTTGGGAAGGCCCCCACAATTAACATTAACCTCTGAAAAAACAAAAAATTATCTGCCCTTATATAATATAAAGTAGCTTTTTTTTGGTTGTCGTTTCTTCACTGAAGCTCGAATGGGCTGCATCTCTGTAGTTGGCAGGTCCACATGGCTTTAGTGAAGGCGCTGCGATTTCACCCGACGGTGGGTTAGTTTAGCTGCTAAATCCCAAGCGACCCTTAGTCTTTCTTCTCGAGGTCAGGAAGATGCAAAAGGAAGCCAGCGGTTCGCCTTCCTGATACCGGCAAAGGTCAAACGACGGCGCGTTGCCATGGTTTCCTCAGATGTGGGGGCTTACTCGCGCGGTGGCAGAAGAGGCGTCCGGGTCGCGGCAAGTTCATGCGAGGGCGCGGCGTTGGGGCGAGAGGAGCCGCGCGGAGGCTGCGTGGACCCCCCCGAGGCTCCCGCCGATCGCATTCCCTAGATTAGCTTCATCAGAACGTTCACCCTTTAATCTTAAAAAGCAACAGTAGGGTTCGGCTGCCTCTCTCTCCTCACCTACCGAGCACTTCTGAATGGGATGATTGAGGTTGGGGTTGGGGGTGGTGGTCGGGGGTGGGGGTGGGAGCTGTTAATTATTTCCAAAGGTCACGCTGTTAATGACTACCTGCTCGGCTAATGAGATTCTGAAAAGCTCCCTCACGAGGCGCGCGGGACCCACTGCGTTTCGTCTTCTGTCGGAAAAAAAAAACGCGAGGAAGAACGTCGGCGGGCGATGTTGTCCCCGTGACTGCCCCTGGAAGGAGGGATGTTAAAAAATGCAGAAGGATCCCGGCCGATTTTGTCAAACGCCTCGCACACGTTTAATTTGGCAAAAGAAGAACGCTTGATTCACACGTTTATAAATACCAGGCAAGCTAATTAATTGGGCCAATTTCAGTTTGATTTTCCCCTGAAAAATCGCTGCCGTTGATGCAACTTTAATATTTTTTCTCTACGCTCATGAACTTCAATAGTTTCTGCGGCACGATTTAGCTTTAAACTGTTAGTTTACTTCTCGTTTTGCTTGTAAAAATATTTTTGAGCAGGTGTGATATCTGTGTGCTGGATTATAAACAGTGAAGGGAATATTAGCCTTTGGAACATTCTTTATTGGATTGGTGGTGACTGGCTTCCTATTTTGTTCATAAAGACATGGTATTACATTGACAATAAAAGTGTCTATTTGTACCTCTATCTGGTTAATTCCCATATCCCAGTGGTGTCATAAGGACATTATAAGGAATTTGGCTTTCTGACAGTAATTATTTAGTTTGCTTATTACTTCCTGTTTTGTGTTGCATATATATTTTAAAAAATCCTTTGCCAGTTCTGCAGGGTTGGAGATTGACTTGTTTTCCTCGGGTAGAGTTAAGCCACATTGGATGCTTTTGCCTGCGACTTTAAGGGATTTAAACGGGAATCAGCTTTGTGGGGAT
>CM056376.1:39822541-39837541 GCA_029718625.1 Synaphobranchus kaupii
TCTCATTAAACACGTACAGGGTGTCTGCTGGGAGGTTTCAATGTTATATTTTCAGGAAAATAAAGTATTTTCAAGTATTTAAAAATAAGCCTCCCATGGTAGACATTTTTAGATCGAAATAACAAACTAACATCAAGTCAGTGGTGCTTACAAAGATGAGTCATCCAACCAAACCAAATATATGAGTTAAATTTTCTCATAGAGCAACATTCATGTGTCCAGTCAGGTGCAGATTTTTTTGTTTTATTAATAACTTTTGTGAATATGTTTGTTTTATGTAATATTTAGTGGTAAGGCCATTGCAAGGGGGCATATTGGGTAAAGGGTATTTGTCGTTCGGTGGCGTCATCGGAATGGTACCCATAAACACCGGCGGGTGGAATGAGCGGCCCAACTCCGCCCTGCGCCGAGAAACCCCATATGAGGGCCTGGGGGGGCGAAAGAGGCGTGACCAGAGCAGAGGCAGTTACCTTTTTTTAAACAGGCTCCTGAAATAGCCAGCCATAGTATGTAGCCCTGTCTCGCCCGAATTTCTGTCCGACCGAGAAGGGGCGGGTGGGGGGGATCAGCGACAAGGGGGGTCCTCCATTAGCGACAGGTGAGTCGGCGCCTCAGGAGCGCGCCACCCCCTCTGAAGATGGCGGCTATATGCGCAGAATCGGGTCACGGAGGGAAGTAGTTGGCAGAACGCTGTGCGCAGCCACAGCGCTGAGCTGGGCGAGGAGGGGAAGGGAGGGGTGGGACTGACGGAACGGAGCGGGTTAACATCGAGGGGTCCTGGCACCGTACCCTGACCCTGTGGGATCCTGATGGCTGGAGGGCGAGGGGGGTGTGTGGAACGGGGGGGGGGGGGGGGCTTCTGTGGACCAGGGTCGTAGCGCCGAGTCAGTGGATGTCCAGAGAAGGCATGGTGGGATTGGGAGTGGAGGGGGGTCGCTGGCTGAGAGTCAGCTGTCCGACCCCCACTCCCTCCCCCTCGTCAGTCAGTCTGCCAGTAATGCGCACGACACAGTTCCCAGGCTGAAGGTTACAGATGATGAAGGTATGTAGGACGCTGTGTCTACATTCTGCCTGGCTCCGAGTAGGCCCCTGACAAGCCCAGCCGGGAGACTGGAGACTGATGAAGAAGTAGTTTAATTAGGAGCCAGCCTCCAAAGGGGCTGTGAAGGGAGGGGAGAGAGTTTTTACCCCTCTCTCTCTCTCTCTCTCTCTCTCTCTCTCTATCTGCCTCTTTCTCGCACTCTTTCTGTCTGTCTCTCTCTTTTTCTCTCTGCTTCTCTTTCTCTCATCTTTCTTTCCATTCCTGCTCTATTCTCTCGCCTGCTTTCTTTCCCTCTGTCCCCCCTTTGTCTTCTCCTCTGTTTTTCTGTATCTCTAATCTCTCCCTTCCGGTCTCCCACCTCCTCAGTTTTGTTTTTCAATTTCGTCTGAATTTGCTTGGCACGACAATTATATGATCGTATTTACAATGTGCATTACATTCTCTCTTTCTCTATCTCTCTTTCTCTCCCCCCTCCTTTCTCACTCGCCCTCTCATTCTCTCACTTCCTCTCTGTTTTTGCCCCGTTCTTGCTGCCTGCTTTGTAAGATTGATCTCACTTTATCAATGACACTCTGCCTCTTTGTTCATGGCCACTTTCACCAGAAGTGCTAGTAAGACGTGAACATCGTCGGACACGAGGCTGTTTACTCCCCCATAAGTCAAGCTCTTTTTAGTCATGTTATTTTTAGGCAGACGGACTGGAAACCTTTTATATGATGGAACTTTCAAAGGCAAAGCATTTACATTGCTAAGCACAAGGTGAGCGCAATGAGATCAATGTACACTGCATTTCCCACAAACCTGTATGCCTTTGAACATCCTCGGTAAAGACTAGTAGCCATTTGATATTGAAACGCAGTTCTGAAAACTGTGTTTGTATGAACACTCTGAACGCACCCTTAAGTTCTGAGAAACAGTGAAATGTGAATATCCGTTAATTTCTACTAACCAAAGATTAGATTTGACTCTTCCTGCAGAATTGTGTGTTTGTGCGTGTGCATGCATGCATGTGTGCATGTTTGTGTTTGTGTGTGAGTGTGAGTGTGTTTGTGTCTGTATGTGTTTGTATGCGTGTGTGTGTGTGTGTGTTTGTGTGCACGTGTGTGTGCGTGTGTGTGTGGGTGTGTGTCGGTGCGTGTGTGTGTATGTGTGTGTGTGAGAGTTTGTTTGTGCTTTTTTGCCCCTGTGCCAAATGTCCCCCAAATGTAGTGGTGAAGTCAGAGGATGCAGAAAAAGCCACCCCTGATTGGGTGGGGTGAAGGTGGCAGAATGTTGTTTGTCACAGATGGCAGGGGGTTGGGGGTTGGGGGTTGGGGGTTGGTTCGGAGGGGGGGGGGGGGGGGGGGGGGGCAAGTCTGTAACCGTAGCGAAAGCCTTCTATGGCCATCCCCTGAAGCCGGGGGCTGTGATTGGCTGCGGACGGAGCTTCCTCTCTCTAAGGCAGAGTGAGGGGGTGCATGACAGGTGTGGGGGCAGATGACAGGTGCGGATGTCTTGAATGAGTGGAATCGCTCCGGGCCAGGCAAGGCCACCATTTGCCACGCCCCCGAAGCGCTGAGGCGCAGCGGAAAGATGAGCCGGGGGCGGCAGTGTAGTATAATGGTTAGAGAACTGGGCTTGTAATCCAAAGGTTGCAGGTTCCATTCCCAGGTAGGACACTGCCGTTGTACCCTTGAGCAAAGTACTTAACCTGAATCGCTTCAGTATGCTTTATATTCAGCTGTACAAATGGATAATATGTGAAAATGCTAAAAAAGTTGTGTAAGTCGCTCTGGATAAGAGCGTCTGATAAATGCCTGTAATGTAACTGCGCCGCGTGCCTTCCGATCACATGACACACCCCAACTTTCAACTCCGATGCGCCCCCATGAGGGTCTCTCCATTTCACCAGTCTAACCCCCTTCGCCAATCTTTATCGCCCCCACAGGGGACCGATCCCCAATCCAAGCTAGCACAACACCTCAGAGCCCAGCCATGCACTACCCCATCCTGCAGATAGAGGGCAGCCCTTCAGCAGCTGTGAAAGCCATGTTGACCATACACCCTGTTACAGGGCAGCTGCCATCATAACCTGCATGAATTCTTCACTTTATCCAAGGTTTTTGTCACACAGAAGTTTCAGGTTTTGTTTTTGTTTTTTTGTTACAGTTTGTGACTTGTTGGGAATAATGTGCAACACAAAAACATTGAAATCTTACAAGCTGCAATGTCCTAGTTGTACATCTGTGAGATGCAAGGTCATATGAATATACTGCCTTTTCCGGTTTCCATGGAATCTTATCAGACAATGGCCATATTAAAAAAGTAATAATAATAAAAAATACACTGTTAAAAAAGTTTTTTTCCAACTCTTATTAAAAAATTTGACGGCAATACAAATCATAAAGATGCATGAAATTAATTAATAATAATAAAACAAAAAAAAATCAGGTAATGGGGACTTGGGCTTAACGCCGAATTTCCTAATTATCAGCAGTGTCACAAACGAGGAGATTAAGGCGTCGCCAGGGCAACCTGTCTTGAGTTCCCTCAGTCATTCGGGGCAGAAATATAGGCAGCGCCAAAGTAAATTTAATTACTATGGTCTGAAGCCAGCGCTCGCACGAAAGCCTGAACGCCGCCGCCGACGTGCGAGAGACGATCAACTGCCGCCGTCGTGCTAATATTCCCTTACGCTAATCCCCTTTTATTAAAGCCAGTCAATCTGGAGAAGAAAGCTTTGATGAGACAGATAACTATCCACTCCCCTTTTATCCTGAGTGGAGCGCGAAGCAAATCAGCACAACTCCTAAACTCGTCTTCCGCCACCCCCCGCCCATCCCTCGCGCAGAACGGGCCACGTCGCAGCCCCCGGTCGAGCCAGAGAGAGGCAGGGGTGCGTCTGCACCTCGGGAAGGGGTGATTTGGGAAGGAGGCTCTGCGGGGCCTAGCCGGGGCGTGAGAGCTCTCCTCTGGAGGATGTGCCATTTCTGCTAGAATGTGGCCATCAGGTGGCTGTGCAGGGATATTGCTCCCCGAGTGTAACTCCGGGTCTGCTGCCAAGGCAACGGATCGCGCACGGGCGAACCCAAAACGTTCCTTTTAAACGCTTCAAACTGGTTCTTTTTCCTTTCCGCTGTTTTAATCCACAAATTTTGCGTTTTTTTTGTTTTTTTGCGCTGTAGAATTTACACAGCCGCGGTGTTTGAGTTGCACACCTGATTCTGTCATCATTCGCTTACATACGATTCCTCAGGGACAGTTTGTTTGGCCGTAAATGTTTTATTTGTGCGCGCGCTGCTTTTAATGCATTTGTCCATTTGAAGATTTGAATGTTTTTTTTGTTTTTTTTGGCAAGACTGCCGTTGTCCCCCTTTCACCGCCTTCGCTGTAGCGAGCGTCGTCCCCCGTGAAACATGTGCAACCGTGTTTTTTTTTCTTCCCCGTTTTCAGACGTTGAGAAAGAAGGGGCTAAATGGCTGTGACAGCCCCGACCCGGACGCCGACGACTCGGTGGGCCACAGCCCCGAGTCCGAGGACAAGTACAGGAAAATTAACGAAGACATTGATCTGATGATCAGCAGGCAAAGGCTGTGTGTAAGTACGCTCGACCCCCCAACCTACTCTCACTCCTCTCTCTCCTCTTTTTTCTCTGTTTTTTTTTTCTTTTTTTGTATGTGTGTGTGTGTGTGTGTGTGTCTTTTCTGTGGAAATTTCCGGGCTGGGGGGAACACCCGCGCCAGGCTTTGAGCAAGAAGGAAAACAAGGGCTCCGAGAGCCCGGAGCTTGACTCCTCTTTCACGCTCACCCCACGCACCGAGGAGAAATACAAACAAATTAACGAGGAGTTTGATAATATGATCAAGGCTCATAAAATCCCTGTAAGTACCTCACACAGAAAAAAAAGACCCCCTCCCTTACTGCTTTTAACCCTTGCCGTGTGGCCTCTTTGTTTGGCTATTTTTTTAACCAATTGGAACATGATAACCCCCCCCCCCCACCCCCCAAATTTAATTAAAAAAAAAAAAAAAATTAAAAATGAAAGTCCAGGATGGCAACTAATACAAGTCGTCAGAGCAGCCAAACAGGTGTGAATCTGAATCCGTTCATTTCCATTGTGAAAGACAAACACATCTCTCAAGATCTGGCAAATTAGGGCTTTTTTACGATTTTGTCCGATCCTGCGTTCATTAGCAAACAATCGTATTCTAACATGACTGAAAATGGTGCTGTAGATGAAGTACAGACAGTTTTTTATCATTCAGGTAATATGGCTCCCTATCAAATTGACGATCTTGATTATTAAGGTAGTTCACCACACTCAAAGGGTTAAAGCTCTGAAGATTGCATGGAGGGTTCCTAACAGAAGAGCTGGAACCTTGTTATGTATTTGAAATGGAGGAGGTGGTGGCTGGCCAGTGCTGCTAACACTAGATTAACTGCTTTGCTCCTTGGCTCCTGAAGATCTTCCTGCTCTTAACACCCAAGCTGCACTCACAACATCACCCTTAACTGCCACCAGTCTGCTCCCACCAATCAGGAGAGATAAAATCCTGCCTGCATGTGCCTCCCCATTGTCCTGTCAAACATATCGGAACTCACACATACATACACACACACACACACACAACATACATACACACACACACGCATACACACACACACTTTTCTGCTCTCCTCACCTGAAAACACGCTTCATCGCCCTCCACCTAATTCCTAATTAACACATTCGATGTTTGGTTCAAATAAGTTGGCGCTTTAATGTTTTGTGTTGGATCTTGATTTGTCACCTGTGTAATGAATGTTTTTTTCCCCACTGTATTGTTTCTGATATTTTACGTATTTTACGTGCACGTTACATATTGCACCCAGAACATATAAAAAATCAGCATCTGTTGCTGTTTATCGGGAGTTTGTGTCCTTCTAGTGAACTTGGTTCAACTAAAACAAATCTAAAACATTTTTTTTGTTAAAAATTCAGTTATAAGCGCAGATTAAAAGCTAGTTGGCACTGGCGGAGAGTTATTGGGGTGGTGTGGGAGGGGGGAGGTTGGGTTTGGGTTGGTTGTGGTAATGACTGGGACAGATTTCACTTTTTATTTGGAGTGGGGTGGGGGTGGATGGGAAGGAATGGGGGTGGGGGGGGGGGGGAGTGGTGGATTGTGTCGTTCGGGAGACTGGCAGCGGTAATGGAGACTCTTCAGACAGCAAGTGACAGTTCAGAGCGTGGTATCCGCGGTTACTGAGCACAGGGCTGCTGGATCTCAGAGCCGTGTGTGTGTGTGGGGGGGGGGGGGGGGGGGGCGGGGGTGTGTCACAGAAAACAGGAAGGATAGCATCGTCCAAATGACAGCCTGCCTGAAGTTCACAGGGGTGCGGCCCCATCCCACCCACCCTCCCCCCTCACACGCCACCCCCCATCCCCCACTGCAGTTCAGTTTGGGGGAGTTTGAGGGCAAGCAAAATGGAAGGCATTATAAAGAAAAGAGGGAAGCTCTTGCCAGGCAGTAATTAAAGAGAGCTACTGAGAAACCAGGACAGTGGGTTGCCAGAAGAAGAAGGCAGGGTGTGGGTAGAGGGTGGGGGCAGAGCCGTTAGTAGAGAGAAGTTTGCTCCCTATCCTTTGCCTAGAGCACCAGCAGTAGCCTCGTAAGAGCTCGCCAGTGGATACTCCTGAAGAGTATTAACGTGTCTGGGACACACGGCAGCAGTTACACTCCCAAAGACAACATAGAGAAGGGCGACAGCTTCTAGAACTTTCCCTGGGTTGAGCCAGTTTGTCAGCCAACAACTGGCCAGCAAACATGTAAATGTGATAAGATTAGTGGCCCGCCCTCTTTGTAATGGATGTATTGACGATCAGCTGTCCATCCCGAGAGTGAGCGTCTCTTTCAAAATGGATTAAGTAGCCGTGAATTAGACAGCGTCTGGCAGCTGCATGGCCTGGTGGTTAAGGCGCCGTGGTTGTAACCAGAATGTTGTGGGTTCATTTCCCGCTAAATAACCAGCCGTATAAATATTAAATAAGTCAATTCATTTTTTAAATATAATAAATAAAATATATATTAATGTGAAAACATAATGTTCGGATCCGGTTTTTTCCTCTTCTGATTATTTTGCGCTTTGTGTCTTTGTTTCTCCAGCAGGCTGTTCCTCCCTCTAATTACGAGATGCCAGTGTCCAACCCCAACAGCCTGATCTACGGCCACTCTGGGGGCTCGCTGGGGAACCATAACCTGCTTCCCCTGGCCCACCACTCGCTGCAGCGCAACAGCATGTCCCCCGGAGTCACCCACCGGCCCCCCAGTGCAGGCAACGCAGGTACGGTCCAGTCGCAGTCACCACGAGCGCCAGAACATAGACTGGCCTTTTCAGTGCTGAAATCATATGTACGGTCCAGTCGCAGTCACCACAAGCATCAGCACATAGACTGGCCTTTTCAGTGCTGAAATCACATGTACGGTCCAGTCGCAGTCACCACGAGCACCAGCACATAGACTGGCCTTTTCAGTGCTGAAATCACATGTACGGTCCAGTCGCAGTCACCACGAGCACCAGAACATAGACTGGCCTTTTCAGTGCTGAAATCATATGTACGGTCCAGTTGCAGTCACCACAAGCATCAGCACATAGACTGGCCTTTTCAGTGCTGAAATCATATGTACGGTCCAGTCGCAGTCATCACAAGCATCAACAATGCAGAAATATAGGTACAGATAAGTTAAAAGTTAATCTGTTAAAAGCACACATAGAAACATATTAAGTGCTGAAATCAGAGGTACGGTCTAGTTGTGGTCACTATGAGCATTAGCGCATACAGTAAACCGAGCCTATCAACAGGAAAATACAGGTACGGTCCATTCGCGGTCACCACAAACACATACATACAGTTGTCCACTCAGTGTTTTTAACATAAGTGCAATCATTATCATCATCATCCTCATCTAAAAATGAAGATCCCGTTAAAATTCTGGCAAATACAAAGGAACTGATAATAAAAAAAGTTACATTTATGTAATATGGATACTTTGGATATTTTTTTATATATTCAAAACGACCCTATGTGGAAATGGAAATAAATGTTAAAATGTTCAAGTTTGTCCTATGTTAAAATATTAAGATCTTGAATATGATTTAGTTTTTTTTGCTCCAATAAGGTCTGTCAAATCACTCAAGGTTTGAAACATTGCGTGTGGCTGACAGGCTTTCTGAAATCATCCTTCAGAAAAGCACAGATTTCCAGGCCAGAAACACAGCCCCATCTCCCTCCCGTGGAGCCCTGGCCCCCGATATAAGAAAACATCATCGAGCCTTCCTCGTCTTGTGGCCCGGCGCTTTACTGAAAGGAAGTTAGCTTAGCTCTCAATTTAACATCACACATTATCCTGAGACGTTGGGCCTTATATGTAGGTATTGAGTTTCCAGTGACATAACAGCGCAAAGTTTAATCCTGCTCTGGGTTTTCTATTATTGTCACAAGGCTCTATTTTGTCCACTGGTCAGTTTGTAAGGCCTGTGATTATCCTTGGCTCCCCTGTACAATTTGATCCATATTACAGGAGCAAAACTAAATATGATTTTTGGCAAAGTGCGCGATGCCCCAGACCGCACGGAGTCCATCTTTAGAAATATGTCATTTTTCTTGGACGCAGCCGTCGGTGCTGTGAAGGCTTTTGTAGAGCGCACGGCGGGTGGAAATCCCGCTTCTCTCTCGCCGTCGGTCTCCATCCCTCTCGCACACAGACGCGTCTCACAAGGCCAGAGGAGTGTTGAAATAACGGCTTGACCCGCCGTAACACGGGAGGGAGGGATTAGTTCGCTCTCGCCCCTAAAAACTTGTTCTTCTCCTTCTCTTTTAAATCCTAGGTGGCCTTATGGGTGCTGACATGACGACTGGTGCAGGCACCAGCGCCGGTAAGAGCCATTTCCCTTTCCCCCCGCCCCCCGCCTCAAAAAATACTACCTTTGATCCAAAATGCAGACACCCCTACGGCCGGCGCGGGTCACGTGTTGATTTAGCGGTCTGAGCTTCCCTCCGAATGTTTACTGGGAATTCTGTTCTCAGGTGTCCTGAGGAATAATGTCAGCCTCAGGAATTTTAGGTGTGTGCCAGAAAAAAAAAACGCAACAAAATGATATTAAAATGTTGAGAAAATATGGATCGGCGTGAGTTTCTGCGGTGCAGACACATTAGACAGTCTTTTTACTTGCTCTTTAAAACGTTTATGAAGACGGCTTAGATTAAAGGGAATTATGAAAAGGCTTCCGAATGCCACACGCGCGCACATACCCGGTGTTACAGTCCGGTTTTTATCAGACAGTCCGTGAGTCGTTTGGACGGGAATCTTAATTGAGAATTTACGAGACCCTTCGCCTTTATCTCCACCGCTTTGATGTTAACCCTAAATGACAACACGCCGTCCTTCGCCATTCACTGGAGTTGCTTTACCACTTAAAGATCTTGATGGGGTCTAACTGCTGTCATATGTTCGTACCAAAGCGAACGCGTGTTTGCCGTACCTCGCCACGCCGCCGACCTTGATGTGGAAAGCACCCCCCCCCCCCTAATGCCTTTTTTTTATATTCTCTGTCTTATTTCCCACCTGGTCACCGTACTGCGAGACTCTGTAACTGTTGAGTTAATTAGCACCCCAGTGTGTTGAGTCGCTAGCGGGGAGTAGCATTTGGGGAGGTCGGGGATTCCCCCCGGCACAGCTGGGGCGTCCCGACTGCCCCGTGGTCCCGTCCTGCGGAGAGGTCACCCGGGGGTCCCGCTGTCTGGTCACCACCGGCACCCCTGGACAACGGCGGCCGTTGTTGCGGCCGCTCGCCGCGTCGGGAACGCGGCGGGGAGCGCGGCTCAAACGCGCCCTTTGTCCCGCGGCGGCCGGCGAACAGACGGCCTGTGTTTTCGCCGCGGCTCTGCCGAATTCCATTCGGGCCGTTTATAACGAAGCGCGGAGAAAGGGGCCTGATGATTCGCTCCGGATTTTTTTAACCCGGGCCTTCGCTGAGCGTCTCCGGTCAGTGTTCAGAAAGGAGGGAGGGAGGGAGGGAGGGAGAGAGAGAGGGGGGGAGAGAAGAGAGAGAGCGACCATCGACCACATGTCTGGGTTCATTGGAAAATGCTCCCTTTCTTCCATCTGACAGACGGAGGAACACAGTGGCTCATGGTGACAGTAACATGCTGTCCTTCACATGTCATCTGTGTCTGTGGTTTGTCTGGACTTGTCTGAATGACCTCACATCTGAGCTGTTTTATTCAGTCTGCGGCAGGGTGCCGGATTGATTTCAAATCCTGTCGGTTGGATTTAGCGCAAATTAGTCCTGCGTGATGAGCCCATCCGGAAGTCGGTTCTGTGCTGGTCACAAACTGGTTTGTGTGATTCCATGCAGTAAACGGCATGTAGACAGTAAGTTCATCGAGACCCACCATTGAGTGTTTATTTTGGTGTTGACGTCCCCGAGCCTCTGTCGATCTGTGACTGGATATTCCGTGTGGCTGACAGGCTTTCTGAAATCATCCTTCAGAAAAGATATGCCAGGCATGTTAGCTGTGTAGGTGATAAGTCTTGTGAGAATAAATGAATGAATTCATAAATACCCAAATAAATAAACATCTATCAAAAGAAAAGCAAGGACCAAGGCACTCTACCAGTATAAGATTAAAATGCATTTATTACATTGGCAAGTTCAAAAATCAACAATAAAAAACCTCCAACGCGTTTCGGCTACACGGCCTTCGCCAGGGAGTGAAAAACAAAACAAAGAGCGCAAAGGTTTTTACTGAGTACCCATGCTGTGCACCTCTTTCATCTTTAATTAAACACCTATGCTTGAACAGATCATTTTATTTTCCTGGAAAAATGGCTTTGTATGAATTTGAGCAATTTAAAAAAAATAAATTTGGCATAAAAAGAAATCATGTTTCATTTCTTTATATGTGAACATAATGAGGCCCAAGGTACATGGTAAGTAGGATGGTATCAGTAGGTCTTTTGAGGCTAAATTAAAAATGTCTGTACCTCCAACTGCAGTCTTCTCCCTGGTTTAATACTTTCGTAATGTCAGCCTAGGTGGTTTCTGACCTCCTGCATCGGAGGAAAAACTGAATGCGCACGATGCTTTGTGGTCAGTTTGACTGCTGATTCTTAGTCATCTCTTCCTGACTCCTCGATGAGCCAGCCCTAACAACCCTGCAGTGACACAATGCGAGAGGACTTGTTCAAACGGAACCTATATTTCTGGAAGCTGTTAAGTAGGCGAAATGTTCTCTTAATTTTAATTTAAAATTTAATTAAAAAACTTTAAGGGTTGTTTCTCCTGACTTTTTCCCCCATAGAGTTCTATAGGAAAATGTGTCCGGAGAAATAACCCTTGCAGTGATCCATCCACATCTACTCCATATCTGGCAACAGAGTGATGGTTTGGGGCTTGTTTGATAGCTCAGACCCTTGATAACTTACAGCCATTTAGCCAGCCATGTGTTCCATACTGTACCAGTGTAATTTACAGCTGAATCTAGTCTCACCCCCCAATTTCCATAGAGATCCATTCAAATGCAGAGAGGTTATAGTATCGCTTGTAACAGTACCTGAAAATAAGATATCGACAGTTTTTTGATGTTGATGGTCACAGACTTCAGGAAGTAACAGCATGTAAAGGATATGCGACCAAATATGAAATATGATACTTTAAAAATACGTTAAAGCAAAGGGTATGAATACTTATGTAAATGAGAAATTTTAGTTTTTTTTAAAAGTTTTTTTTAAGTTTTTTAAAAATCTCAAAAAAACTTTTTTCACATTGTCATTATGGGGGGTTGTGTGTAGAATTTTGAGGGAAAAAATGAATTTAATCAATTTTGGAATAAGGCTGTAACAGAACAAAATGTGGAAAAAGTGAAGCGCTGTGAATACTTTCCGGATGCACTGTATGCATGCAGTATGTTGCGCAGTAAACAGTACACAATATGTTAGTACACAGGACACGCCCTCTCGTGGCGTTTCTGGTCAGGTTAACCGTATGATAAACCCTCGGCACCCGAACAGGGCGCTTAACTTCATGGCACCCCTCGAGCGTCCGTCAGAGGTCAGTGTCGGGGTTCCACCAGGACACAGTCTTTCGGGGAATAGCTCCTGTCCCAGATAGAAGTACCTCCCATCACCTTTTCTCAACTTATGTAGCTGTCAGCGCTGTTCGGTTCCTTTATGTTTTCCACTTGCCATAGTCTGTGGGTAATTTCAGCAAGCTCCTGTCAGGTTTTCATTCGATTAAGCCTGAATTACACCTGACCGCCCCCTGTTTTACCGTTTCACTGAGACCGCAACGCCCCCGCCGCTACCTATCCTAAGGAAAAGTAAGCCTGCAGGGTGGTTTTCATGGCAAAGCTTTGTTTAATTTATAATTAAAAAAACAAAACAAAGTTCCAACAAAAGTTTTACGTCGTTTTTCAGTTGGCTGCAGTTAAAGGTGAAGCCTCAACGGAAATTTTGTGTGCATGGAGAATCGGATCGAATTGTCTGTTAGACCACAAGACAAAATCTGAAATTGTAGACCAAGTGTGAACTTACTAACCGCACCTGTCTCCAGCGAATGAGGAGAAGCCGAGGCAGGGGCCTTCTGCCGATGCACGCTCATCTTGTAGTCGCAACCGACTTGATCTTTCGGGCTTGTAGAGTACAGTGTAGGTGGTTCCTCTGTGAACTGGATGCATTTTGGTGCACAAAAATAGCATTTTGTTTATCAAATTAGCAGATCTTTTTTTTTTTCTTTTGTACAGCAGACAAATCTTATCTAGATAACATCAATATGCTTACTTCCCCAATTCAAACTGACAAGTGCATCCTCTTCGCAACTGCATACCACACAACAGACAAAGGCACACACACACACACACACACACACACACACACACGCTCTTGTATTTAGTTACTCGCAGCTTACCTTTTTTAAATAAAGATGGCTGTACCTCATATTGGCGCAGCTAAAAAGCCGTACAGATTTGACACTTATATATACATATATATACTGTATATATAGCGACCAGCAAGAGCGGACAAAGCGGTTTAAGTTGTAAGAGGGCCTCCACCCCACGCCCCCCCCCCCCCCCAAGGCTTCTGCAGCCATTTTCTGGGGAAAGGGTATGATGACAGGGTAGAGCGATCTGCGTCCGAGACGACGACGACGACGCAAGCCCCGGGCTGTTCTAAAGGCGCTGCTGGAAATTTTTCAAGCTGTGTGAAATGTCGCGAGGAGCCGCCTTTAAGTGAAGCTGTTAAACTCCACTCCAGCGCCTGCAATTTCACGGCGCAGCGTGCCACCCCGCGCTGTCACAGGCTCCCAGGCATCAAACGCAGCGGGAGGCGCGGCTAGGGAGCGAGGCTGAGAGCTTTTAGGCAGCCATATTGTCCTAGGTGTTTATTTTGAGTTCTGAGGCCAGTAGACCTTCAACTCAGGCGCCCTAAGAGCCTTGATTCATTCAACGCTTGTCCTTAACCTTTCACTATATGCAGCGCAGTCCCAAAGTATTTGGACGGTGACACGTTTTTTTGTTGATTTGTTGCTCTGTACGTCTGCACATTGGATTTCAAATGGAACAGTGAGGTTAAAGCGCAGTAGATCTGGATGGATCCCCAGTTCCCATAGAGATCCATTCAAATGCAGAGAGGTTATAGTATCACTTGTTAGAGTACCTGAACATAAGATATCAAGAGTCTTTTGATGTTGTTGGGTCACAGACGTCAGGAAGTAATGGCATGCAAAGGATATGCAAGCAAATATGAAATATGACGACTTCATACAAGTTTATTTAAAATAACTTTTGGCCCCTTAAAATAGCGGTGGACTATGTATGTATTAAAATGTCTACAGTTGCAACATGGTTCAAACATCCTCAAATTAAAGCTGAAAGTATGCACTTCATGGTCACTGTTCCATTTCAAATCCAATGTGCAAAACAACAAAAAATGTGTCACTGTACAAATACTTTTGGACTGCACTGTATATATATATAGATATATGTTTTTTTTGTTTTTTGTTAGTCTTCACAAACATGGTTTGGCAAGTTACTTTTGGTCATTGCTGAACTCCCAAAACTATGTTTGCAAATAAAAATCACCAAACACGTCCCATTCATTCCCAAGTCAAAGTGAAGGACAAACATTGATTGAATCCAGGCTGTAGGCCAGCAATCCCCACGCAGGCCTATATAAAACCATACACATATTTATATGTGATAGACTGAAAGGCCTCAGTGATTACCGAGCGTATTCACTGCTCAGCCATCCGCGCGATGGCCAGGACCGCACTTCAGCTGTACTGGAGCCTGTGAGAGGCCCATCTGCGGAAGCAATGCTCGCCCGTTCTATACACTGACACCAGGAAGTGCTTCAGCACAAAAGCTTCACACGTATACGGTCCCCGCCTCCACGAGCCCACGCTGCCAACGCGGCTGGCAGTCCCTTATATTCTTTTCACTGTGCAAATTGTTTTGCCGTCAAGACTTTCATTTTAAAAACAAAAAAAAAAAAACCGCCGCCTATTACCGTCTTTTTTTTTTTCGCCGTGTTTGCCAGTGAATTCGCAGAGGGGAGAGACATCTGCGATTCATTCTGCCAGAGCATGTGATTAGGGAATTCATTTAAGTCTAACGTATAATTCCAGGCGGTCTTTTAAGTGGGAAGGGGCAGCGTAGCGCTTTGCATTTTAACCGCAGTAAGCTGGGGTCTTTGACTCCTCAAAAACATAGGGACGCAATATCTCTGAAGAGGAAAAAGATGCCTCTTCTGTCTTTGCACAAGTGAATTCTGGTTTGAGAAACTGATAGTCGGAGGAACACGTTTTAATGCAGTGGCCCCGTACCAGTGGCCCACAAGCAGTCCATGTATACGTTTGTCATTTATGTGAAACGACTGGCTTTCAAAACCGTGGTTTAGGATTTCCTCATTTGGATTTACACAGCTCGTTGTCTAGATGTC
>CM056376.1:39840041-39862788 GCA_029718625.1 Synaphobranchus kaupii
CCCCCAACTACTGATGACACTGATTTAAATTTATTAACCCTCCCCCCCCCCCCTCTAATGCCACCAGTCGGAGGATGTTGACCTGTTATTGGTAAGTGGGCCTATCTCTGGCTGGAGATGTAGTCGGACAAATAGGACGTGTAGTAAAATCCACCCCATCCTCAATTTGGTGTCCAGAAAGATCATTTGAGCATCGTTTGAAAGTGGGACTGAACTAGTATTAGCTGTACTTTTACAGGGGGCTAAATTGGAGGCTCATGATCAATTTCACGTGGTTCACATTTAGAGGATGTAGCACTCTTACCAGAACCGAGGGAGACCCCTAGTGGCGAACATGGGTAAACGCATGGGGGGGATGTCATCTGTCCTTTGTGTTCACCGCATTTATTTTCCTCCCTCTCTATCATATCTGATTCACAGTAGCAGCACATCGCACATCTGTTTTAATTTTATTTGTTTATTTGATCGAAATCGGAATAGGAAAATGCGGCCAAACAAAAGGAAGATGGCTTTTTGTTTCATCCAAGAACCATCACGCCACAATGAAAGACCCCTTTCCCTTGTTACTGATCCTGTTGCCAAGGAGACCATGATGCAGGGGTTACTATAGCGACAGCTGGTTCTCAGAAAGGGAGTTGTAAATGATAGGGTTGCCAGAGTTCAGGGGGGATGGGATATAGGATATATAATATTGTGTTAATTCTAGTAGATTCCTTCATGTTTTGATGTCTTGATTAATTCACAAATGTTTATGCGGTCTTTCTTTTTTTTATTACAGAACCAGAGAATAAACAACTCGCAGTCCGCTCAGTCATTGGCTACCCCTGTGGTTTCTGTAGCAACGCCCACCCTGCCAGGGCAGGGAATGGGAGGATATCCGTCATCTATCTCAACCACATACGGTACTGGTAGGTATCACTGGCCTCAGGAGACAAGCACGTGCACACAGGCACATGTCTTTCAAGTGTACAAGAGGCCACAGCAGCCCTCTTAGACAGAATGCTTGATAAAAGGCATCAGTGCATCTGTGTTTTGCTGGAGTACAATGTATCATAAGCATCCGGCACGTGTAGACTGAATGGACATACTGTATGTTTGGTGCTTGTTCAATATGACAAAAAGCAAAGCAAACATAAATGGTTTGTATCTTAAACATACAATTATATGTATTTGATTTTGTGTTTATTTGATTCACGTAGCAAAAGTCTTTTATTTTGATTTGGTGTTTTGATTTTGATTTCATTTGTGGTTTTGTGTGGCATGCGTCTGAGAGAGGCGCGTTTGTCGGTTTGGTGTGCAAACTATTTGTGTTTTGTGACTTGACGCCTATCGCATCATGCCCAATGCTCTTCTCCTGAGTTAATTTGCTTGGCAGATGCTGTCCCACATCATTTTAATGGATGTGACAATTCAGGCATATTCATCCTTAACATGCATCAGATACCCGCATTCAAATAATCCAGCCAAGCTCAGTGTTCATAAAATCAGCTGTAATGACACCCTGCCAACAGAAGATGGTGCTGTGTGGTCATGGCTTTATTATTTCTTTGTCCCCTTTCTTACATTACATTATTTAATTTCTTATTCAGAGCACACTGCACATTAACACAGGTGATTTGAATGGCTTTTTCCTTGCATGTGGAGTTATTAAGGTTAAGTGATCAGCTCAAGGGGACAACAACTGGGGCCCACCTGGACACATGAATCTATAACCCCAAAGCCGAGGCCTATGGTCCAGGCTATTACTCCAAATTAGTGCTACCGCCACCCTTGTAAAATGGAAAGGAATAATATTAAGCTATGACCAACGGTGCTGTAACAGTAGAGGTCCGCACGGGCAATGGGCTTCCCAGTCTCTGCGCCCAGCTCTCATTTCAGAGCCTCCACTGCACTGTACATCTTTCAGAAATGGGTCAGACATTTTAACCCTTTAGACGCCAGCATTTAACCCTTTAGACACCAGAATTATGCAGATTACTGACAATGTTAAAAACAAACTGTATATTCAGACAAAAATTCTGATGGTATATTTGTTTCTTTTCCTTTTTTTGCAGACAGTCTTTTATAAGTATAGATAGTGATGGTGTGCTGTGTGTAATATAAGCCCACACATATGTCAATGGAATGTACTGCTAATATATTGACATAAAGTATGTTAAAATATTGCAACACTTCAAAATATGGGCACATAGATAAATTATTGCCATTTTCAGATATTGCAATGCATTTTTTAAAAGAAATATCTTGCTGTGAAATATATTTTAAATGACATTTTCCACATATTTACAGTATATTGCAATATATCTTCCATTTCTGTAAGGGCAGTGATATGGATAGTGATGGTGTAATATATGTATGTAATATAAGGGATGGGAAGGGACTGTTTGCGTGTGTAATAGATGTAAGGGGCAGAAAGTGATGGAGTGTTGTTTCCTTTACAGAATACTCGCTCAGCAGTGCGGATCTGTCCTCCCTGTCAGGCTTTAACAGTGCTAGTGCCCTCCATCTTGGCTCTATGACCGGCTGGCAGCAACAACACCTGCAGAATATGCAACACTCAGCCCTCAGCCAGTTAGGGTGAGTACAGGCACACACACACACTCATACACACGCACGCAAGCACACACAAACACACACGCACATGCATGCACACACACACACACACACACACACACACCACACACACACTTTAAGAATGTGCCCTAATTTCACCATATTTACGAGTGATTATCTCTTAGGCTCGTTCTGTGCTAACTTTTATTCTCTGGGTCTATATGGGGCCTATTTTCAAACTTCTTACTCCTTCAAACACAATATGTGTTCAATTGAATAGCCATATTGTCATATTGAGCAATGGGATTAATAGCACAATTTCAGGTTTTCAAATACCTGCTGCCACAAATGTGTAGGACTGACTACACATTTTTGACTCATTTCAAAATCACCAGACATCACATGTCTGTCTTCATGCAAACGCAGAGACCACAGAATGAGCCTGGCTTCTTTCTGAAGAGGAAATCACTTCTTAAGTCATGAGATGTTTCTGGCCTTCACTGGACCAGGCAGGCACAGTTCTGTTCTATATGTAATTGCGTGTGTATTTAAAGTTACAACTGTATTGTACATAACGGTTTATCTGTATGATAGAATGCATGCATGTGTGTTTGCCTATGTGTGTGTATGTGGGAGCATGCGTGTGTGTGTGTGTGTGTGTGTGTGTGTATGTGTGTATTTGTACCTGTGTGTACATGTGTGTGTGTGTGTGTGCGTGTGTTTGTTTGTGAGTATGTGTGTACGTGTGTACGTGTCTGCGTGTGTGTGTGTGTGTGTGTGTGTGTGTGTGTGTGCGTGTGTGTGTGTGTGTGTGCACGTGCGCGGGTGTCTTTCCTCATCCTGTAACTACGTTTCCTTTCCTCCTACAGAAATTGCACTAGCACTCACTTATGTCAGAGTTCAAATCTCTCCCTGCCTACTGCTCAAAGCCTGCACATCAAGTCCGAACCTGTTTCTCCTCCTAGAGATCGCACCAGCAGCACCCCGGCGGGCTACCCGCACCAGCAGGCCCCGTCACGCCAGGATTCGGGCCGCTCGCCCGTCGACAGCCTGAGCAGCTGCGGCAGCTCGCACGAGGGCAGCGACCGCGAAGACCACAGGAATGAGTTCCACTCGCCCCTGGGACTGGTGCGGCCCTCCATGGACGAGCGGGAGAGCCCGTCCATCAAACGCGTGCGCCTGTCTGAGGGCTGGGCCACATGATAGGCCCCTCCCCCTCCCGCCCCTCCCAGTCTTCGCCCCCATCGCTCTCTCATGCGGCGCTCGCTTGCCCGCCCGCCCGCCGGACCCGCCCCTTCTCTCTCTCTCTCTCCCCCTGGCTCGCTTGTCGGGGAGATCCCCCCTCCTTTATAAAATTTAACTTTAAATATTTTATTATTATTATTATTATTATTATTATTATTTTTGCAAAGTGTGTGTGCTATACATATTAAAGTGGGACGGGATGGAGGGAGGGGTGTGGGGAGAGGAGAGGGGATTGGATGATGTCAGGGTGGGGGTGGGGTGGGAGGGGAACTATGCATTTTTTGTGCTGTGTGTGGATTAAAAAAAAAATCATATATACATACATGTATATACACACATGTAGGTATGTGTGTGTATATATAAAGAAATAAACAAAAAAAAGTCAGGTACTCTGTTTTGTAAAAGTACTTACAACTTGCCTCAGTGATATAACATAATTACATGAATAAACAATAAAATAAAAGCATATATTGCTGAGTTTAACAGTGTAGCACTTGAGTTGTACAACTAATACATGTGTACAGATTTGCTTTGAATGCTACCTACCCCTCTTTACAGAACTCCCTTGCAAAATGTATGTTACTATAGATAATGTCATGTTGCAGGTTCAACGTATTTATGTAAATAGAGGGTTGTGGAAGGGGGGGAGGTGGGGAGCAGGGGCAAAAGCCGCCAGATTTATTTACCACAAATAAAAGAAGAAAGCTGTTATGCAACGTTTTGAAGGATTGTACAGGTATACCTGCAGACCCATGGATGACACAACAGAGCCCCCTATTACCCTTTATCAATATTATATCCCCCTTGAAGTATGGAGCTTATTAATACCAGGATTACCAAAAGGCATTCAATAGACCGTGGACCATACTTTTACTGAAGAGCCATGTTAGTAAATTCAGAGAAATCCGGGTCTTGCATTAGATATTTAATAAGGATGTACAATACATTTGCTTATATTTTCTTATGAAAGGAATACAAGGCAAAGCATTTGTGGCTTTTTGTAGTTTATATGAGCCAGAATGTGTTTTTTGATAGCTTTGCTAATATTTAAAAAAAAGATAGGCTTACAAGAATGAAGAGTTACTCGGGATTGATTTCCCCTTGAAACCATGTAAACGGACACTGAAAACCCCTTGCTTTGATGAACTGTTTTCTCTTTGTAGAGGTTTTGTTTTAAACGTGTATTTCTAATTATATATGATAATACTAAGAATCTTTAAAAAAAAAAAAAAAAAAAAACTTCTGTGAAATTAACATGCTTGTGTATAGCTTTCTAATATATAAATATATAATGATTATGGTCATAGCAGACATTGTTTTCTTATTAGTGGGGTGACGTTACACGTATGTGCGGCCGCACATATTGTCTGTGCTGTTCTGGTTGATCTCTTCCAGAGGGTAATATTTAGTTGAACTTTGATAACCAACAGAAATTAATTTCCCATATCTGTGTTTTTACAACAAACAAAAAGGCCTCCTTTAAAAATGATGACGTTTCTCTGGCGGTTAATGGGGGCTGTTTCCTACAGGGGTAGAGATCACAGCACTACTCGCATGAATCCTGAAGCTTGAATCAGAACACACTTTTGTTTAAGGCTTTTGCCAAAAAAAAAAGAAGAAAATTATGTTTCTTTTGTCTGTGTTTATTTTAAACCTACAGTATGTTTCAAGGAGTTAAAACCCAAGTGTTGCGCCTGATAAACAGCCATACATCGAAAACAGTTGTAAGGATTTGTCCGATTTAGAATATTTTGTCAGAATATTGTATATTTAGAGCTCAAACCCTCAGTGACCTCATTTCCCATAACAGACTTGTGTTCAGAGCACAGTTACTAGCTGCACCTCAGAACTTATCCTTGTGAAAAAACTGATCTGAGATACTGAAGATTTTACATATCTTATACAATAAATACTATTGGGGGGGGGGGTTAAAGGTTTGTTAATCAGGAGGAGTGTCATACCTGTATTTGACCCAAATAGGCGGTTAAAAAACACCTTTAAATTTAAATGGCGGTTTAAATGGAGGTTTGAACAGAAAATTTTGGGAAAAACCCAAAACCTGGGTTTGAACAGAAGCACAACCTTTCATTTGACAAGTCACTTTTTGTATGAAGCTATGAATCACACTGTCTATTCCTGAACCTGTTGCTCAAGTGTTGTGGCTACATGCAGAGCAGACAAGTGGTTGCCATGTTGTTTCTGTGTACATGTGGTTGAGCAAAAAGGGGCAGAGCCCCACTGATTTTTCACCCTTTTTTTATTCAAGAAAATTTCGAGGCCATGAAATACAGGCTGGATTTTAGGTAACAGTTTTTAAGGACAACCAAAGCCAGTGGCAATGCATTTATTTTATCTTTAAACATAACTTTAGTTTGGCATTCATACATTATCAATAGTAAAAAAAAAATTTAAAAATGCAAAATGTGCATTTATTTGTATTTCGATATTTTAGCCCTTACAATTATCTTTTAAAAATCACATTTACAAATAGAGCAACAAGTAATCCAAATATGAGGAGCAAGTAAACAAACTTGTGACAAAGAAATGAAACGTGTGAGACGCTTACCAAACCTTTGAGTTGTATTGGACTGTAATTGCAGTCTCTTCCATTAATGAATGGTCACATGATTTTGCCTGCACATGGTCAGTTTAGTCTGTTGCCTGTTTTTTTTTTTTTTTTTTTTGTTAAGTGTTTACCAAAAAACCACTGTCTGTTCTCACTTGTGCCATCTCTCTCTCTCTCTCTCTCTCTCTCTCTCAACAAAAACGTGTCTGCTTTTCGATGACGGTTTCCCGAAAAATCTCACATCACGGGACATACTCACAGACCATTTTTAACCTGTAGGGTGCTTCAAATGGTTTAGGTAACAGCTTCTCTTTTGTTAATATTTTTTAACCAAAGACACGGAGCAATCTTCTTTCTTTTTTTTCTTTCAGATTACTGTCAGCGTCGCACTGACCTAATAGATTTGTTTTTTTGTTTCATTCTGTAATTTACTGGTACCTCAAATTGACCCACCCAGTACCTCAGATTATCATTGATGTGTCTGTTTGGTGCCAGAAGGTGTTCGGCCACCCAATTGTGGAACTGTGTAGAACCATGGCTTTGGTGGGTATTTGGTCTTATAACCTACACAGGAAACTTGGATTGCTCCATCTGGTTTGCAGTTTTATTTAATCCTGAATGAATTGTTTCCATTAATTAACAAAAAATAAAAAAAAGTTTAAAAAAATGTATAAAATGAACAGTAGTAACAAATGTAGCTTGTATAAAAAAAACAAAAAACAAAACAAAATGGAGAACATGTGAAGTAAATGTTTTGAAAAAGAGGCTCACAGCGACACAAGCTGGACTTTGTCGCCACTTGAAAAACAAGATGTTATTAAATTAAACCACATCTCTGTATCTCAAGGGACTTAATTCAGCTGTCTGTAGTGAAAGGAAATATGGAAATAAAGATTCTCCTGCTGGAAATAAAAGGTATTTGTATTTTGCAGAGAATTCAGTAAAGTTACTGGCTTTCTTAGTTATCTGCTGTCTGGGTGTGATTTTTTTGTTTGTCAGTTTACCTCACATTGTATATGCTTATTCCTCGGTATCAGTATATGCCAATATCAAACTGAGGATGTGATGTTATCAATAATAGATAAGTCTGAGACAAAATTATGTTATGCCACCATGTAAAGCAGAAGACATATTTTAGGCATCAACAGCACATTTGACTGAGAAATGAATTGTACGTTATTGCATTTCCTTAGTTATTTTTCACTGTGCTCACATTTGTAATCATTTAGGTGCATCACTCATGACATCATGAATCATGTCTAAAGCAATGGAGAGTACTGCTTAAATTGGCCTCCTGTACATTGCGTGGAGAATTAAAAAAAAACATTCAAGACACAAAACCGATAAAGTTTTATGAATGATCACATGTAATATGAAAAATTGAATAACTTTGCATCCAGATATCATCGTTTTATTCACATAGTGGGTGTTCCAATCCAGTCAGAAAGTGGCAAATGCCTAAATGTGCAATAAACTATTAATTTGATTATATGTGTTTATGACCTGTTGCACACACCGGCACCATGCACACATATGAGTGGCCCTGGTTCTTCAATTACTCTGCATTTGTCTTGGAGTGCTACTTTATCAATATTTCAAACTCCTTTTTTAATAGATTGAATATCACATAGTAAGGGTCGCAGGCATGTGTCACTAGCTTGTCATCTGTGGCATGTCAATAGCAGCATACCAGTGTTAGCTAGCCTATTAGTTACCTCTCACATTTTTGTTTTATTTCCACTAGAGCGACTAATGACACATGCTAAGCAATTCCAAGCATTCCAAATAATATTTTTGTCTTATGGAGTGTATAAGGTATAGGGCCATTAATTTGACTAAAATGTAGAAGACATTTACCCTTAAATTGTAATAAGTCCATGCTTTGTGCTCTTAAGAGTATATATAGAATTTTTGCTTTTGCCCTGTATTGTTGCTGTCTTTGACATTTTACACAGAACTTGTCATTAGCAGAGTTGCAGGGTGTGCAAAAAAGCCACACAAGTCAAACCACCTTGTACGCCGCCCCTGCTAATGCTTGCGCCCTGGGGTAGAGACCACACAACTGGAGGAGACCACAGTGGTGTCCTCCAGAGACAGGGAAGCAGTCCGACACTGCTAAACGCACAGCCCACCCAAAAATGAGCACACGTGTGGCCTTGCTCGATCAGGCCACCCCTGGGAACAGCTGGGGTACAGTAAAGGAGACCCACATACAGTGCCCAGGGAGCGAAGTCAGGTGTGGTTATATTTAAATCGGAACCAAATAATAATGGTTCATTCACTGTAGAGGAGTGCTTTCTTATGGACGTTATCTTACAAGGCAGTTTGCAGGTGCAGGCTAAATCAAACAGGTTTTTTTTTTTTACTCTTAAGCCCGTTGATTAAAAAGAGTCTTTGTAAACTCAAAGAGCAGAGCCTTGGGACAGAATCCACAAATTCACACAGCCAATCTGCACTTTCAGCCTCTAATTCCATCCACCCAGCCCCTTCATTTCCCATTGTGACAGACCTGTAACCATGCAAATTGGAAAGACATGTAGGCCACTGCGTGTGCGCATGTCTGTGTGTTATCACCATTTCAGAGCTAAAGTAGGCTACTCGTATAAGAAGAGCTTGAAGATTTAATGTGTCGCCGAAATATGACAGAATATGCCAGACGGGGGCGCCAGTGTCGTTTACAGTCGTTGCTAACCGCAGTGTGCTCGTAGTACTGGCATTTGAAGAGCGCAGTTCCAAAGCTTTAGAGACCATCTTCACGTATGTGTCCCCTTATGAACAGTAGTAGCATTGCATATCACGGACTCCCTGTCTCCCTTTTTATTTATTATTTATTGCTTATATGGGCTACATGTTTTGGAAATAATTACAAAGCAATCAGTCTTAAAACATAACATTTTAATAAAGAACGTAGGTTACGTGTAGTCGTTCTTTGCAAGATATAAGGATAATCTAAAATGGGTGATAACATAGAACTCTTTGCTAATTTACATAAATAATGGTAATTTCTTATCGTCTTCTGGTTTCACAAATGATCACAAAACACACATTTTCAAACTTTTCACGTACAATTGTACATCAGTTAGGCTGCATATATCATGTTATAACAATGACTGAATGTGGTTACAGCTAAAACATTGGAAGAGGAGAATTGCAGTAGGGTGTGGTTCAGCTGATTGTCCAGCAGTTAATTACATACGCATTTGATGACGTTGCACGTGCATGATAGGCCCCAGGTCATACAAATGTGGGCAAATGTTGCAGGGCGGAAAGCAGGAACATATTACATGACTCACAAAAAAAGTTATCCTGTTAATCGCACTATTTTACTATAATTACGAATCCATAACAATCAGCCTAAATAACTTATTTCATAAACGTTTTTCGAAACATTGACAACCACATCAAGTAGGCTCGTGTATTAAGCGCTGTTCTACGCGTAGCTACTGTACCAAGTCATGTAGGCTTATCAAATGAAGTGCACCACGTGCGTGCGCGTGCGCGTAGGTGTGTAAAAGTAGATCGTTTTAATTGTGGTTATTAAGACGACCTTGCTCCTGCCTCATGGCAAAGCTTATTTTATGATAGGTTAGGTTTGCGATACAACGGTTTACAATGGAGAAACGAAGCCACGGGATGCCAGTGAAAACTGGCGCGGATTTTACAGCAGGCCCAGATTAAATTCTTTTCAACCAATCTTTGCTCTCACAAACCCACCTGGAGATTGTTTTGGAGGCAATAGATTAGCCTGACATTGTATACGATGTACTCAATGCATCCGTTTCCCCCAGTATTACGGCTTTTCTTTTGAAAAACAAGGGATTTCATTCCTTGTTATTTCGGTGAATTAAATCCAACTCGTTTGCCATGAAATCCAACGAGTTCAACCCCACAAGTTCGTAATGGTAAGTATGTTTGCGGGCCTTTGAAAGTAAGACTGATAACGGTACGTGCGTTGAATTAACGATTTATAATTTCATATAGGCTACACAACTGTTGTCCCCACTCGTGCACGAGCTAGAGCTCTGTAAACTTTGAACACGATTTAATACAATTACACCTTTCGATAGTGGCATTTTAGAAGGTGACTGTATTCCATTTGTGTTTGTTGTAGGGAGTGTGTATGACCCAGTAGTTTTGTAGGCTATGTTTTATTGTACTATAAAAATAAAATAAAAACACACACAATGTATCCATTATCTCAGGGTCAAAATAGGCTAGATATCTGCAGTCGACAAGCAAGCTTGATCAAAGATTTAAACATGGTTGTAGTTCTGACAACAGGTTAGGCCTATTCCTAGCTTCAAGAAGCCAAGTGTTGCACACAATTTTCCTCGGCATATTAAAGCTAGGTTTTTTATACTTGATGTTGGAAAACACATTAACAAGGCGGAAAATTATATAATGTTGTGATGAGTTTATTTGTATTTGAAGAATCATTTACATAGGCCTATGGGCCTGTAGCCAGGAGCTTAATTAATTGCACACAAAATAAATACAATAGCCTATATTTTAATGAATACTTGACTTTATTTAGCTTGGACTTCAAAATACAATGTAAAATATACAGAAACGCTGTACATCCACTTTCAAGAAAAATTTAATAACTGGCGCTACGAAAGAAACATTATTATTATTATTATTATTATTATTATTATTATTATTACTATTATTATTGTCGCGTGTTGGTAGAGCTTATTGGCCCAGGGTGTTACTTTTCATAAGTAGTGTCAGTAGGCGCGTGGATCTGTGAATACACTTGGAGGCCTCATCGATTTTTTTCTTTCTTTCTTTTTAATTCGATTTCGATCGTTTTGATTAGATTAATTACATTCTCGAAAAATATGTCTGACACTCATGTAAAATACAGGGTGTGTATTTCGAGTTTAATCATTCCACGTTTTATTTTCTGTTATTGGACCTCACAAAGAGATATGAGTAGGCTAGCCTATGGACGAACTGTGCTTTCCACTATACGTTAAGTAGCTACTTAGTATAGAATTGGGCTAATTAGCAGACCTCCGGCAATCGACATTGACAACTTTTCGTTTTGAAATGGCTTATCTCGAACATATCGAACTCGCGTTCAGCACTCTAATTCATATGGGCATTGATTACCAATGGAAATTGAAATGGAATACCCATTTACGTTAATGTGAACCGTGTTAAATGTTTATTAACCTCTTTGTTTAGGGAGAATATGCGTCGGAAATTAAGTCTTTAGTTACAGCTATAGGCAACGTCTATTTTTATTTATTTCGTATTTATATAACTGCAGCATGCGTGTTTATGTGAACGTCTGTGAGTGCGTGTGTGTCCACACAAACACGTGGCCATGGAATGTTTCGGAATTTTACTTCCATTTTCCATTAGACTAATTATCCTTAAAATTGTTTCAATTATTTCTGTCAATTAAAAAGTAATGCACACATCAAACACATGCAAATTGGGGTAAAGCGTTATGACGACATTTAATAATTATGCCACTAGAGGTCGTAAATGCTATTATATTTCCATTCTTTGATCATTAATTAATCACAATATATTTCGAGCATGATTCAGAATATACACTGTAGGTTTTTCATAAATTAGTAGGAATATGAACTGCGTGTCTGATTTCACATTAGAATACCTCAGAATATATTTTTTCAAAAGCGCACTCCGACTTATTGTGATGTACCCTTCATGTAATATAAAACACTTTAAGAGAAGAACAGAGAAACGGTAGTAGGTTATTATTATTATTATTATTATTATTATTATTATTATTATTATTATTATTATTATTATTATTATTATTTCGGTTAGTAGGCTATATACGTCAATTTTTCTGTCTTCACGAAACCTTTATGATGCGATATACCTGTATGTAATGACGAGTTCTACAGAGTTGACAGAAACTGATGAAAGATTTTGTGTATGAAAACAAGAAACGAATTTTGAACAACTGGAACAACCAAATTTTCAATCAACTAGAGTTAGTCATAAAACAAACGGAGGTTCTTTTCTCACAAGTTGGCTAGCCTATACTCTCACATGTTCCTGCGTATATAGCCTATAATTGAGCTACGTGTATCTCCCATAACACACACGTGAGTGCATAGACAGAATCAATGCACAAAGTTAAGTAGACTTTTGTAATTAAGTAGCCTATATAACTGTACTCCACAACTCTCAATTAAAGAGAGATGTAGACTATAGTTGATTAAAGACGGTTCTTGAACGTGAAGAAACCGTGGTCAGCACTTAATGCATTATGGCTCATTGTACCAGCAATCTCGTGATTTCTCTTCGGCCTAGGTGTTACGTGAGTACATCCCGTTTTAAATCTTTTTTTTTAATTGAAAATATTTCATTTGGATGAGACTGTGTCTTATACTGAACTAGAAGGCAGTTATTTCATCCTGGAATGCAGAACGGTATGTGCAACTTACCATTATATGTTTTACGTAGCTACATTAATGTTATAAGCTTTTCCACCAAGTGTATGCGTGATACTGGTGTAGACTAAAGTGAAAACAGGCAGCACAATAGGCGTAAGACGTTATTAAAATGAGCCTATAATGTCTTAACTTACTTAACAGTATACGGTATTACTAGTTACCACTTAGTAGACTGTGTTTGTGTGTGTGTGTGTGTGTGTGTGTGTGTGTGTGTGTGTGTGTGTGTGTGTGTGTGTGTGTGTGTGTTGTGCAGGTTTTTAAATCTAAATATATTAGTAATGTCAGATTCCTAAAAGCAGTTAAATTGCAGTTTTTGCATGTGATTCTGAAAGAACCAACAACCCTCTTATAACAATCAAATTCGTAATAATAGAATGTGTCGCCCAACGAATACAACCAGCTTTTCAAACATGCAATTTCTCGCGCGCACTTTTATCCCTTTTTAACGCGGGCAATTTTCTCCCTCCCTGCTTGCTGTGAACAGTGAACAAGCACACGACGCACGGAGAGAGAGAGAGAGAGAGAGAGAGAGGAGGAGGAGGGGGGGGGGGGCTAGTTGGACTACGACGTCCTTATGTAAATACGCTTTTTTAGAGAGAAGCTCGAATGCCTTAGCACAAACACTATACCATTTTATGATATGATAGAATCGGATTTTTACATGTTTTTTGATATTCGTTTAATCATCCACGTTCGACAATGGACAGCAGTCCCGTATAATTCATATAAACCGTTTATATTTACAAAGCATGCCATCATACGGCCTTGAATGCATTGAATGCATAGACATTTCATTAATTTGCCTGGAGGAAAATTATTGTTGGAATTGTAGGATATAGGTGGGCCAAAACAACGCCATTGACGAAGCTCGCACCATTAATGAAACGTTTAATTAAATATAATTGTGTGGAAAACCTTAACAAGATGACAGGCTTTTATATTCGCGCTTATCGTTCTTACATTTTAAAGGATGTGCAGTGAATTTATTGACAATTTAGGAATGTCGTAGTGGTAGCCTAATAGGAATTGTATCGCACTCAAACAAGATAGATGGAAATCAAGGATATCTACAAGTGATACTGTTCATATACCCTCGTAATTGAGCATTTTATATTAATTTCGTTACAGATATTTGTTTGAATATTGTGGCACGCATGTAGCATGTATTTCAAATGACATGAAATTAAGGAGATTGTCATGCTATGTAATTAACAACGGCGTATGCAATTCCTAACAACGTGCAGCGAAGACAATTGTGTTGAAACAGCTATTTATCTGTTTAAAATAACTTTTATAGTTATTTTTAGTTATGATATTTATACACCAATTAGGTCACATTTTCAAGGAGAAGAGGTTGTAACAGCCTGTCTTCGATGAGACACAAAATGTTTTCACTGCGTAATTTTCATTAAGGCTAAATAAAGAGTATAATTTATATTGCATTTTAGGATTCGAATTATAGTGGCTAATGACACACAGTGACGTCTCGCCTTCAATATATTTGATGTTTCCTTCTTTTTGGATTCGTATTTTTTTGGATACACATTTTGTGTATGACTTTATAGCCACCACTGGGTGTCGCCCTCACTCAAGCATATTATGGCCGCAGACCATTATCAATCGCGAAGCCTCTACTTTCAGAATGTGAACGACAAAATCTTGCAAGGATAATAATGAATGCACAGGAATACGAATGCGCAGTACATTAGTATTCTTTGAAATTATACGTAAGCGCGTCTAGTGGCTATTTTTGGGCTATATAGTTTAATTCTAGTGATCGTTTTAAAGGAAATGGCACTGAATTAAAGTCGACCTCGTGGAAGATGCATTTTGCGATAGGATATGTATGCAAGTGAATAGATATTTATTGTTGTACCACTGTGTGTAATAAGTCTTTATAAACTCTGAAAATTACATAATTGGCACGGCATTGGAATTATCGTTTAATGAAAGGAAAGGAAATACCGCGTTGATGGTAAAACTGTCCTACTTAACACAAAGGAGAATTGCAGAAACTTATTTGACATGCCCCTTTTAGTATTTTTATCACGCGTGCACACACGCGCGCGCACCCACGTACGCGTACGCACACACTTTCATGCACACCAGATTAACCTGATTTTGTGTTATGGCTGGGCCTGTAGCTTTGTAAAGAGGAATCAGTCTTTTGGATCTTTGTAAATTACAATGAATATTGCGTAGGAAATACATTTTAAAAAAAACTTAATTGAGTTACTATGAAATATCTGTCAGACTTATCACACTAAACATTACCGGGACAAATAACATATTCAAAATGTTTCTTTAAACATTTTACAGAATATTCTCAGCAGGGGCGTTCTTAAACTATTCGATTACATAGACCAGGCGATAACGTAAACCACAGCCAACACATTTTAGAGAAAGAAAAACCGAATGACAGGCGAAAGGTACCTGACATAGGCTGTCAGATCTGTCAAATAAAAACTTCTTAAATACTTGTAACTCTTTGAAAATATGCTTAGCTGTCTTAAATGTTCATTACCTTAATATGCAACAGGCTAGCATTTAATAACAGAAATATCGTCCCTTTATTTAAATCGCCTATACAGTAGGCTACTGGCCACGGTAGCACAACTGTAGCCTAGAATAGCCTCGGCTGAAACGTTAACTGTCCATGCGATTACCACGCGCTTGCACGTGTGATTATATAGACGTTGGACAAGTATTAAGAAAATGTTAAGCTCTAATAGGTTATTTTCTAATTGTTCTGAAAATCCTTGAATGTATATAATGTATAAAAAGTAAGCGTTCTTATTAATAAAGATACAGTCCTGTAGAAAAATTAGGCGCATACTCGTTGCAGCAACTGGGAATTGTGTTGTAGCCTATTTCTGATTTGTATGTACTTATTTATCTTTAACAATGACACATTATGGTAAATATTTATTGTAAATAAGCAATTTTTAAAAACGTATTAACTTCAAAACAGTGATGTGCAGTTTTCCGGGGGAAAAATGTCTACCCACCACCCATGTTTAACCTCGGTTTATGTGTAAGGTCCGGTTCGTTCTACACTTTTTTCCACAGTCTGACTGACGCTGCGCCTCAGATTCCAAAAACGGGTGTAGCTATTTTGATTGTAGTGAATATGCATCTATATGGTAATCTAGTATCTGTCTTTATGCTCGCTCGCATCTAACCCACGTGCCTCAGAACTCAGAAGTCATCCAAGTCGCCAAGATATATGAGGGGATTTTACTATATAGGTAAGTCAATTTTACGTTGAAAAATGTACGCCAAATTGAACTTTTATGGTATATGTGCAGCCTACAATATGTTTGTCAAGAAATTCAACTTGTGAGTCAGTGTCAGCATGTGTTTTTTGCTTGGGGGGGAAAATCGTGTGGCCATCTGACCACTTCTATTGGGCGACACATCATATGAGCACTTCTGAGCAAGGTTCACACAACGAGAGCAAGAGTATACTACTAGAAACCATTATAAAGCTATTACAGTAGTTTATTGTAGACATTCGACTATATGCATGAGTTCTACATAACCTACTTTAAATCTAAGTAGCATAGATTTTTTAGATGGAGGATTTTAAAGATGACGTAGAAATATTTTGAACCCGGTAAGTTACAAGTGACTAATTTACTTTGAGGGGATTATCGGGGGTGCTGCATCAGAATGACAGCCAACACGCGGAATTCCTCAACAATGTAACTTTTAATTATTGAACGTTGCCATCATGAAATTAAAATATAGCAATATAGGCTATACATTGTATTATACACCAATGGACGTTTGCTGTATATAGGTAACTGCAGAAAATACAAAAACGGAAACATGCGATATTCAGAGGGTTTGATTGTCCAGCGACACCATTCATACCTACATTTAAAATGATTACTTTGCTTTGGTCACTTGGTTGTAGCCTAATTCTACATCTATATTGTGTATACGTCTAGCGTTATCAATAAAAAATAAAAATAGTTAATAAATGTAATTTGTTTTCTTAGACTCATGTGACTATGAAGCAATAGAGTATAGTTAAAACAATTAGCGAATAAATCATCCTCGATTTGCCTTAATATTCCGTTGCTATCCCTCTTTTGTTAGACCAGTAATGATCCCTTTGTTTATGCGATTCTTAAATTATCCTTACATCTTCATAAACCAATTCGCGGTTTACGTTTGCTCGATATTCTTTATAGTCGTGCACTAAAAATATATTCGTTTTGAAAAGTAGCATTTATGTAGGCTACCTTTATTATGTAGAATAAAAGATTAGCCTATAGCTTATATGCACATCTGCTCGTGCAGACAACTTATCACCCGTAAATATCATATAGGCTACGGTAATTCTTAGAATTGCATGTAAAATGGCACATCAGTAAGTAAATGAAGGAAATGCAAATATACCTTTTACATATGCATCGACATTAAAAATATTACGAACTCTGGAACCAACAGCATCGGGGCTGTGAGAATGGTGCAGCAGACGTCTCATTATGCATGGGCGATTTCCCCGGCAGGAATCTCCGCTTCTTCACTACACGTTCCCGGATTCGTAGGACACAAGAGCACACAAGCTCGGAGCTTCACAAAAACATAAGCGAATGAACAACAACAACAAAAAACTTTCAAATATATAATCAAGAATAAAATCGGTGGAAAAAACATTATTCCGGCTTCTGGAAGAAAGACTATGTAAGCAGCATTTGCATATTTTGATGCACTAATTTCCTTCATGTATTTAAATATGGCTGCACGTAGCAGATATGCTAGTCTACGTCATTGAACGTGACCTCGCTGTAAAACCTGAACGTGAATCCAATGGAGCCAAACGGATACGCCTGCGAAGGTAACTGAATATCAGCGAAAAATCTGAACTTGGACGGGGAGAACTAACAATTATGCAGGAAAGTTTAGATGTATTATGAATTAAAGAGCAAGGTTTATGAAAATGGAGAATAGTACATGTTTGCCTTTTTTATGGACAGTTCACGTTATTATTATTATTATTATTATTATTATTATTAGTTGTTGTATAGTATAAATAATAATAATAATAATTATTATTATTATTATTTATTTATTATGTTTTTAATATTATATTAATAATATATAATTAGGCTTTTTTTAGGGATACATTTTACACCAAATTCACGTGATAATATTACCAATTCCAAAGCATGGCTTTTAGTCTATGGTGTTTTTAAGTCTCCTACTCTACATCAACATAACAAATCCTTTACCAGAAATGCCAAGGATGTAGGCCTACCACAGATTAGAAAGTTATCTTTGTTGAGCAGAGGTACCAAGATAATACCAACCGGGCTTTAAGTGTTGTACACCATGGGCAGATTTTGTTAATCTCATTTTAAAATAAACATTTCATTCACCCAGGAAATGACTGGAACGTATCTCTTCATGTTAACACAATTTAATGGAATTGTGTGTGTGTGTGTGTGTGTGTGTGTGTGTGTGTGTGTGTGTGTGTGTGTGTGTGTGTGTGTGTGTGTGTGAGTGAGTGAGTGAGTGAGATGTGTGCGAGTGTTTGGAATACATATCAGTATCATTGACGTGGTAAACTTCTTAATTAACTTGGCAATCTCTGCTCTTTTGGCTATCAGAATATAGTTGAAAGCCTGTCATTGCAGATTCAGATTTGACATTCAAAAGGGGATAATCAAAAAGGAGGATCCTCTCATACTTTGTCTTTATCGCATTTTTATCATTGTTCTTCAACTTATACGAAATAATAACAAAATATTTATCGTTTCTATGTTGCAACGCATTTTCTATTCGTTCCGTCTGCGGAAATACGTTACAGAAAGGCTTGGAGTAAATTCATTAGGCCTATTGCTATCAACGTGTAACCTGGCCTGGGAACGACGCGAAGTCCACCGCAATAGATGAACAATGGTTCTTCAGTTTGTACCCAACAAAAGAACTGGGGAACCTGTTTGAATTTCAGAGCACGTCCTTGCCCACACGGAGGGATGGACTATGCCTTGACCAACCCCAGCCAACCCCAAAAACTTGCAGACGCTCTCCCCGGCGCAAGTTCACTTCTTTTGGTGCGGAGGACAAATACGGTGTGGGAAAGTTTCTCTCCCTCCTTCTCTCTTTTCTATGTCCCTCCCTCCCCCTCTCTTCTGCCTTTTTCTTCTCTCCATCCCCTCCCTCACTCCACCCCCCCCCCCCCCCCCCCTCTCTCTCTCTCTCTCTCATACACACATCATGTGGTTGGAATATGCTCTTGCCTAACTCGGAGAGCAACTGATGCAGGCGTAATGAGCTGGGTATTAGCGGCAATTTTAAACGGAAGGGTGGCGAGTGATGACTGGATATTGTGGGAAGGTCTAGAAAGAACAGTGCATATGCTCGAAGGGCCTCTGTTTTTGGATGATTTCTGACTGCTCAAGAGAACTGCTGTATAAACTGACGACATTTAAAAGATGTAAGTACTTTTCTTTAATTTCGGTCGCAGGGTGTTTTATTTTGTAACTGGCTATGTGTACGCGTGAATTGGTATTTAAATGACGGTAATGGTATAGCCTATGAAATTTTAAGAAAACAAATCAGCGTTTTTGTTAGCCTATCAATGATTTTCTTCTAAGAGTAACATTGCAAGTGTATTTTAGAAGGAAACAACGCTAAGAATTGTACAATTGAGCGACAATTAGATTACTTTTTTAAATAATATTTAAATTGGTTGCATGCACACGGTCGCGATGTGCCAGTTTAGACATTCTTGAAGGGGCTGGAGGTACTCGTATTATGATCACGGCCATCGACACTTCAAGCCCCAAGTCCAATGCTATGAGGAGCATAGGCCACAGATCATGTCTACTGAGCAACCCAAAACACTTCTGTCTCCAATATATGCTCGACGTTTGGGACAGATACGCTGCTGGAAGAACAGAGATAAAAAACATTTAACTATTAAGAAAACATTTACAATGCTAAAACGTGCTGTTTAATGACAAAGCACTATCTTATTCGATGAGTTGTAGATGCTTTGAGCTAGGCATAACTATAATATGTTTTTCTTGTTCTTATTTATTGTTAATAATAGTAGTCTAATAATAATCATACAATTCTGTATTTTGATAGTTTTAGCCTGCATGTTCTACTTGACCACTATGTTACAAAGACAAGCGGACCACCCAATTATATTTGTATTCCAACACACAACGTGTGGGTGGATAATATAGTATATGCCGAACTTAACTAACAGAGGATTTGTAGACGACTTGATGACGTCACGAAGCTGATCATAGTTGGTTAATTGCTGCTATAGATGTGATCGTTATGAGCCATCTTTTATTGGAAACTAGTCCAATATACCCCACAGAAGATGCCGCTGCCGATTACCTTGATTTAAATCCACCTGGGCATTTGAAGCCCCCCCATCCCTCCCCACCACACACACACACACACACACATACACACACAAATATCATTTCACATGAATTCAGCATGGTTTGTTAAAATTTTATTAGAGCATACGACCAGACGATACATTGCAATTTGAATATGGAAAATACAAATAATGCAAAAGTTGCAGTGCCCTTCTACACTGTCTTATAGTTTATGCACAGTACTTATGAACAAATGTTTTATATGGGCTATGTGAAGCATTGGATTTTAAATAGATAAGCCTATTGTATATATTCAATTTAGTCTGTTTGACATTCAGTGACATTATTAGAAAAGAGGAGTCGACTCCAAGTAAGGTCATATGCATAGGGTACACGGTCGCTACCATTCACAACCAAATCATTTTTAGTAGTTCTATTAGTTGCATGTTAGTGTTGATGTTATTGTTGGTAGAGTTCTGTACCCCCCCCCCCCCCCCCATGTATCTCGGTTGTAAATACTAGTTGGCTAAATATAATACCCATAACTGTTTATATAACTGTTTATATACAAACCGTAAAGTTAAAGCTCAGATTCAAAATTAGCACATAATCGCCATCGATTTTATATACGGCCCTACGTGAATAAAAATGCACATACGTTATTTAAGGTGTGGTGTCATATAAAGTCGAAATCTGTCAGAAGGACATTACTGATAAAAAGCGCACGTTCTTAATTTCTGTTTTGGTATCTACAACCTCCCGTATTTTATTGCCATAAACAAAGAGAAACACTATTAAGAAACATCAGACACCTATTTGGCAGGCAGTTATCATTGGCACTTTAAGGCCATATCGTGACGTTATCATAAATATTGCACGTTAAGATAAATCAGTCTAAGCTTACCGACAGCCTGTTTTTATCATTTAACGTTATGTTTACAGTTTAAGCAAGCACACGGTGTATGTTGCCTTACATTAATCCTGAATTGTACTGTTTGAATAGCTTGACAGTAACAGCAGCCTATTGATGTGGGGGAGCACGTGTATATGCTACATGTATTGCCATTGCATGTTATAATGGAATATCACGTTTAAATCTTCCTTTGTTGTTGTTAATGTAGGATTTGTACACATATGTCAAAGACGGACATGTACATGTATGTGCTGGTGTGTGTGCGTGAGAGACAGAGAGAGAGAGAGAGAGAGAGAGAGAGAGATCGGGGAGTGTTTTGGTAACAAAAATGTATTAAGGTGAAGATTATACTCATAAACCGTTACGCAGAGCGAAAGTATTTTCAAGTATCATTCTTCTTTCGCGTCGCTGTGGAATTGATAATAGCGTCGTAGGTTAAACGTGTGACTGGATAGATGTGCTAGAGTGTAGATACGCAGGATACTTCTAAATCGCCCCTCCCACATAAGCACGGTTCTGCTGTAAAACAGTGAGATAGTAACATGTTTTAGATCGTTTTGGTCCTATGGTGGCGTTGAACCATAAATAATAACAGGTTTCTGTGGCATTGCGTGCTTTATTGTGGCAGGGAAATTAATAACAAGCTGAAATCAGTAGGCTTCATTAATATGGTTGTACCGCAAATGCTCGCTCTCTATCTCTCTCTCTCTCGCGCACTCTCTCTCTCTCTCACACACACACACACACACACACACACACACACACTGTCTCTGTATAGCCTACCTGTTTTTGTGTATGCACATACGAACATGCAAACAAGCACATTTAGGCAATATAGACAGACGGGGCAGCACATAGCGATGCTAGTCATGCATGTTGCACCCTATTGATCTGTAATATAGCCTATAGTAGAAATTATAGCCAAAATAATGAAAAATATCATATCGCTACGTTTTGGGTGCAATGTACATGAATGCAACACAAGGGAGCACAGGCTTACATCTTTAGCATTCTGTTGTACCACGAGAACACGAAGCAAAAAAATGATGCGACATTGCGAATAGCCTACCTGTACATCATGCTAGATTTTGTCTGCGACTGGGCTGCGGTTGTCAAATCTGATATGAATTAATTCAAATGCAACACCAAAGGAAATGTCATTGTAATAATACATCGACTCACGGCGTGTTCAGACCCGTAGTTTCAATAAACCAGGCCCAGGTCCATGCCAGGGCAATCGCTCAGCGCGTACAAGCGAACGGATAATTCAGGCAGGGACATTGCCCAGCTAGCTACAAACCGCTTTCATCTATCCTCCAGGAGATTCTTTTTTTTTCTGACAACCTGGATAATAGAAGGATCTTCATTAGGACCAAGAACACTGTTGTTAGGCCACGGAGCAATATTTTCGTACGTCTTCCTTTCTTCTTTGCTTTATAGCCTAATGCTTGCGGAGAGAAGGGAAAAAGCAGAATGATACCAGTGCGCGTGATAGCACGAGGAGATTGCTGTCCATTCGTGCATATTTATACGTGCATTTGAGATACATATCATGTAGTCACCATTACCTTATACTTTCGCGGTCCGAGACCTTTGACCTCGCCGGGTTTGTCCAGATTTTGGCACTGCAACCCCCCCCCCCCCCCCCCCCCCCCCGTTTCCTCCCCCCCTTTCT
>CM056376.1:39863288-39904832 GCA_029718625.1 Synaphobranchus kaupii
CATATTTTATATACGGCCCTACGTGAATAAAAATGCACATACGTTATTTAAGGTGTGGTGTCATATAAAGTCGAAATCTGTCAGAAGGACATTACTGATAAAAAGCGCACGTTCTTAATTTCTGTTTTGGTATCTACAACCTCCCGTATTTTATTGCCATAAACAAAGAGAAACACTATTAAGAAACATCGGACACCTATTTGGCAGGCAGTTATCATTGGCACTTTAAGGCCATATCGTGACGTTATCATAAATATTGCACGTTAAGATAAATCAGTCTAAGCTTACCGACAGCCTGTTTTTATCATTTAACGTTATGTTTACAGTTTAAGCAAGCACACGGTGTATGTTGCCTTACATTAATCCTGAATTGTACTGTTTGAATAGCTTGACAGTAACAGCAGCCTATTGATGTGGGGGAGCACGTGTATATGCTACATGTATTGCCATTGCATGTTATAATGGAACATCACGTTTAAATCTTCCTTTGTTGTTGTTAATGTAGGATTTGTACACATATGTCAAAGACGGACATGTACATGTATGTGCTGGTGTGTGTGCGTGAGAGACAGAGAGAGAGAGAGAGAGAGAGAGAGAGAGAGAGAGAGAGAGAGAGAGAGAGAGAGAGAGAGAGAGAGAGAGAGAGAGAGATCGGGGAGTGTTTTGGTAACAAAAATGTATTAAGGTGAAGATTATACTCATAAACCGTTACGCAGGCGAAAGTATTTTCAAGTATCATTCTTCTTTCGCGTCGCTGTGGAATTGATAATAGCGTCGTAGGTTAAACGTGTGACTGGATAGATGTGCTAGAGTGTAGATACGCAGGATACTTCTAAATCGCCCCTCCCACATAAGCACGGTTCTGCTGTAAAACAGTGAGATAGTAACATGTTTTAGATCGTTTTGGTCCTATGGTGGCGTTGAACCATAAATAATAACAGGTTTCTGTGGCATTGCGTGCTTTATTGTGTCAGGGAAATTAATAACAAGCTGAAATCAGTAGGCTTCATTAATATGGTTGTACCGCAAATGCTCGCTCTCTATCTCTCTCTCTCTCGCGCTCTCTCTCTCTCACACACACACACACACACACACACACACACACACTGTCTCTGTATAGCCTACCTGTTTTTGTGTATGCACATACGAACATGCAAACAAGCACATTTAGGCAATATAGACAGACGGGGCAGCACATAGCGATGCTAGTCATGCATGTTGCACCCTATTGATCTGTAATATAGCCTATAGTAGAAATTATAGCCAAAATAATGAAAAATATCATATCGCTACGTTTTGGGTGCAATGTACATGAATGCAACACAAGGGAGCACAGGCTTACATCTTAGCATTCTGTTGTACCACGAGAACACGAAGCAAAAAAATGATGCGACATTGCGAATAGCCTACCTGTACATCATGCTAGATTTTGTCTGCGACTGGGCTGCGGTTGTCAAATCTGATATGAATTAATTCAAATGCAACACCAAAGGAAATGTCATTGTAATAATACATCGACTCACGGCGTGTTCAGACCCGTAGTTTCAATAAACCAGGCCCAGGTCCATGCCAGGGCAATCGCTCAGCGCGTACAAGCGAACGGATAATTCAGGCAGGGACATTGCCCAGCTAGCTACAAACCGCTTTCATCTATCCTCCAGGAGATTCTTTTTTTTTTCTGACAACCTGGATAATAGAAGGATCTTCATTAGGACCAAGAACACTGTTGTTAGGCCACGGAGCAATATTTTCGTACGTCTTCCTTTCTTCTTTGCTTTATAGCCTAATGCTTGCGGAGAGAAGGGAAAAAGCAGAATGATACCAGTGCGCGTGATAGCACGAGGAGATTGCTGTCCATTCGTGCATATTTATACGTGCATTTGAGATACATATCATGTAGTCACCATTACCTTATACTTTCGCGGTCCGAGACCTTTGACCTCGCCGGGTTTGTCCAGATTTTGGCACTGCAACCCCCCCCCCCCCCCCCCGTTTCCTCCCCCCTTTCTCTCAGTGATGGCCCTTTTTTCCTTCTTTCAGACCGTTGGTAGCGACAAGCCAGCAGGACGGCATCTTCGTCTCCCGGCTCTCGCAGCTAAATGAGACCAAGGCGCCCCCTCCCCCTCGCCCCCCCAAAAAGAAGAAAAAACACGCTTGTTTCGTGCGTTCTATCTATTGTCGTTCTGCTGATTATTCTCTTCATGATTTGAATCGATCGTGGTTCGTGGTATTTTTTCTTGCATCGTCTTTGCACTTTCTTCTGGAAACGGATTTTCTTCCCCTAACATCCACTTGCCTGGCTACGCAGGATATTGCTCATGCCACAACGACTTAATAGAGGCAGTGAAGCCTTTTGTGGGAATGGAGTGATTTGCAATGCAAATACGGGCCTGCGCGAGGATGAACGCACCTTCTGCCTCCTACTTCAACTCCGCAATGATGGTTAATGCTATGCGATGTGATATAATCACCGGGATTATATGTTCTGCGTTTTGGCAAACAGTTTCGCGAGGGCGGGGGAGTTGTGGATAAACTTTTAAGGACAGCAGCCCTAATCAAAGGTCGGACAAATTTCCTCGGTGCTGAATTGTATTAATTTTGTCTTTGAAAAACTTCAGACAACTGGAGAGTGTTTCCTGACTTCGAAAGGGGACTACAAACATGACAGGGGAAAATAGAATGACAAGCACGTGGATTTGCCTGGAATACCACTGAAGAATGGGAAGTGGGTTGTTATCTTTGGTTATCTAGCTGTATGAGTGTGTTGGTCGTCATAAAGCTAGATAACCGAAAGTAAAAACTGCTTCCAGGATCATCGAGGACTCCAGAAGGATGTATGACCAAGACATTTATCAATACGTACAATAAAAAACACAACCGTTTGGCTGGATGCAGTGTTTCAAAAGGAAACATCTTCACCTGGTAAAGCTTGCAAAAGTTACGCTAGATATTCTGAAATTGGAAGGACATAGGCTATACCCTTAATTTCTGTATCAAATAATAGCCTAGTCTACAGCTGTCAGCGATATAGCCTAATTTTAGAAAATTAATGCATTGGCCTATTTCGTGGTTTACTGATTTTAGATGTTTGATTAAATCTTTAAAAGGCAAGTGCGTATCACACACACACACACACACACACATACGCACACACACACACACACACACACACTCAATATTTTTTAACTGACACTTGCTATTTCTGTGCATGTATGAAAATATTTGGAAGACAAAAATGGAAACGATTATTTTTACTTGTATTTTTTTTATTTTTAAACGCGAATAATTCATACGTTTGGTTACCTGTGTTACTGTCGGTCTAAATATCAATGTGATAGGCGTACAATGTTCGTTATTACAAGGACGTTGAATTGAAAAATCTAGTGAAACAATAGTGATGGAAAAGGCATAACCTCCCTCCCTGCAAAGAGTTCCAAATGTTCCATGGGTTGAGCTCAGCGCTGAAAATGAGATTGACATTTACGGAGGAACCCACGTGCGTCCCTCCCCTCTTTTTGTTTAGGCATGATCGAGTCTAACCAGGAAACGGCAATGGCATCCCAAACTGAAATAATTAGGACGTATATAGACCTGACAAAAAATGGAAAAGGGGAGTGGGGAGTGGTGGGGGTCGGCCTTGCTTAATTGATTCCGTTAAACGGAGTGCAAGAGATGTGAACGACTGGACGCACTCTTTCCCACGCTCGGGGGCAAGTGCCAATGCCGTGCTCAGGCCGAATATGACAGACAGCGCTGTCAGACTTGGGGGGTGGGGGCGACACAGGTCATGAAAAAAACATCAAGTGCACCAGACTCATCTGCATCACTTTAGAAAACGGCGACGATTCTCTAGCCCAGCAGACTTGCGCTTTAAAACTTTGAACTGGCAATGGCTTTGAGTAGCCTAGCTATGTTACCATCCCCCTTCTGTGCTACACGCACGTAAACACATGTAGGCTACGGGCAAAAAATTAAAAGAAAACAGCTACATGTTTTAATAGGTCTGTACTTACTGTATCACATTCAGATTTAGGCCTGTTAAAAAATAATCTGAAAGAGTCAACGTTTTAAAAATGTTGAATTAGTGCCATATGCCTACGCCCTCACGACAAACACACACTTCAAGTGCATTTGAACTTGGGCCACGGATTATTGCTTTGTTTTCTTTCAGGAAAAGGACGTTAACACAATAGCAACCTATTAAAATACAATTTGGATGCTGTCTTTTAAACTTTGTCATATGTCCCTACTAAATTAAATATAGGCTATTTATCCATTGTAGATAAATCAAAAGTATTTATATATTACATTTATTTTGAATGTGTTAAAATATATTTCATGCTTTTAAAAGCAACTGTACCTGGTTAATAAAAATGCCAGCGTCGACGATACATGGCTAGGTTTGTGGTGTTAAAGCATGAGGAGTTATTACAAGTTGGAAGCTATTACAAATTACTACTGACAAGAGAGCACGTGCCATGCTTTGGTATCCTGCTGATCAGTGGCCTGTAAGATTAGGCTATATTTTGTTTGCGTGGAAACGCACGTAGGTACAAAAAACTTGAATGGTTCACGGTTTTGTGGCCGTACTGTGACTCCATACAAGAGTGTTATAAAACGTCCATTGTTGTTTACTATAGCCAGATGCTTGGCACAATTAGCTTTTTCATCACAGCGTCTGAGAGTCATATATTCAAGTTACAAAGTTGTTAGCCCTTTGTTTCTGAAAACAAGAGGAACATATTGTCCACCAACGACCACTGAATAAAAGCAAATTAACCGATTCGTCTGCGTGCCAGTGTCCTTCTATTTTAAATTGATTTGATTTTTGTAATTGTCCAATGTTACACAGTTTCACTTCTAAATGTGTTGTTGTAGCTCCAGTGTCAGGTGTTAATGGTTGGACGAAACCGGTACAGTCATTGCCAATATATGGTTTTACAATATAGTGTTTAATTTGGAACAGGTGTATATAGTGTTTGATATGACTTCAAGTAAGAAGAAATAAAGTGTAAGAAATGCGATATATGTTGAATGTCTGGGCTAATTTTAGTCAGCTGAACGCAAAGATAATTTGCCGTTGAAACGTTCCGATAAACTGTCGTTTGTTTGAAAGAAAATAAGTATGCCGTGCATCTGACAATACGTCCTAGTTTGTGCGTTGTGTGGTCATGCATGTTAGCAAGTGCGAACTATAGGCTGCGTCTCAGTTGCAGTGGCGCAGAAGATCTTATATGCAAGTCCAGTCTTAAAAAGCAGCAGAATTTAACACCATCTGGGAGAAAAGATCTCTCCCCGACTTTCTCACACCGTCAGAAAAAAAGTAGTGTCTCTTGTTCCGAGTCTTGGTCTAAGCAGGCATACAATACCGAGTCATTATACATTTGCTGAGGGAAAATTTGAGAACACAATATGGGCAACCAGTGAATGACCAAGTTCCATTGTGTCAGGTTAAGTCGATTGAAATCTTCGTCTCGAGCTATGAATGGTGCCATTGTTTTCGCGACAGGGGCCGCACTAAATGTCAGCGTAGTGTAAAGAAAATCTTCAAGTCTGCAAATAACTGACCGAATCTCAATCATTATATTTCCCACAGTAGAGGAATATCATTGCAGAAGCTTACAATACAAAAAGCAAATTATAGGCCCCTTTTACCCTTCTTGATTGTCAGAAGTTAAGGGTTGTGTCATTGGCCGTACAATATAGAATGATCTTAAACGTTTCCAGATTATACAAATTACATATTTATGTAGGTTTATTACATTTTGCCCCAATTTTATGTGTTTTTTTGCCTCCATAATTGTATTTTTTATTGAGATTTATAGGTTTACTCTTAACTTTCTAACATTTGACTTTGCTCTGCGTTTCTATAGTTTCGTCATCATAAACTGTATACGCTGGTGCTTATTTACAGTCTGTTGACCAGAGTCTGTATGTCAGTTGAGTTCAGTTTAGTTTTGCTAAATGAGAGGAGTCATTGGCAAAACTTCACTCAATATTCAAGTATCTGCTGTCAAACAAGTAAGAATGTGAGACACTCATTGGAATCATGTTTTTACAATACACAGATGAAAACACGATCGCAAAAATGTTGCAATGCATTCAATTTTCCCAAGCGAGTCTTGTTAGCACATGCCTGGTGCTGTCCGCTACCTTACCGCGTTTCTTGTTGCCTTTTAAAGGCGTTTGCTACAAGCACTTGGCGTGGGCTGTATTAACTGATTGTAGCTAACGTGACTGCCATCTTGCATGCACATTATGAGTATACTTTTCTGAATTACCCTTGGTGTAGTTCACTAGTAGAATACAGTGGGTGGTAACATTGGCCTCATGTTTGTGGCATATTTTGCCAACCAGCGATTATATTATTCAGGTCACATTTTATGGAATGAGGCAGCCATTGTTGTCAACGTGACAGGTAGGATATAACATAACCATGGCGACAAGTGTTGTCATTGTGCTGCTTTTTTCTTTTCTTTTTTGCTTTTATTCACTGGTTGAGCGATCACCATTTTTAAGCAGCTTGGCCTGTACTGGTACAGAGTATCTATTGTGTGTGTTTGGTGTATGTATGATTATTTTATAAAGGTTTGAAATTTAATATTTAATAATTTAAAGAAGGTATAAGTAACAACCTTTGTTATTAATTTTAAGAACAAGGTATTTCATATGTGTAGATTATAATAAAAAAAAAGCATGAGTCCTCTGGTGTAGCAGCAAAGATAACGTTTTTTAAAGACTTAAAGGTTTACTAAGATAATTTCATAGCACAAACCTGATTTCATACTGTAATTGATGATCAGTGTAATAATTAGTTAACATGGTAGATGTAGGTTTTTTTTTATTACCAGACACCTATCATTCGAGCATAGCAGACCTAGCACTAGCCTTTTAAAATTATTACTTTCATACACTATGCTTCCCTGCAGTGGGAGGTTACTCTGAAATCCACATTCAAACTGTTTTAGGGTGGTGTTTTGCTGAGGCACACAGCAGTTCATGTAGGTGAGTCAAAGGGTGTGTGTGCGTGTGTGTATGTGTATTTGTCTCTGTTTGGTCTGAAGTTCAGATAAGTTGCATGAGCTGAATTTGTTTGTAATGACTTTGCATCTCAAATATATTGATATTGTAAATGCATTTCTCCGTCGCCTATACATTTTAGTGTGTGTGTGTGTGTGTTGTTGTTGTTGTGCACAAAGGTTTGAGTGTGCAATGTGCATGTCTATTGTCAAACAATGTCCTTGAACCTAGACTGCTTTGAGGTTGGATCTATAGTGGCTAGTTTATGCATGAACTTGAACGTGACATAGTCAGACATGGAGATGAAGGCCTCACAAAGCATGTCTGTGGCAGGAACAGACCATTAGCATTGTTGGACAGAATAACAGCATATGGCCAGCTCTGTATTTCTCATGACCACCAATAGCATTGTTTAAATAACACATGTGTATTTTTAATAGTGGCAAATAATTCAGGTTTTTTTTCCCCGTTTTTTTGTGGCACAATGCAGGGCCTTTCACCAATTTGTGTTAGTGGCATAACAAGGACCATGTTTATTGTGTAGGTGTAGAAGTCAGAAATATGTATTAATTATGAGCTTAAACAAATAAATTATTAAATAATTATAATGTTAACATTCTGCTTTCTACAATGGCTGGCTGGATAAAAACAAAATGTCGACATATTTTTAATTGATGCTTTTAATTGATGCATTTGCATGTTGTGACGATATAAGTGTGTGCGTGTGTGTGTGTGCTTTGTTTGTATTACAGCACCATTTCATACACAAGCGTTTTGCCCCCTCTGTCAAAGCTTACTGCAGTCTTAAATGTTGGGATGTGGTAAAGCCAGCAACGGGTTTAATTGAAGGCCTTTATTTGGAATTTCAAAGATAAGGTATTTAAAATGAAGTGCAGTTGTTAAACAAGCAATCCTTTATGTGGGCTTCTGTGCTCTCTTTCTCTACACCGCCCCCCCCCCCCCCTTCTCTTTCCCGGCGCGTCTCTGTCACACGCAGTGGGCTTTCCCGCTGATTGGTGTCGCCGTGGAAACGGGAGGTGAGCTCACGGTGTGCGTGCCGGCATCGGTGAGCCCCTCAGAGCAGGGCAGGTTCACGCGGCGTGCGCGCCCCCCCTCGCTTGCCTGTCGACGTGCCCCGCGCAAACGCATCCAGCTTCCCAGCGGCGCATCTCCCAGTCCATTCAGCCAGTACTTACACAATACACTTTTGGTGATGAAAATGTGTTCCCGCACCACGTGCGCTTGGATTTTGTTTCTGAGGTATTCTGTCAGAATATCCAAGTGATTTTGAACATGGTATTGCTTAGTATCTAACACTAAAGCCATCAATAATCTGGCACAATGACATTGTATACTTAATCATGGTCGCCAAATGTAAATCTGCTATAACTGCTTGAATGAATAGTGTCTAGGCTACAAGAAAGCTGTGCTAACTGCCCTAAGCACCTGATAGCTCATAGTAAAGAGATCAATGCAATGTAACAGCTCCTGTCACTCTCACTGATTATGTTAAATATTTTAGTGCTACCAACCAGACTGTTTTGACACCCCCCCCCCCCCCCCCCCTTCATTCCAAAAAAAAAAAGGTACAAAATAACAGGTGTGGGTAATCCTGGGAATCATGGCTAAGCCATTTAATGACATCATGCATGGATATTTACACTCGTTGAAAGTTCCAGAGGGGATTAGCGGACATCCGCACTGTGCCTGGCATTCCAGGGCTGCCACGGCGGTGGTCACCCTCTCCGGGCCACAGGCCTTCGCATATGTATGTGACGTAGGGACTGATGCAATCAAGCCGCAACATGTTCTTCTTAACTTTGCGCTGGCAATCTTAGGCGGATGTGTCTCATTTTTTTTGGTTGCTCGCACAATTTTGTGCACCTGGACTTTGCTGACCATGGTAAAATGTGTGAGATCTCAATATGAAAGAAGATGAGCTTTATAATTTCTGCTCAGAGTTGCCGATAAAACAGTATTATGTTATTATGCCGATAAACATACCAGGTTATGATGCTTTGCCTTATTTCATGACAGCCTTTGCGTGTAGCAGAAAATGTAGCTTTTCTGCGCATGGTGAAATGCTACAGTGCAGTAGTTCACATTTGTATTTCCTATTGTATTTCCCGCTATGTACCGTATGGCTGAAATAGCTGATCATGTGAGGACCTCTTTTTCAATAAGTTATACTTAGCCTTGGGTTGTTTTATTTTGAGAATGAGAGAGAAATCTTCACAGATGTTAAACTTGGAGAGTGAAGCCAAAAAGCTGTGTCAGCACTTCCTCAGAACTCCCTCAACTTATAAAGGCCCTTGAGCCTTTTCGGAAGGTCTCGGATGTCACTTTGGTTCACTGAGATGTATGTCAATGTCGCCAGTGGAAGATTAGAAGCCATTCACCAAGGTTCATCGTTTTTTTCTGTGGTCACTCTTTAAATTTCAGGATAAAGGTGGAGGCAGAGGCCTTGCTCCTGCTTTTCAGGCATCGCTCATACGGTTTGTAATGTTGATATGACTCTATGTTGATCTGGAATTATGTGATTAAATCCAAGCCATTAACCATCGGATCAGCATGAGGGTACAAGTGCAATGAAAGCCTTTGGCAATTGTATTTGAAGCTGTAGTAGCCAGAGAAATAGACAAGGGCTTCATGCGCTTTTCCTCAAATTTTCTATTTTATTCTAAACGTGTGAGCATTTTCCACATCATCTTGCTTTAAATGCGCTTCTATTTTTACCTTACGCAATGCCAGTGTTTATCTTGAAATCTAATTATAAAATGTAGGCCTATGTATTTTCTTTTTCCATGAGGTATGTGTAGACTGTGTACATATTCTGGGTAAGCCTATATGGATTTAATGCAGTTCAGTATTTTGATAAAATACAAGTTAGGTTTGAGTACACAGTCTTGATATGTTGATATACTATATAAATACATCGTGGCCAATTCAGATTGAGCAAAGCTATGATTAGTGCATGAAGAACATCTAAGTGATCTTGGCAGTGCCTTGAATTCATCATTAATTTTACAATGAATGATTTAACACCGTGTCTTATTAAGTACAAGCCCCATTTTCCTTTGGCTGTGATACAACCATAGTTATCCACATGACACACTAGCCAAATAAAGCAGTATTTCTAATGTAATAGATTTCATTAGAACACACAGTGTTTTTATGAAGTGTTTTTATTAATTGTGAAAGTTCAGGAGGTCTTAACTGGTGAACTGGCTGTCATTTTCATTTCAGTGTGGTCCATTAGATTTGTATTATGTAAATGTTCTATAATAAATAAATTACTATAATTGCATTTGAAATGCCCGGCAACCCCATAAGATGAAAGCATCTAAATAATATATTACATGTCATTGAATAATTTATCTTTGTTAATTCCAAATAACTGAATGCCTAGGCCTTGTACTTTTTTGTAGAATTTTGGGTCATGATATTTGACAATAGGTCTGTGGATGCACAAAAGGGGAGGAAAGAAAAAAATGTTTTCCCCCAATTAAAAAAAAAAAAATTCCATTGTAGGCTTATATGTCTGGACTTTAGTTACTTTGGTTAATGTATGCCATCATTTGAGAACTGGTCTGTAGGCTATTCAAAATGCTGCACTGATATATTTGGCATTCAATTAAATAACATTCACCAAATGTAACACAAAGGGCCTAAGCCTATTTTGAAAACCCTGGCATTTTTACTTGTGAACTTTCCTGTTGAAAATGACCAAAAAAGAGCAAATTAAATAAAATGCACTTAGAGGCATAATTGAATGATTGAAACAAATGAAGACGTGGAGTGACCGGTTAATTATCTCTATCTTACATTTTGAGTTTTTCTGGGTGGGGTTGTATTGTTGCAGGCTCTACATCATTTGACAATTAAGTGATTTTGCAGACGACGCCGGGCGGGCGTATTCACAGGCACTTGTACAGTAAGCCTCATTTTTTTACATTAGCATCTGGCGATGTTATGCAAATCCGCGAAGAACGGACTCATACATAAATGCGCGCGCATCAGCGGTGACACCTAATATCCTTACTGGAAAGGGGAAATTAAAAATTCATCAGGAGAATCTCCTCAAGCCGATTCTGCGTGCCCGTGAAAGACGCAGATGAGGAACAAGAACGCTGTAATGTTCAGCTCACTGAGGTAGCATTCCTTCCTAGGTGCCACCATCTTACGGCTTTAGCTGTGGTGAGCACGGATAGGATAGACCTAAAATGTCTGCTGGAACACAGTGGCTGGTTTTTTTTTTTTTTTTTTTTTGCATGTGTCACTAAACAATGAGCAAGCGTAGCCGCGAATACCAATTATTTAATTAGCGCCTTGGCCGTCTGTGCATACGGAGTGGCGCATTTAAATTCATAATCCTCTCCATTACTGTCATGCACGCATGTTCACCTTGCCATCCTGCCCCCCTGCTTTACCGACACAAAGTACACATCTTTTTCTGAATATAGATATATATAATCCTTGGGTATTTTAAAAACGAAATCATATATGGGAATGCATGACAGATAAGCCCCCAGTATATGCCGGTGCTCTCGAAGCGATTTATTAAGTCACACAATTTGCACGTGCGCATGCCACTATGCAGACAATGCATGTGGCCATTTCTCGCTGCACAGAACATTCGAATAAGCTCTGAGAGTCTCGCGCGTGCGATACGTCGCATGGATAGTATTTCATTTGCCTGACGTTGCGATTGATAATGAATGCACGATTCGCAGTGAATGGTACGCTCTACGTTCATTTGGGATACATGACATCACGCTTGAATTTGGAGCACTGCGTTAGATTTCGTACTGTAGCTAAATTCCATTATCCGGCATGCAAATAGCAGAAAAATTATTGTTATTTTTAAATGTATGGCTACATGGCACAAATGCACCCCCCCCCCCACCCACACACACACAAACACCTTCCATTTTGCTGTTGCTCGAATCACAGTCTGCAATGCTGCAATGTTACTAAAAAGGAGAAATAAATACAGGATTTAGTGTTAAATACAATGACAATAAAATGCACAGCAGGGGCTACAGTGTGTTATTTCTGTACAGTCTTGGAAGTCTGCTAATTCCTGAGGACACTTGTACATTTACCAGTGTGTTGAGTGTATTGTATACAGTATGAACTAGATGAGTATGTGCACACAAATTCAGTTTTGCTATTTTTAAAATATTTACCGTTTGTCCCCCAGATGAATGGCACAATGATAGATTAACTCAATTCATATGGACAAACGGTTAGATTACACAGGACAAAAAATAGGTTAATTCAACGCTGAATGAGTAAATTTCACTTTCTGATAGAGTGCTTTCGATCCCATTTATCCTCTTATAATCTCCGCTAGAGTCGAGTTAACATGGGGACGTGTACTGTGCACTGTAAACACAAACAAAACATGGCTTCTGTTACATGCACTGTTTTTTTATGGATACCCACTCAAAGGAAAAAGGTGTGTCCTTTTTTTCAGTGAGGTTCTCCACAGCCCCTGCTGTGAGGAATTATGAGTCCCTCTTTTCCCTGGGTCAGGGGTGTTTAAGGGAGACGTACGCGTTTTTCTCGGCGGTACCTCTTTACCGTTTCTCTCCTCAGTCATTTCAAAGGACTTGAGAAGCTATACCTTGCATGGCGTGCACTGCGATTCGCATGCCGTTTCATCTCTACGGTGGACGTGGCCCGTGGCCGCCGTTAGCGGGGGGTAAGAATGCGGTAAATTATTTCCCGACACAATGTCGTGCATTTTTTATTTTTTTTTGGCCCTTCTGCCTCCGACCACCAGCCTCTTTGAATATGCAAGACGACATATGACAAGACGGTCAAGGCTGTGAGATTTTCATTTGCCTCTGCCACTTGCTCGTACGACTAAAGACACGCATTTGTTTCCATTCCCATTAAATTTTTATTTTTGTTAAATTCAATATCCTTCTCAGTTTGTTAGGGGGCAAGGCGAATGACAGCGCCTTCTGTACTTTTCCCAAAGGCATCCGAAGAAGGAGGTTAATTGATTTGAACCGTCCTCGTCTTTGGCCAAAACACAATGATCGGTCAGGCTACAGTTGGTCTTTTGCGAAAATGGCCACACAATTCGGGCGCTAATGCCTGTGGCCTTCCCCTCCACTCTCCACCAGTTACAGGACGCCTTCAAGGTTTTGCGAAGAGGTAATGCGCAAAATATGCGTGCGTGCGTTGAGTAGAACTTATGTGCTCGTGCCATCCTGGAATTGTTGCATTCCATTGAGCGTCTGAGTCAGAGAGGCAGTGTTTTAGAAGAGGGGATGGAGAGGGTCACAGCCTCCTGTGTGAGCAGAGCACGGACATCTACCTGTCTCGCGCTGCGTGGACTGTGTTCAGATTTACAAAACTTAAAACCCCTCAATTTATGTATTTATATATATATTTTTATTTTATTTTATTTTTGGGGGGGGGGGCACGTTTGTGAAAGAGAGCAGTCTTGTACTGCAATGGTTTCTCATTTGTGCAGATTATATCAATTAATTTCACGCTTTAATGGATTCTCATATTGGCCGAACCGTCAATGTTTGTGATGTGTGGTGTGTGTGGAGAGACTGTGTATGGCCGCAGGTCTACATAGTGGGTGTGTGGGTGTGTGTGTCTTTCTATTTAAGTTTGTTTTATTGTGTCTGAGTATGTGTCTATGGCTATGTCAGTGTGCGCATGAGTGCATGCATGTTTGTGTGTGTGTGTGTGTGTGTGTGTGTGTGTGGTGTGTGTGTGTGTGTGTGTGTGTGTGTGTGTGTGTGGTGGTGTTTGAGTGTGAATCAGAGAGAGAGAGATAGAAAGAGAGAGGAGGGAGAGGGGAGAAAGCATTCTTGAAAACATAAACAGTGTGAACAAAATGTGGAATTAAATTCTGGATGAATAGCCCAATGAAGTGTGTGTGTGTCTGTGTGTCTGTGCGTGCGTGTGTGAGTGCGCTTCTGGTGCTCTGTAAAATGCCCCTAGACTGCTGATACGGGAAATAGGTGAGCGTAATTAAATTTGTGCATGTTTCAAGCACCACCTGTCATTTGTTAATGGATTGTGAGATCCCCCTCAGCTCGGCATGCAGGCGAGTGCCACTGTGGAGGGGAAAACTCTGACATGCGCTGGGCGCCGGCGTTGAGCTGGCAGGGAGAAACAAGACAATGGATAATGACTCACAATGTAGACACTGATGCGCTCTTACCTTTGAATGCTTCACAGAAGGGTGCACAGTGGTGTGCGTGTGTGTGTGCATGGCTGTGGTGGCGTGTGTGTGTGTGTGTGTGTGTGTGTGTGTGGTGTGCATGTCTGCGTAATTGTGCTGATAAGCCTATATTGATTTCTGTGTGGTGAATGTTTCAATTCATAAACACATAAACAGATGAATTATTAACAGTAACAATGACAAAATAATACATCCATTGTCTGTCCAACTGAATAGTTACAGCTCTATTGGTCAGGCGCAATCACAGTCCTTATTATTACACTGCAATTACGTTTCACTGGAATTCTTAAGATTACATCCATGCATATTTGTACTCTGTCTTCATTGGCACTGTATGTGCGTGTGTGTTGGTTTTGTGTGTGTGTGTGTGTGTGTGTTTTCAGTATCCACGTTTTTAGTGTCTGTAGCAGCAGGACCTGGACTCCATCAGTCAGGCCAGGCTAGGCTCTGTGATGGAATGCCTTGCACATGTAGTACAAAAGCCGTAGCGCATAGGGGAGCTGGGAGAGAGATGCGATGAGACAAGCCACACAAGGGGAGGAGGAGGAGGGAGGAGGAGGGCATTGCGGTCAGAAAGTAGAACGCCCCTTTTTTAATACCCTCGCCACAGCGTGGCACACACACTGCGTACTCTACACACTCCAGTTGCCGGGCAGAGAGCCCGAAGTCCCCGGGCATGTCCTTGCTATGCCAATATGGCCCCCCGGGGCATGAGACTTTGCCCACGAGCCCCGCTGCCTCCTCTGGCTGCACTGTTTGAACCCCCTCCTTTCTCCCCGCTAGGAGCTGTGCTTGGCTGTGACCGGCGGATAGCAACACGCACCGCTGGCCCGGTCTCACTTATTATGGAGAAGCGCAGGGGAGAAAATGTGATTTTGAATTTGAATACTCGGCCCCTCCCACCCGCCTCCCCTCCTGTAGCTTGCATTCCTCTTCCTCGTTTAATAACCGACATTGTGAATGCGAGAATATGGCTTAAATGCAAAAAAAAAAAAAAAAGACAAATACGGTGCAATGTTTGATGTAAAATATTTGTCCATGGGTTGTTTTTCAATTGCTGTAATACAGCATATTGTGATTGTACGTGTGGTGGATAAAAGCAACCAACACTTATTGTGTGTGCATCTATATATGTATGTATGTGCGAGTGTATGTAAGAATGTATGTATTTATATGTTTGTGTATACATTTTCATATGTGTCTGTAATGCGTACAAGCAGGTGCACGTGTTTCTGTAGGTTTTCTGTCAAATCAAAGTTTGCCTTAGGGCCAACAAAGGTTTAATAATAAAAATAGAGGAAATTGGTGATGAACACATAAGTACAGTTATTTGTTCCCATCTCTGTCCATTCTCTGTGTTTAAACGTAGGAGTGGATAGTGCTGGGTTACAATGCGTGAGTTTTACTGTTTTGTCTTCTATTTAGATTTTTTTTAATATGTTATGCATTATGGTTGGACAAGTCATTGAATGATATTCAGGTGAAATATGAAACCTGTAGGTACGGAATGAGATTCTTGACCAGATATTGCTTTTCTTTCAGCTTTCAATAAATACGATTACATCAATAACATTTGAGTTGTTTCATTTTTTTATTTTATTGAGATGCACTATTGCATCCGCACAGGTACCCTTTGTCTGTTCGTTGGGATACCCTGAACTACGAGGGGCAACGCAATTTTAGGGTGCAGCAATTGGTGGAAGAGCTGTTTCTTTCTAAACAGATGATTGAGAGATCAAATCCCAGAGGGAGTTTCATTGAAAATTTCACAATTTTATTACATTTAAAGTGTGAGAGATGAACATTTCCCTGGATGAGGCAGTATGAATAGAGAATAAATATATAATCTAATTATTTACCGCACGTTCAAAACCGCCTATATGGCCCAGCTGATGCAGTTAAATCATGAATTGTTTTAGTTATTTTTTATCATTTCATTCCTTAAAATAGGCTAGCTAAGGATCTCAATTTTTGGCATTGTTCTCACAAACCGTATGCATTTTGTTTCGGTAGCCTATGCTTTCGGTTCCTCTGGGTTGTTTCTACGCGTGTCGCTGATTCGCCTCTTCCAGACATTTTGTTGTTCTGTTTTTCTCCTCTGTATTCTCAGACCTCTGGGCCCAAAATTAGTCTTTGTACATTCTCCCTCGCTAAACACTGTTGATTTTCAGAATTTTTTTGACACACGAATATTCTTCATTGCTGTTTTCCCCCCTTTTCATCTCATTATGGTAATGGAATTCACTTTCGCTCTGGTAACTGTCTGCCGACTACATTTTGGAGTACACAGATATTTTCGGAACAAAAGCCTGCAAAATTTGCATTACACATAGGCTAATGGTGCCAAGTTGAACTCCAGAGCAACCTGACAGCTAATTGGACCAGGGCACTGCTTGCTCTCTTTGAAGCAGTCACTCCCAGAATTCCACCCCAATCACACACTGAAGGAAGAGATGATTTAAGGATAAGCAAACAAATAAGCCTGGTGTGACCCCTCATTTTGGTACTGTGTGTTTTTTGAAACACTAAATTCATTACAATGGGAAATAATTGCAGAAGCACATTGATTGTGGCCATGGTTTTATTTGGAACTAGTCGGGTACTAGGGTGAACTAGGTGGGACTTCATGCTTCGTGGGACATCCAAATGGCTTTTATTACTGTCATTCTGCCGTGTGAAATTCGGGGAAGACCTCCCAAGTGCCATAGTGGCTCCCTTTTATTCTGGACAGGGCATGAACATTTAATACTTGACCGCTGGCAGTAAGCCAAATGAAACTATCATAATTCCCCTGTATTTACTGAGAGCAGTATCACCCCCAATAAAGTCCTGTGTGTTGGCGGAATGACCCCGGCCCCCCGTGGCCAGCAGTATGATGTTAGGCCTTTCCTGTAAGCAGTTTGGTTCTGGTCATTTTCTTTCGACTCCCCTCCTAATCCCCTGCAGCGGGATGTGACTCACGCGGGCGATGCTGTCGGTAACGCGCGGCCACAGGAAGTGGGCTCAGCGGGGGTTCGACCTGGCATTCTCCTCCTCTTCCGCCACGCTCTAATCGTCCTGATTTACCTACGGGCCTGGTGCGTCAGAGGCGTTTGTCGCCAGGCCTTGTGTCGGAAACGGCCGATGGGCAGCGATGGTGCCGATGACTTTGACCCGTCAGCCAACCGCCGTCCTTTGATGAGAGCTGACAACTGTCACTCTTCTGTCAGTGTGAAAGGCTACAAAATTTGAGCCCTCTTCCTCCGCGCGCAGCAGCTCACAGAGCACCCATTTGACTTGTTTCAACCGCACTCGGTGAACACGCACAAACACGCGCGCGTGCGACCCGAGTCGGCGTTTGTCACCAGTTACCTTAACAAAATGGAGGTCCATCATATCCGGAACGTGAAAAACAACCCGAGCTGTAACGTAAAACCTGTATCTGGAAATCCACGACAGGTGTCATAATTTCCAATCAAGACCCAGGTGAGCCGAAGGAAACCCGTTAGCGTACAAAAGAATTAAAGGGCCGCACTCATGAGGCAGCACAGGGACGTAACATCAGCATTAAACAAAAAAAGAAAAAGAAGCACTCCAGCAGTGCGTAATTGCTCTGAGAGATTCTCACTGCACACTTTATTTCTGCTTTCCTTGTTAAATATATTATGTGCTGGTTCTTGGGGGGGTCTGGCGCACATGGTGCTCCCCGTGGCCCTGCTGTAGAGAGCCTGCGGTTCTGTGGCCATGCGGTATGACCCCAGAACGAGCGGAGGGCGGGGGTTGGCGGTTGCCGGATGCCGGAAGGTCAGCAGCCTGTACCGTTCCGCCATTAGGCATCAGAATTCCGGACAGCGCTCCGGTCCGGAACGCCGGTGACCGTGCATGTGACCTTGGGGAAGAACTTGGGGGGGATCAGTGGGTTTGATAGTGGAACTGTGAGCCCTCGGCGAAAGGGGAGGGGGCGCACCGTGTTTGTTCAGAGGCGTTCTCAGCGCGGCTCTCATATCCGCTACTCGGTCGGCCGCTGTGAGCGCTATGGGGGGTCTCCATTGAAGCTCCCAGCTGAAGCTTTGTCACTAGAGAGAGAGCCACGCAGCACCAGAATGCTAACACCTGATTGGTGAATGGCTTTTTTCCCCCTTTTTTCTACAGTCAAAACACGCAAACCAAAAAAAAAAACAAATCAAAACATTTAAGCTTCTTTTCTGATACCTGTGAAGGTTCAGCTGATATTTGTATGAGGTTATCTCATTTATATTATGCAAAGTAAATGTGGACAACCTTTTCACCGTAAATTCTTCCGAGGTTTATTCCTCTTCTTCTGAGTTAACAGCATCTCCGTTCTGGAGTGTGTGTGCGTGTGAGAGAGTGTATGTGTGGGCATGTGTGTGTGGTGTGTGTGTGTGTGTTTGTGTGTGACTCTGTATAAGGCAATGCACATTATATCTCAAGCACTGCACACTAGGATGCTATTTACCCTGTGAAGGATTCACTCCATCTGTGAGAGCGTTGCACTCAGCTGTTGTGTTTTGTTTTCTCATGTGGCAAAGGGGTTGAAGATGACCAGAGTTTACCCCAGAGTTTACCCCATGGAGGAGAGCAGGGGCGCTGACCTGTTTGAAATGTATCCTGAAGCACACAATACCTGAGGTGAGCTAAGGTCACACAACCAGAGAGCAACAATTCCCAAGTGTCCAGGGGCACTGACAGTTTGTGTGTGTGTGTATGTGTGTGTGCGTGTGTGTGTTTGTGTATGTGTGTATGGATCTGTGTGTCTCTTTGTGTTTGGTGTGTGTGTATGTGCATTTGTGGGTGCACGCAACTGTGCCTGTAAGTGGGTGTGTGTGTGTGTGTGTATCTTTGAGCTTGTATATACTGTATGTTTTTGCTTTTTTATTTTTCTGTGTATTGGTGTATGTCCGTGTGTGCATGACCGCAGCTGCATTTGTCTGAAGACTAGGTGAATTCAGTGAGTTTAACCCTCCAGAACACAAAATAAACACTAAAACAGCATTTGGAGGTGTTTAGTCAATAAGGACCTTGGGCAATATCAAAACTCCTGACCTGTGTGTAGTCTTTACTCCTCTCAATCAAACACATAAAAGTAGCACAGAAACACTGCATTCTGATTCATGACTCAAAAAAATTAATACGTGATTACTGTTGGATTAACAATGCATTATTCATTACAAAAAGTGACCGATTCCACCAATGGTTTCCCCTGCAGAGGGGAGTGTTTTATCCAGCTAGTGCTATGCTAGCGAGCTCTCAGGACCTCTGTTAATGAGGGGCTTATGTGACCTTTGAATTTTTCAGTGTGATCAAGACTCAATCTCAGCTCTCTAAATAGACATTAATCTCAGAAGAACTTGTATATATGTACACACAGAAAACTGACATCCTGCACCCATGAAACTCTGTGCCAGGCAGAAAGTATTTTTACCATTACTGAACACCTGTGGAATAAAACACTATATCAAAGCAGGCTTCAGTCAAGCCAGTGAAGGCCTGGATCTAATTAGCATTTTCTTTGGCGTTTGCATGGCAATTTTTTTATTCTTATTTGGATATAAAATCGTCTTGGACATTTCCATAAGTGGTAGTACAAAGCTAGGGCTCCAAAGTATTTTTGTCACATCATGCTGGAGAAGAGAAAAAAAAGCTTCAACAGTGAAAAGTAGAGATGAAGACTGTGGCCCGCAGCATGTGGTGCTAAACTTAATTACCGCGCACATCTCTCTCAGAGGCTATTTGTGGAACACATCGAAGAACCAATTAAACTGAGGTTACCGTGTCGAGAGAACTAGGGAACATCATTTAAAACTCGGGGACCTTTGCTTTCAGGTAAAGAGGGCTGCCAGTATTGTTAGCCAATCAACGACTTTCTCTGGTATCTCAGAAGACTGTTTTTACTGTATTTGAAAACCTCATGCCCTAAATGCTTCCAAATCAACCCGAGTGCAGTTGAAAAGCTTTAGTTTTATTGTATTGCCGCTGTCAAAAATGAAAATGCAGGAATATTGCAGATCACATGGGTAAGTCAAGACCTCTTCACTCCCTCCTTCCAATTAAGTTCTACAGAATTAGATTATTAATGGGTGTATTTGGACACGACTGTAGGGTGGCTTCAATCTAACCACAGTGCCCATTGTTCTTCCAGTAACAAAGTTAACAAGACCTTAAAAGAAAAATCATTACTGTGTATTGATCTAGACATTCAGTGGTCATTGATATTTGGAAATATTACGTGAGCATTGGAAAATTGTACTTCCGTTACTGCATATTTGTCTATAAGCTTTACGATGAATCTTAATTGCAGTTAGATTAAATATGGCCATCCCTATCGGTAGGATCCATGTTGAAATTATTGATGTAGAGGGTTTCATCCCAGCATTGCTTTTGTATTTTTGGAATACATATGATTGTGGGTTTTAGTGTTCATTATAGGTTTGGCAGCTTGGCTTGAAAGGGGAACCCCCCCCAACACACACACACACACACACTCACAAACACATATACACACATGCACACACACACACACACACACACACACACATATAAGATACCAGAAAGAAAGGGATTTGTTGTGAGATTCGCTCTATTCCCACAAGTACCCAGGGAGCTTTGTGTTGTCTCTGTTACATATATATATATAAAAATGTGTGTGAGAGAGAGAGAGAGAGAGAGAGAAGAGAGAGAGAGAGAGAGAGAGAGAGAGAAAGACTGTGTGCTATAGCAGGCTATACCATAGTGAAGACTTTGCTACCCCATGTGAGTAGTGTGCTGGGGTTCTAGCCACCCCTGGCTAATTGATTTAAAGATAACTTTGATAGCCCCCCCACCCCCCCCATTTCAAACAACTCCCTCAGACACTATGAGTTGCTGTTTTGTGCGTGATATGACAAATATGTATCCTGTTATTCGCTTGTTCTCTAAAGTGTGCCATTCTTTGAGTTTGGAACCCAAAAAGCACTCCAGTGTACCTTTTCTTTTTAAACAAAACATTTTTCCTGAGCGAGAGTGAGAGAGAAAGACAGAGAGAGAGAGAGAAAGACAGAGAGAGAGAGAGAGAGAGAGTGATGAGGCTACAGTTCCAGTCACAGCTGCTTTATGTGGTTGGCCGGCTTGGTTCAACAGGATAACCAGATTCACGATTAGCTAGAACTCATACTTACTCCGCTCCTTTGCATGTCAAATGCACTTGATTTTGAACTGCGATGCTGTCAAAATATTTTGGGCCATCGTCCACCCCCCAAACCGACCAAGCACCCACCCCAAAATGTGTTTGGTGTTTTAAATGCGTTTCATTCCACTGTCACGCTTTCACACATCTGTAATAAGAGCAAGCGCTTTCTCGTGAATCCGAACGGCTCTAACAATATCTCGTCTGCGTCAGCCGTTCCAGCGGGGGTCGGAGGGGGGTCAAAAGCCCGAAGACGAAACGAAACGAGCGGCGTCTCGCAGACGTAGATGCGGTGTGACAGGAATATGAGATTTCCCTTGAATGTAAACTCCCAATGTCTCGTTTCAGGATTTTATTTCCAGAAATACGCCGCGATTATTCAAGCATCGTTCCCCTCCCCCCACTCCCCCTCCTCACTTACAGCAGATTCACGGACATCTAATATTCAAGCATTGAGCTCGAAACGGCGTGTATTTCAGAGCAGCTGAACATTTAGAAAAGGCGTCTGTCATGGCCAACATGTATTGTTTTCCTTTACGCTGTTAAACCCAGATACAGTTGTATGTTTCCTGTATTTTCTTCACACGGGGGACAAAAGCGGGCAGAAATGACCCTCGACGCGTAGCTGGCGCGTATCTCCATACTCGCCTCAGACAGAAAGCGCTTTGGAATCTTACCTCCCACACTCCTCTTTCACACTTTCTCCCTCCCCTTTTTTCCCCCCCGACCCGTGGTAACCGGAAAGAGATAATTAAGTGCTCTGTCTGTTCACATCATCGCGCGTCGGAGTTCTCGGTGGAAGCGCCTACCCGCCCGTGCGCCCGCCCCTGCTCGCGGAAGACAATAGACGCGGACGTGTGAGCGCGCTCAGGCGGAGGGGAAAGTGGGTCAGTGCGAACGCGTTCACAAAAAAATAACAACGCCTCTGCTCCGCACTGCGTGTGCACGCACATGAGCGCTGCAATCAACAGCGGCTTATCCTGTTTGAAATCCCACAGCATCGCCTCTCATTATGTAATATACCTGTTAAACAAAACATATAAACCATTTACTAGGAGAATTATACAAGCATAATTACATTTCTACCTATTTAGAAGCATTAGGAAATCACTCTGAACGTACAATGACTACAACAAAATAATAATAATAATAATAATAATAATAATAATAATAATAATGATAATAATAATAATAATAATAATAATAATAATGAATAAATCCATTGCATTTATATCATTTTCTTTTCCAGGTTTCACATCCCATATGTGTACTTCCCTGTTTTGTGGTTTTATGTTGTCCTGCCCTACCCATATTACGGGCTGTGACAGCGCATGCTAATCCACCCGTCCACCCGTCTCCATCCCCGTCCACGCATTCTCCACACGGCCACATTACCTTAATGTATTCATTATTTCCGCTTGGCTCATTTGCGGGGAATTTGGCGGAATCGCGGGTGATCGGGCCCCACGATCTCAGCAGCCTGCCCCGCGCTTTCATTAGATATCCAAGTAGCCGGGCACTCCGAGCGGGCGGCGCTGTCGCTGTTCTCGAGCATCATCATTTTACAGCGAGAACAAAGGCCACGCGCATAATAACATTTTGCAAATGAATGTAAATGGCTGACCGGGGGGGAGGGCTGGAGGTGTTTTCTGGGGGGGGGTGGAGGAAGGGTTGGCGGTTGGTAAAGACCCGGTTTTGTGATCCGCTCAAACCCGTATTCCTAAAAGAATGGTTAAGCAACCTTCCGAAAGCAAATTATTGAAAAAAGACAGTTTTCTCCAGTTCGTTCTCCTGTCCCCCTACATTAGTATCTGAAAAGAAAGGCACTTTAATGTCCCTCAGCTTGGCCGAGATGGACTCTCCTAAAATGATGCTCACCCCGCACTATTATATGAATTGCAAATGCTTCCGGCGGCATCAGGCTCTTTTTTTGCCTTTCATCTTTTTTTAAACAACATATCAGAATCGCTCACTAAAAATAGAGCGGTCCCCGTAAAATTATTACTCCGTCGATGGCAGCGTATTGAAAAAACGATGGCGTTTTTCTTGTTGTGGTTTTGTTTTTCTGTTCAATGAGCGGGCGGGATATGACCAACGCGCTGAGCTGACATGATTATGCCTGTTATTTGTGAAAAATGCAAAAGCGATCTTGCTTACTGTAGGCTCGGGGGATGCAGGGCTGACCGCTTTTCAAACGCTTTGCCCTTATCAGGATAGGACGTTTCTGTGCATCCCGTTTAATGGATCTTTTTTTTCCCCCCAAGTGCATTTTTCCCACAGGGCCAGATTGTAGGTAGATAGTCACCTCCCAAATGACTCTTCATTTTACCCTTGAATGTTTAAATCAGCAAACGATATAAGCGTGCAGTTTATGCAAATCTAATCGTGGTTTGTCATTTTCAATTGACCAGAGAGTCTATAGAATTTTATATGTATTTTTGTTTTTGTTTAAAACCTTTAAATCCATAATTACTTGTGCTGCAGAAGCGTAGTCAGTCCTGTCTCTTTATCTGGTCCGTTTGGCAAGAAAGTCACTTCCCTGCATATTTACACTCAATACTGCTACTGTACTAAGTGTGTTTTTGAATTGATGGCAGCGACATCATATGGAAGTAATTGCAAACAATGCACATTGTTTGCATCCTTTGACATCTGTGTATGTGTGTCAGTATCTTTTACAAACTATGAATGTATGTTTCTTAATGTTTTTTTTTTTTTTTGAAGAATGCATTATTGAGTATACGTGTGTGTGTGTGTGTGTGTGTGTGTGTGTGTGTGTGTGTGTGTGTGTGTGTGCGCCAGTGTACTCTAATGCATTTTTCTTTGTGTGTGTATATACAAACTGTTATATGTGAATGTGTGTTTGTGCATGTGTGCCCACTTAGCATCTAAAACGTTAGCAGTGCAGAGCGTTATTTTAGAGCTGCATGCATTTGCATAAAGATCAGTGATTTGTGAACTAGCACATGACAGAGAGGGAGAGAAAGGCGGCTGAAATCACGCTATTCAGCCGGCACGTTGATGTGCTTGCAGCTATGTGTGTGTGCGTACGTGTACGCCTGTGTGTGTTTTCACGTTTGTGTGTTATATTGTGTACAGGTGTTCGTGGCAGTGCACGTGTATGCGTGCATGTGTGAGCGTGTGTGTGAGACGGTGTGTGTTTGCGTGTGCCTGCATGTGTGTATTGTGTGTGGGGGGGTGGATCCCATGTCTAGGCCGGTCTGCAGACACAATATGTTGAGCCCCATGAGCAGAAATGGGGGGGTGGGGGGTGCAGACAGACACTTAGAATAATGCATAATAAGGTTAACATTTCTGCATGTCTAATGGCCCCCAGCAACATCAGCAGCGAGCAGAAGGCTTCTCAGACAGACACTGCCTGGGCCGCCGGGTGTGTGTGTGTGTGTGTGTGTGTGTGTGTGTGTGTGTGTGTGTGTGTGTGTGTGTGTGTGTGTGTGTGTGTGTGTGTGTGTGTGTGTGTGTGTGTGTGTGTGTGTGTGTGTGTGTGTCTGCGTGTGTGTGTGTGTGTGTGTCTGTGTGTGTGTGTGTCTGTGTGTGTGTGTGTGTGTGTGTGTGTGTGTGTGTGCGTGCCTGTGTGCGTGTGTGTGTGTGTGTGTATATATAAGAGAGAGCGAAATGGAGATAGAGAAAAATACAGAGACAGATTGAGAGAGAGAGAGAGAGAGAGAGAGAGAGAGAGAGAGAGAGAGACAGAGAGAGAGAGAGAGAGAGAGAGACAGATTGAGAGAGAGAGAGAGAGAGAGAGAGAGAGAGAGAGAGAGAGAGAGAGAGAGAGAGAGAGAGAGCACCAGCATTTCTCCCAGCCTTAATGATTTATTAATCTGTGCCTCCCTTAATACTGGAGCATCAGTGTGTCCGCCACACCGCCGCGCCGGTCGTAGCGCCCTCAGCCGTACCGCTGCAGGGGGGCGGGGACACCGGCCCGCCGCGCGGCCGCCCCGCCGCTCATCCTCCGCACCCCCCCCGCAGCCTCAGTGATGAGCGCGTTTCGGGAGGGGTGTGCCTTAATGAGCTCGGCCGCTTTAACCTTTTAGCGCTACGCCACTCATCCCCATCCCTGGAGCTAAAAAAAAAAAAAATCTACTAAATAAATGAAATACAGTATGTGTTTATATGGGCGAAGAAGAAGACTGTTGGATTTTACGCTAAAGCAGAGGAGGGGAAAAATGGTGTGTGTGTGCGCGTGCGTGCATGTGCGTGTGCGTTTGCGTCTGTGTGTGATACAGATGCTCCCCTGAGGATCCCTCTGTCTGTGGGGGCACCCCATCCTGCTCTCACATCACCTAAAACCCCCCGCATGCGCTGTACATGCAAAATTTAGAGGAAGGGGGGGGTTGCTATCTGGGCCGTTTGTTTATTTTATTTGTATTTATTATGTTTTTATGTGTATGTATGTATGTATGTATGTGTATATATATGTGTGTTTATGTTGTATGCGTTATTGTGTATATACTATACGTATTTTTCCCTCACGTCGAATGTCAAATTCATTTCCAGGCCATTGTCATTGGTACATCCTTGGTGTCTGTAACTCACGGGAGGCTTAGATGGGAGATGGGGGTAGAGTTGGGGGTTGGGGCATTGCTGCACGGCTTGGGGGAAAGGGGGAGACCGCCTGTACAGTATACCAGGCCCTGCAAATTGGCTGCCTCCACTGTTTGGAAGCGGAGAGGGGGGGGGAGGGGGCCTCCAACCATTCATTTGCATGCCGCACAATATCAGGAATTAGATTCAACTAATTTTTTTCATAGAGGATTTTTAAACATATTATGTGGTTCATAGATCTCCCTGAAGGAACTTGCAGATCTCCCACTCATAAATAAAACTGTGTGTATGTGCATGTGTGTGTGTATGAGTGTGTGTGTGTGTGAGTGTCTGAATGGGTTATGTTTGTGCTTAAAAAAAGACCGCAATTCTGTTTGTTATTGCTCTGTTTATATAGTTTAATGCATTCAATTATATTCAATATTTTGATATATTACAATGATTCTGCTGTCTATAATGTCACGCAGCACACGTGTATTTGTTTATTCCTGCATTATGTCAGCGCATATTACACCAAGGCATAGGATTTTCCCATTTTTAGACAAATTCAACTCCAGTATTTTGAGGAAAATAAAAAGGCTTTTCCTGAGTGTGCAACTGGATTATAATTTTGGCTGGATCTTTATCGTCATAACTGCAATTTGATGTCGGCGTTATTTCTTGAATATTTCTCTGTATTGTAAGTGGAGAGACGCAATATTTGTGAGCTTTATGGCTTACGTTATTCACATCACCCAATAAGATTCCATCCCTTGCACATGCCACGTGTGTTAAATAACATTCTGCCATTTTACCCTTAATCACTTCTATTATACTGGTGACAGGCAGCTGTACTTTAAAGTGCAATTGTGACATTATTTTTTATGATTTCTTTCACTCAATTTCTGAGTAACTGCACTTCCTGTCTGGCAGCTCAGAAGGAAGCAATGTGTGTGTGTGTGTGTGTGGGTGCATCTGTTTGTGTGTGTGTGTGTGTGTGTGGGTACGTCTGCATGTGCGTGTTTGTGTGTGTGTGTGTGTGTGTGTGTGTGTGTATGGGTGCGTCCGTGTGTGTGTGTGTGTGTGTGTGTGTACACGCATTGTATATGCATACATGCGCGTGTGTGCATGTGTATGTGCATGTGTGCATGTGTACGTTTGTCTGTGTGTGGTGTGTGTGTGTGTGTGTGTGTGACCATAGGATCATGAAACACATCATGCTATAATTTGTATCAAAATATTTTTTGAGGTAGTTTATAATTCTCCCAGAACCGTACAAAACAATTAAAATAGATACAAGATAATAGATACCCTGACCAGCGATGCTGTGCATGTAGCTACAAATGCGCTCCCTAAATTCAAACGTGACGGGAAACATGGGATAATTGGTGAAGGTGGTTTATGCCAAGCGCTGCGCTAACATGGCAGTTGCTAGGCTTTTGTCTGTTTAAGCTAGCTGAGTGGCCTGGTTGTTTTGGACTGCGCCCGCACTACACTGAATTACGCCGCTCTTCCGACAGGCTGCATGTTAATATCCCCTCTAGTTTATAACCCCCCCCCCCCCCCCGCACGCTTTATCATAGTGCCTCCTCAGACCGACCCGCTAATTACAAGCACGGAATATTCCTGTTAGCATGACAAGTGCACAGTGCAGAGACGCATGCAATTACTGCAGCCGCTCAGCAAATCAAATCAAGCTGCCTTTACAATTCATATCCGCACAGGCGCGGTTTCATAGTCACAGTCACACAGAGGAGCGTCTTAGACGGTGGCTGCGAGTGAAAATAAATTATTTGGTAAAAATGAAAGCATGCCCATCGTCCTGGTACTGAGGATAGAGGGGAAGTCTCTCTCTCTCTTTCTGTCTCTCCTTCCTTCATTTATAATGGTGCACTCCTCTCACCTTCGAGGTCTAATAGTTTAGGTTTGGGATGCATTGCTAATTATGTACATCACATAATCAAAGCAGTAACACTTGTGCAGAATTGATACGAAGCCTGGATACTGAATACAGTATTTTAACAATGACCTGAAGGTTTTTGAAAATTGGGTTCCCTCAAATTTATAGTACTGGGGCTTAATATTCTCTTTAGAGATTCTGCCCTTGCGAGTAAAAGAGATTTCTGGGAGTAAACAAATAACAAAAGGACTCAACAATACGGTCTGTTTTCTTGGGGTGGTTCTTGGGCAATATGCTTATAGTTAAAAAGACTCCAGATTTAATGCAGAATTTGGTTCACTTGAGGTTCTAAAACTACTGTGGGTATATCTGAATGAACAAAATATATTATATTATATTAGTATTATTTGGAAAATCCAGTAATCAACAGTATGAATTTTCATATACACATTCAACCAAGGCAATGCATCTTGTATCTTGATACCTGCTATTTAAAAAAAAAACTTTTACATTTTATTGAAATAATGTAATATGCTTTATGTATTCAATAGTCTTTTTTAGTTTTTTAGTTTTTGTGTTGTACTCAATTTTCTTTGGCAAAATGCATGTCGCCACAACTGAACAGATTTTTCCATTGATCCATCTCAAGTCCTCCAAGTTTATTGACATTGGAAAGAGACGTCTAACCACTTACCATTGCTGTCTTTGTTGCAGTGAATATATGAAGCAGTTATACAGTATATGGCTGATTATTTATTATTAAGATATATTAATTGGAATTCTGAACGTACAGTATGTGTAAATATATTTCATGTATGTAGAATGATTACTTATACTGTAAATGTGACATGCTTACAGTACATTTGGAGATTTTGAAAAAAGCTATCTGCTTTTCCTGTATGAGAATGGCCATGCTCTCAGACTCCCTGTTTGAAGGATTCCTCCGTCCGTCGTACTAATTACTTTTCGGCGTATTCGGTGGGCGGCTGTAAAAAAACGCTGTAACGCGGTGAGCGGCGGGGGATTATGTATTTGTCACTCTCTCTTACACTGACGTATGCTTCCGCCCCGCAAATGCCCAATCTCATAACCCTGAAAAATGACACCAGCCCTGTGTAAACACGCATATTCATGATGCTGTTTTGCATACTGCTTGTTCCGTATTTACTGGCTGGGGAAATGGTGCAAAGCTGTAACAGCACAAAGTCTCCCACGATGCACTGCCCTGAAGAGCCCGCAGTGCTGCTCTCAGCTTCTTTTTTGTTGTGATGGGGTTTCTCCTTTTTTGCTTCTTTTAATGTGTCAGAAAGCCGATTTGACATCGCACAAATAGCCACTGTGCATGGTTTACGTGGCTAAATGTTACAGAGATATTAGCTTTGTCTTGAATTATTGCTCATTCAGATAAGGTCTTTGATACACACACACACACACACACACACACACACACACACACACTTGTTCCATATGCATCCATGGCATTACTTCCTGTAATGGTGTTTCACTCTTTTCCTTCCCTCCTTTCCCTCCTCCCTTCCTTTCTACCCCCTCTCTCTCTCTCTCTCTCCTCCCTCTCTCGTTTCCTCACACCACATTGTGAGGCTTGGATTCATTATGCGTGGACACATTTCGAGTGCTGTAGATGAACAGTGTGCAAATGGAGCTGGGGCTGATCCTACACCGAAGATGGAGATGGACTAAGCCAAATACGGGAGAGAGGGAGAGGGAGAGGGAGAGAGAGAGTGCAAGAGAGAGTGAGCAGGGGAGGAAGAGAGACAGGGCGCAGAGAGGGAGGGAGAAAGCGGGAGAGGGAAGAGCGGTAGCGTTAAGGACGAAGGGGAAAGGATTCCTTGTGGGCTGGCTCAATAGCCCTTTGTGCCAGGGAGAAGACCAGAGTTAATCAGGAGTGCTAGAAGTAATTAACGGCAGATTTGGGGTCGCACAACTGCTTGGGTAAACAGGGATTGTTCGAAGCGCACGGTCCCAAACAGAGGCAACAATGGCGGCATTGTCCCAGGTCCCTCATTAAGAGGGGACCCTGGGACAGCAGCAGAGGGTGCGGGGGAAAAGTGTGTGGGAACCTGACAGGGGAACGGCAAAAGGGGGAGAGAGGGTCTCTCATGATCCCATTACTGCAGGCTCTGGCTTTTGGCACTGGCTGTGCCAGCTGCATTGGGAGAAGCCAAGCCTGTCATACTGTCTTCACATAAAAAACCCCCTCGTCTCTGCCTCAAAGAGAGAGCGAGAGAGGGGGAGAGAGAGAAAGAGAGAGAGAGAGGCCCGTCGTTCTGAGCTGACTTAATGAACGCAGTAGAAACAAAACACAATAGAATACATTACGCCTTGTTAGCAGATGCAATCAATTACCGCGGATGACGGAGAGGGAATCTCCGCGCGTCGCCTCATCCAAGTTCATTCACAATGCCAACGCGCTCTTGTGCTGGGTCCTCCCGACAACAGAATTCCCACCGAAAAACTTTAATTTATTCCAGAAAGTAAACAATAGGCAAAGCACTCCCATGCATGGCTCGAGTCTGGCGGACCTGAGTGCCGAGACGACAACAGTGGCGGCATTTTCCGCAATAATAATTTTTTGTCCCTGGCTGAGATAGATGTATAGATATAAGCCGGAATGACGTCCATGCATATTTGTATTTTAAAAGGGGTGGGGGGGCAGCTTCTAGCTGCAGGGTTCCAAAGGGGCCTTGTGATATTGCCCAAAATAATCAATATAATTTGTATCAGTTGAACTTGCATTCATTCATTCATTCATTTTTGTCAGTATTGTTAATGCATTTGAAAATGAGCTCAACTCAACGTTCTTCAAGGTGCAACTTTGAATGGGTGTTTCCTGAGCCAGCAGGTAAATAATTCCTGTGTGGTCACGCTTCTTTCACATCTTTACACCACATTCCCTCCTCTCCTGTTACGCCTCTGATGGTGTCCTGTGAACGAGGGGTGCATTTAATCACAAATATTTACACTGCTGTGGTTTTCAGGGCTCGGCTCGGTCATCGTCGTCGAGTAAAGAGGTCCTCGCCATTTTTTTCTTTACCAATATCTTTCCATCCAAAAAAAGATTTTCTCCCCAACCACACAATCACATTGGAGTAAAACACCTGTGTTTGTTTTGCGTATTTGTGTCTTTCATGACTATAGCAACACGGCCAAAAAGAACAACGGCGGTGAAATGTCACATGGCCCACTTTTTATATTCCCCTTGGGAAAGCTGGACAGGAAGTCCAGAACAAGCCACGCGATTGCCATCAAAACTGATTGAGCTCAGACCTAGTTTGTCTTTTTCTGTTTTTTTTTTTTTTCTCCTGGAAATGGGAGCCAGAAAACTCCTTTCTGAGTGACATTGACAATTGCATATCAAATTGTCGCCCTGGTCCCATCAGGGATTCATATGAAGTTGGGCAAAATTCTTCTGTCCTTTTATTGTTTTTTTTTCTCTGCCTTTCTTAAATTGCCCCAGTAATGACAGCAATCTATACTGGAATACCTTAGTGCAAGCTTTTAGTTTTACGGAAAAAAAAGTTTCAAAAAAAAGTTGAGGGCCATGTCAGCCTCACCCGACATGTCTGAAACGGAAAAATTCATCCGAAGCCCTTTGGCTGATTATCATCACGGCAAACCAACGGTGGAACAATGAAGGTGGGGCAGAAAGGAGGGAACGTTGGAGGGAAGGCTAAACACATTTTGAGAGAAGAAGTAGTAATAGTAATAGAAATAGTCATTATGGCGCCTTCAACCCTTTAAGCTGTAAGATCACAAATATGTGATTAGAATGTTCTTAACCGAACATTCTAATGCTGTTGTAACAATCAGTACTGGTAATCGAAAGCAATGGAGTTCTAGAACACTGAATAGAATTTTGAAAAAACATTCCGAAAAACCTACTCTTCAATGGGATAAGTTGTGCAGCAGTGGGAACTGAGCAGGCGCAGTAAATCACAGCGCATTGCTCTGCTGGGAGGACCTGAAATTGCCATTTCTTTGCACCCCTACATGCAAATCTATGCGTTTTGATTGCGCTACGGAGTAGCCGCGTGAGGATGACCGTGAGCCGCATTGTGTTTGCCCTAATTTTCCCCATTGCAAGGATAATCCGCAATGTAGGCTACTATATGAGATGTTTATCAAAGCGATTGCTTTAATCTTTGTAGATATCTATTCCGTGAACCAAATAGTATCGGAAGCAAATAGAAAATTGGGTTTAAATTTAGTTTGATATTTGATTGGCTGTTGGCCTAATTTTACATGTTTTATCCAGGACTTTGAGGCACTCCTAGTGAGTTTAATTATATTGTGACACCCCACCCCCACCCAAAAAACACACACACACACACACACACACACACACACACACACACACACACATACACAGTAAGCAAGAAGCTGTTTTTGTGGTTGTTGCACAAGGAAAAAGTTACGGCTTGGTGGGGCATGCCCCATACCTATACAGCACCGAGAGTTTGGCACTTTTCAGGGTTTACTACAGAAGTAACCACAATGACCATAGACTCTGAGCCCTTAAAAACATGAACTTCTGTATGTTCTGACCTTATGTAACCACACAGCATTCAGATACAACTTCACACATCCACACAATAAAGCCCCAAACTTGAGTTATTTTGCCATTTTTCTCCTTCCTCTTCCGCTTCTTCTTCTTCTTCTTCTTCTTCTTCTTCTTCTTCTTCTTCTTCCCATTCTCCTGCCAAACTGCCTGCCTCCGTCACGATGTTATCCAATGGGGAGAATTATTCTTTGAGGGTATGGTCCGTATACCTGCTCATCAAGCTTATCGCCCAATAAAAACGCTTCATACTAATGGTTTTTAATGTTAATACAGCCAATAAGTTACTGTGGCCTAATGGATAGAGGCGCTGTCTCTCACACAGAGGATTGTGGGTTTGAGCCCAGCAGGGCACATGTTTATTTTCCACAAAAACAATGTGCACCTGTTAAGTACTTTTCATTTATTAGACTGTTATTATTTTCACATTAACACATTAACGTATTTTTATTGCAAAGGCAAAAGAGGTTTCCAATATTAACTGTTCAATGTTTCACTGACACTTGACGCTCGCTCTTGTCTGGTTTGGGGAGGGTGTTAAGCTCTGCTCTTGCGGTCATGACTGACTGACTGTGGAACCGAACCTCAACGTACCCTTGCCTCGGCCAACATTTCTTTATTCATTAATTTCTTCACTTCAGCTCTGTTCACTTTATCCTTTTCACACATAACACAATGTCACCATAAAATTTACTACTAGGAAAATTAAGAATTTACGATAATAGCCTACATTAAGAATTGATGATAGCCTCATTTAAGCTGCAATCCTTCAAGACATCGGATTTATAAACCGCCAATTCCCCAAACATATCTCATTCATGGTTAGTCACTTAAAAAGAAAAACAACAATAGCCTCCAAATGTGGCTCTAGTCTACGCTACTCTGCAGATAATGTAGCTTACTACAAACACTTTTAATTATAATAATAATAATAATAATAAGAAGAAGAATTTCTGGTATGTACTTTCTTAGTAGTATCTATTGTTTTCTTTCTGGCTAAGATTCCTGGGAAATATGCGTTGTCCAATTAAGCTTGTTAGCCAACCTTACTGTTGCCAGAGAAGCGTCAGTCTGCTTCTAGTCAGGAAGCAGACACAATCTAGGCTACTACGAAGCGAATCAACATGCCTTATAGCCTACATTCATTGCACTACAGAAAACTAAACTAAACCTAGCTGTCCGGTACCAAAACATTTCCCGCAGGTAACGTTCTACACTACCGGAAAAAAAACTGCGAAGGAATTTCTGCGAATGAACTCGCTCGCTAGCTCGTAGCCCACACATGGAAGGTTGGAGTTACGCATCCCGCAATCCAGTGTTGAATAGCCTAACGTTAAATGTATTTCATTTTCTATAGAATACTAATAGCCCTATTTTAAAACTGTATTTCCATATTTGCAAACTATTTAGGCTGTACTAGCTATTTAGGCTGTATGTCTTTCAGCTAGAATGTGTTTGCGTCTAGCCCATTGTGCATGCATGTCTCCATGTAGACTTGGTTCATTAATTTACATGCTTCTTCATGATCCATAGCTCAGGTGGTGCTGTTCATTGTATTTCATTACACATTAAATACTGCTCATCTACAAACTCTTTTAATGTAATTGTGTGCTGTCTGTAATAGGATAACTGTTCTCATTCTTGTCAATAGAGGGCGTTATAGTTACGCGAATGTCTGCATGCATTTCTTTGGAATGCATGTCTCTCTCCGTGTTTATCTTCATGCATTATTCATCATTAGTTACCTATAAAAAATAAGTGATATCAGATCAAAAACGTCTACGACGTAAAAAAAAAAGCCAAGTTACTCACGCATAGCCTACATAGCGCTGTCTATAAGACCTTAATTCCAACTTGCAAAAACTAGGCCTGCCTTTAAAAGTCTTGATATCAAAATGTGGCCAAGTTACAACTAACAATATTGCCTATCGTAGCTCACACTAAATAAACTAGCTCTATTCCAAAGCAATGCTATCCAAACTTTCCTAAATTATTAAATGCAACTTGGCCCTGTGTTTCTTCATCTTACGATCTCAAGAGAATGTGGTCAATGAAACTGTATGTGCCACATCAAACTGCAAAATGAAAATAATTTATAGTGGAAATACTCTGATTCAGATGTACTGCACTTAGAAATTAAACAGAAAAATTACTACACTATAGGGCATGTTTGAACAATTGTCCACTGCTTTGGGTCTATGAAAAGCACAGAATGAATAAAATGTATTATTATTATTATGTATTTATTGATCTATCAAAACCTGTGTGGTCCTACAGCGCATCGATATCCTTGTGTTCACAAACTTCTGTTTGCAAATATCATAAATACTATTATGTGAAGAAAATTGGTACTATTACTTATTTGCCACCATCTGACCCACAAACATGTCTGGATACATTTGTAAAAATGCTATATGTACGCTATTTTCTAGGTTAAAATATTACTAATTTTTATCTGCATTTATTTATTCATCACCCCTTTCTCTATTGTACATGATGTCTTTTGATATAAATGTGTTTGTGAATTGTAAAGAATTCTGTAGCAGCAGTTAACATTTTAAAACCTGTACATTTTCTAAAGTAAACTTGCCAGTTGTCAAACTTGCCAAAGTTGATGAATAAGTGTAATTATTCATCAACTGTTAAAAACATTCATTGAAATTATATGTTGTTCCATGAGGCACAATCTCTTCACATGCAAAGATGAAGAAACACAAGGCCAAGTTGCATTAAATAATTTAGGAAAGTTTGGATAGCATTGCTTTGGAATAGAGCTAGTTTATTTAGTGTGAGCTACGCTAGGCAATATTGTTAGTTGTAACTTGGCCACATTTTGATATGAAGACTTTTAAAGGCAGGCCTAGTTTTTGCAAGTTGGAATTAAGGACTAACAGACAGCGCTATGTAGGCTATGCGTGAGTAACTTGGCTTTTTTTTAATGTCGTAGACGTTTTTGATCTGATACAAATATACAGCTTGTATTCTGTCCCATATCTGCTCATCATCTCAACCCCTCTTCCACCCACATGTCTGTGTACATTAGATACTCATTATTAAAGTCTAATAAGCTATATTCTTTCAACTTATGCCCTCCAATCTCTGAGTCCATGCTTTACCACAATGCATGACATCTCCTCCTCTCACACATTACTGCTTTATTTGCTGCAAGTGACCAAATAATTAATGACACAGCAGCACAAGCTACATGGACGTGCTTAGACTCTCGGGCATTACATCCGATTTGAGATCCATTAGCTGATGTCTGTCCAGTTTAATATAATACGTCATGTATTTTTTTCCATAAAATAACGACAAAGGCCACCATTGGGAAGTGTGTTTTTGATGAGGTTCTGTGCTGTTCTCCGGTTAACCAACAAAGCAAATGGATTGTAACTGAGTGCACTGGAAAAGTGTGTGTGTTTGTGTCTGAGGGTGGGTTGGTGGAATACTCTGTCAGCCTACACACTGGAAAGCTGAACCTTGAATCTTTAATATGGCCTCTCTATGGTGATGGTTGTTCTTGTAATAGCAGGAGCCGTGCGAAGACCTGACCAACAGGGTGAGGCCATTTTAAATACTTTATTGGGAAAGCACACATGCCATGTCTGCTAAACTTTCCATTGCTGGATTATTGTATGGTTGAGGTCTGCTCTGTCACTGATTGGCAGTATATATAAAACATGGAGTCCTAAATGACATTACATTGACCTGAACGTGGATACATGCAAGAAGGAGAGCAGTGGGATCCTCCATTTTAAAGAGTGGCACCAAACTTTGGTTTTAGTACAAGTGCCTGTGTTAGCGGTTCTTACTGTGTGCAGCTCCACTGGGTATGTTCTGCTAGACTTTCTCTCCTTTTATTTATTTCTGGTTCTTTCTTTCTTTTTTCTCTCTCCCTATGCTTTGATTACACGTATGGCCTCTTTTTCGAACCCTCGAGCGCTGCGTGGCCCGGGACTAGCTGGCTTGCTTGCTCCTCTTATAAGGCCTAAGAGTTAGAGCGGTAAACACACAAAGCACTGCTTAAGCCTAAGATGTAAGCCCTACTGTGTACAGTGTTCATTAGGGAACTGGGAATCTAAACACAATAATGGAGAAAATACAGTTGTGCAAATGGGTCGTTGACAGTGCAGGATTATAAGTACATATAACACATGCTGTACAAGACAGCAAATAATGTAACAATCGTAGTTTATGAGTCAGTATATGTGCACAGTATCTATTTCAGCTCTGGGCTTATTTTTTGATGTACAGTATCATGGATGTTTTCAGCTTTAAGAGCTGTTCTTGGCTTTATTTGTATCATCATTTCTATCATCGCTTTGCTGGTTTATTTGTTCACTCTGAGAATTGAGGTTGCTAATTGCTAGCTTTGATTTCCAGGTCACAGTAACTTTTGTTGTGATCACTTGAAAATTATGAGCAAGGATCTTTGAAAGCAGGCCTAATGCACAAACTGACACAAGCTGTGCAAAACTTGAACACTGACACACACTACATGGCCAAAAGTATACGGACACCTGCTCACCCAACACCTCATTCCAAAATCATGGGATGCTAGAACAGCCTCCACTCTCCTGGGAAAGCTTTCCACTAGATGCTGGAACATTGCTGCGTGGATTTGTATCCATTCAGTCAGAAGAGCATTAGTGAGGTCAGGCACTAATGTGGGGCTATTAGGCCTGGTTCGCAGTCGGCTTTCCAATTGATCCCAATGGTGTTTGATGGGGTTGAGGTCAGGGCTCTGTGCAGGCTAGTCAAGTTCTTCCATACCAATCTCGACAAACCATTTCTGTATGGACCTCTATGTGTGCATGGGGGCATTGTCATTCTGAAACAGGAAAGGGCCTTCCCCAAACCGTTGCCACAAAGTTGGAAACCCAGAATCATCTAGAATGTCATTGTATGCTGTAATGTTCAGATTTGCCTTCACTGGAACTAACGATCCTAGTCTGAAACCATGAAACCCAGCCCCAGACCAAGGGGTGTCCGCATACTTTTGGCTATATAGTGTATCTACATGTCTATTGTATTGATAAAATCTACTGATGTTGGGACTTATACTTATTAGAAATGCTTTTGCTAGCATTGGCATGGGAATACCAATAGTGTGAAAATGAAGATAAAACCAGAGTACATTTTTGCTGATGTTATTTATGGTGCACTTTACTACTGTGGCCATTGTTTATAAAAGGATAGGTTTTCATCCCAGTTGTCTTTCCTCAAAAGTGCCAGGCAGAGAGTGTTTGAGGGTGGAGTCCAGTGAGTTACAGGCCTGTCCTGACATCTCCCACAAGAGCATTGATGACGGTGCATTGTTCAGAGGGAGATCGCAGGGACCTTCCCGCTCTTGACCAGTTTAATGAAATGACCAACACTGACGGCGTGCTAATTTTAGAATGCGCGACTGAACCGCGCCACGGACAGGAGGCTCCCTCGGTAGCTGCGAGGGAGTAGGAACAATATCTGCTCGTCACACGTCTTCATTTGAGCATGTTTCCGCTGTGAGAAATCAAAGCTTTTGACCTAAAGCTAAATTCAACCCAACTTAATCCCAATCCTAGGTTTTTTTTCCCCCTTGCCACAGCTGAGAGACCCTCTGCTATAAGACTTTTTCTGCTAGAAACCCTGGCAGATGTGTTAAGTTTTAATCACACCCTGCCCTTTTCATACCGCACAGCGTTACATGCTGCTTCTATTGAAAGGTCACATGTTCATTATGAAGTGACCACCCAAAAAAAAGATGTTTGGACTGAGTTTGCGTTACTTTGTTGAGATGGGGTGATACATACTCAGGCAGATGCTCAAGAGCTGCATTTGATCTATCTGCTGATATTTTGGGGCTATTTATGTACCAGTGATGTACCTGTCCACTACTGTATATACTTTATATACTGTAGGTAAATGTGTGTGTGTGTTTGTGAGAGAGAGAGAGAGAGAGAGCGAGAGGGAGAGAGAGAGCAAGAGAGAGAGCGAGAGGGAGAGAGAGAGCAAGAGGGAGAGAGAGAGCTTGTGTATGTCAGAGGGAGATAATTTGAGTGAGTGTGTGTGTGCGTGCGTGCGTGTGTGTGTTCTGATACTGTAGATACCTTTTCCAGTCCCCCCAGATTGTTCTCACAGTGTCAGATGTATAAAGCGTGAGCAGGGTCTGCCCGGTTTGCTGGCTCCCGTTGCATTACAGGCTGACAGGATGTCACAGCGGAGCACATAGGGTGGGCTGCAGCCGGTGGTAGATTTGCAGCGCTTGGTGACATGCCCTTTTCTCCCTGCTGCAGGGGTCCCAACTTTACAGCACACATACACACACATATACACGCACACACACACACACACACACACACATGCACCCTCCCCAACACACACACACACACATGCATCCTCCCCAACACACACACACATACACACACACACACACACATGCACCCCCCCCCCAACACACACACACACACACACACATGCTCACGTACACACACACACACGCACACACACACACACACATGCACCCCCCCGCCCCAACACACACATGCTCACGTACACACACGCATACACACACACACACACACACACATGCACCCTCCCCAACACACACACACACACACACACACACACACACACACACACACATGCACCCCCCCAACACACACACATGCACCCTCCCCAACACACGCACACACACACATGCACCACCCCAACACACACACACATGCACACATGCTCACGTACACACACACACACACGCATACACACACACATGGAAACACACAGACATGCACACATACACACACACACACACACACACACACATATGGACATATGGACACACATATGAATGCACTCACACACAATTTTTATTTCCCATAAGCCCATAGTTATAAATATATAATATATAAGGGGGTAGTTTTGTCTCTGCATTCTTAGTGCTATTTTTGCTTCTGTCAACATCTTTATTCTGAATTTGTAATGTTAAGCTGGCCCTTTTTTTAAATTAGTTTTTTCGCTCGCATAAATTATTGGCTTGTCTTTTAGCACAATCTTTTTTTTTCTTGTCATCACGTTTCTTGTGTTGTGAGAACAACTCCACATCGACTGGGAAGTGCAGTTCAGCTTATTTTATTTTAGATGCGTCAGAAGAGACTTTCTCTTCATCTATATGGTCATGTAGGTTGCTTTAGAAAGGCATGTGTCTTTCCAGAACGGTCTTGTAATAATCGTACTCCGCGTGTATTCAGCTGCAAAAAACCACCGGCATTAATTCACTGGTACGTACAATATGCAGGGAACAGCATGATAAATGCGTGCACATACAGTATATTTATTTTGGTCATGGTGGAAAATGTGTTAGGCATAACGTTAGCCATGGCATACACACGCTGCGGTGGGACTGACAAGCAGGCATATCGAGGGTTAAACGCTCCCAGTGCATGTTCACCCCGCATCCCCAGCCCGTCCTGCGCCTCCAAACGTTCCTCCTGTTTAAAACTGGAACTGTACAGTATCGTTTTATTTTTAATAAAATAAAAAGGCGCAGGTAGAACCCGAGAATCAGAAAGGGTGGGTTACCAGGGCGGCCGTTTCCACGGCACAGCCACGGGGCGCAAGAAAAGGACCGACGGAACTGGTGGAAGTTAAGGTGAATTTAAGAGCAGCGTGGCGCCCTCGCGGCTCTTCCTCAAGCGCAGCGATAGGCCAGGGGAGGGTGGCGCTAACCAATCAGTTCTCCCCCCCTGCCCCCCTCCCCATCCCCCATCCTAGTTCCCTCCCCTGCAGCACACAACCCCCCCCCCCCCACACGCAGCCCCTGCCCTCCTTGTGTTGCTAACACTGGCCGTCCTCCGAGCAGCCAGCATCCGTACCCACGAATCGCAGAGGGACGGCACTCCGCCATGCGAACCCAGCGTTTCATTCCTCTCCGCCACTCGCCCTCGCTTGTTTGATATTCACAATAATGTCCGTCCGTCCGTCCGTCCCACAAAAAACTGCCACACCACTAAGATCACGCAAATAAAACTGCTAAGCGTAGGAGATTTCAACTGATCCTTCTCCAGCCCCCCCTCCGAGTCACCATTTATTGTGGCCGCTGATTAGAATGTGGCACGCATAGTGCTTCTTTAGTAATGGAAGATTCATGGAGGGGGGAGGGTCGTCCTGGGTGGTTGGGTGGTTGGGGGGGGGGGGTGTGTCTGTCTCGTCTTTGGGGGCACAGAAAACAGGGGGACCGGTGCAGACGCACCCACCGCCCCGGTGGAGTCATGGGAACACAAGCCGCCGGGGTTCAAGGTCATGGCTGGAGCTGGGATGCTGCGGGCCCCATTGTCTGCTGGGCCCCTCCACCCTCACGCTCTCTAAGGCTCTTAGCTGGGGGGCCGGAGGAGAGCCAGTCAGCTGATACCACTGCGTCTCAACCAACCCTGCCCCCACATGCAAACACGTACACACACACACACACACACACACACACACACACACACACACACACACACTTCCAGCCAGCTTTCAAAGCCTTGCAGTTGGCTCAAAGTATTTTGCTCATTCAGAGGGGGGATAACTGACACAGAGGAAATGTAGTTCAGTTCCTTTATATGCATGTCTGTGCTTATTTATCTGTGCATTCATAAGTTTTCTTTTTTAATTTGATCATTTATGGTTTTTGTTAGGTGCTATATCATGATGGTGTGAGGGACAAACGAGATATAGGGTTACACAGTCATAGTTATAGAGTTATAGTTATTGAAAAATGTGTGTGCGTGTGTGTGTGAGGGAGAGAGAGAGCGAGAGATAGAGTGGAGGGGGGAGGGGGGTAAATTCGTAGAATTAACAGAATAGAAACTGAATATTTGTTCATTAGCAGGGCTCTGAACTGGCCGGTGAAATAGTTGGGAAATGATATAAAGTGAAGTGAAAAGCGATCTGGGCGCGGGCCAGGGAAGAGACCGTGATTAGCTCCATTGTTGGAGGCCTTTAGAGCTTCAATGGTCCCAAAGAATACCCCTCTAATGAGTCTATCCAAGCTTGGCAGAGTTTTCTATGGAAGACAAACTAAGTAATGGTGGTCTCTCTGTTCACTGCAGTCTGGCACAATGATATGGACCTCTGCCACATATGGCTTCCTTATTTTAGAGTCT
>CM056376.1:39905332-39935443 GCA_029718625.1 Synaphobranchus kaupii
TATAAGCTTCAGGAGAAAACAAAATGCCTGCATGTCACCAACACTTAATGACGATATCATCTGCTCAAAAAGTGCAATTGGAATCCAGCGAAGCTGCAGGCAGCCAACATGGGAAAAAAACTAAATTGTGTTCTGAGCGATGCATGCCATCAGAAAGACTGACACGTCGCTTTCCAGCTTCACTTCCCCCTCAGAGCTGCTATCAGTGCTCTTTTTAAGGCAGCAGAAATTGCATCTAAATTTCTGAAGCATAAGCTAGAGAGATTGCCTTTGATCTTTCCCAGGGAAGCCTGAAATTAAATGTCTTTCATAAAATAATCCAGTCTTTCAAAAATGTTATAATTTTTTTTCTTTTTTACACCAGACGAACAACTCCTCGTAGTAATGGTGGCATTAAAGAAACAATTATGTAGTGTCAATGTTTAATTTTCCATATAATAAAAAGGACACTTGTACATTTTCTAAATTAGCTTTGAAGAAGTAAATACCATACACCCATCAGTAAGCAAATTCCAAGTTAGGCTGGTAAAATATATTCTAAACATAATCACCAAACACTTACCCCAGTTTAAGGGCATATGCAATTCAATCTAAACAGACTTTTTTCGTATTCAGGACAGGAGGGAGCATGTAGACAGGACCTCTCTTAAAGGGACCCTGCACATATAATCAATTTCCAAACAATGCCCTGATAAAAAGTGAGACAAATTTGATAGATGTTATGAAATAGTACCATGATGAGAATATGAAAATATGTTTAGTTCAGCAATAGATGACTATTGTATGAATTAATTATATGAGGTATGTTCCTTGTTCTGTTCTTATATTACATTAGAAAATACAACACTATTTGTGTTGCCAAAACACATTTTTAATTGCTAAAAGTTTTAATCAAGAAGGATGTTCATCAAATCTGTACACAGGAGCGTAATCATATGGCAGTGGCAAATGTATTAATAAGATTGTTCAGGTCTGTAATTATAAACCCCTAAATACTGAGAGCTACATAAGTGAAACAGATAAATGTATACATTTCCTGGATCATAAACTATGTGTCCACAAGTCTGAGGATGATATGCAGAACTACTAAAGATTGAGGTTTCCATTCATAGTTTGGTTGCAGGAGCAACAAATGTCTCAGTTGAGCAAAATCTTGGCGCTGGTGTCCTGGTCACTATCTGCGCAAAGGGTTTAACTAACTTACTACTTTATTGTTTTTTGTAAATATATGCTCATTCTAAATTTCATGCCTGCAACATGTCCCAAAAAAGTTGGGACAGGGGCATGTTTACCACTGTGTTACATCACCTTTCCTTTTAAAAACACTAAGTAATCTTTTGGGAACTGAGGACACTAATGTTGTAGTTTTGAAAGTTTTCCCCTTTTTGCTTGATATAAGACTTCAGCTGCTCAACAGTCCGGGGTCTTCGTTGGGGTATTTTGTGCTTCATAATGCGCCACACATTTTCAATGGGAGACAGGTCTGGACTGCAGACAGGCCAGTCTAGCACTTGCACTCTGACTACGAAGCCACTCTGTTGTAACATGTGCAGAATGTGGCTTGGCATTGTCTTGCTGAAATAAGCAGGGATGTCCCTGAAAAAGACATGGTCTAGATGGCAGCATATGTTACTCCAAAATGCATATGTACCCTTCAGTGTTAATGGTGCCTTCACAGATGTGCAAGGTGCCCATGCCATGGGCACTAACACACCCCCATACCATGACAGACGCTGGCTTTTGAACCTTGCGTTGGTAACAATTGGAATCCTTTTCCTCTTTGGCCTGGAGAACACAATGTCCATTATTTCCAAAAACAATTTGAAAGGTGGACTGGTCAGACTACAGCAGACATTTCCACTTTGCATCAGTCCATCTCGAACTCGAGCCCAGAGAAGTTGGTGCTGTTTCTGGGTGTTGTTGATATATGGCATACGCGTTGCACAGTAGAAGAGTCTTAACTTGCATTTGTAGTTGCAGCAATGAACTGTTGACAACGGTTTTCCTAAGTATTCCCGAGCCCATGTGGTTATAATCATTACAAAAGCATGTCGGTTTTTAATGCAGTGCCGTTTGAGGGATGGAAGGTCACAGGCATTCAATATTGGTTTTCGGGCTTGCGCCTTACCGCACAGAGATTTCTCAAGATTCTCTGGATCTTTTAATAATATTATGGACTGTAGATGGTGAAATCCCTAAATTCCGTGCAATCGTGCATTGAGAATCTTTTGTTAGAACTGTTGGACTATTCGCTCACCCAGTTTTTTGCAAAGTAGCGAACCTCGACCCATCCTTGCTCATAAACACTCAAGCCTTCGTGGATGCTCCTTTTATACCCAGTCATGATAGCATCACCTGTTACATATTCACCTGTTTACCTGTGGAAGGTGTTTTTTGAACATTCCACAACCTTCCCAGTCTTATGTTGCCCCTGTCGCAACTTTTTTGGAACGTGATGCAGGCATCAAATTTGGAATTAGCGTATATTTACAAATATCAAAAAAGTTGATAAGGTAAAACATAAAATATCTATTCTTTGTACTGTTTTCAGTTAAATATATGTAAAAAAAGATGTACAAATCACTGCTTTCTGCTTTTATTTGCATTTTACATACTGTCCCAACTTTTGGAATTTGGGTTTGTAATATTAAAGATATTTTCCAGATAAACACTATTTTTGACAGCTGGTACATACAATTTTATCGTGATTCCCACACGTTCTCAGTGGCGAGGAACCGAAGATTTGGGAAAGGCTTGCTTTTTAAAAAAAAGCATTTTTTAAAAAACAAGAGAGAACAATCACACCAAACAAGCACGTGTCTATCAGTTGCTGAGTGTTACCTAATTAGCATCAGGAGAAAAAAGACCATTCTGTTTATATGTTGATATCTGACTTTCAAAAAATTCAAGGTTGAAGTTTAAATATAAGATTTCAGTTTTCCTGTGAAAATTGTGGCTTGTGACCATGAGCTATGACATAAAAAGGCTGATAGATTATCTGAGAAAGAATTATGCGGTAACTTCAAAATAGATTAGTACATAGATAATCTATAGTCAAAGACTGTAAAGCTAGAAAAATTATTATGTGTGTGGAGTGATATTTTTCAGTGGTGAAATCCAAAATAAGATAAAATCAGCAATGGATTCAAATAAGTAAAACTGACAAAATAATTGCATAGCCAAACCAGATTAATTAACCTTAGCGCAGGGTTATTTAAATGTAGTTTTTAACTGCATTTGATTCCATTGTATTTACCTGGACTGATCTCACAGCTCATGTTGACATATTTGAAAAAAATACCTGGATGGATCAACAATACTCAATGTAAGTTGACAATAATTTAATTTAGATTTTTGGGTTGAAATATTTCTTTAAATACTAAATACATCTGCACACACTCACAAAGACCTGCCATACAATGAGGCCAGCCTCCTCTCTGTGGTTGACGTCAGGGGGCTCCATCTCCAAATCCCACATTAAGGCAAAACTCCCTCTCTGATTCTCTCCCACAATTACATTTCAATTTACATCTGAAAGAATATTTAACTTTGCACTCATCTATTCGCGGAGCCTGAGCGGGTAAGACTCTAAAGCATGGCCAAGATTAGCTTTGGGGGATAATACGCCAAGTTGAATTGCACACAGGCCCCTATCATGGCCCCGTTCTCTTGTTCTCTGGGGCAACCAAACATACCTCAGAGGAAAGGAACTTTTGACCATAGCTTATAACCTTCTGGGGAAGTTAGTGGATGTGGCCCGGGACTTTGTAAGAGAGGACTCACTTAAACAGAAGAACAAAAGTAGAGTCAGGGTGGGACAAGGACAGGGTCCTCGCCTCTGTTAATATACAAAACTACTGTGTCAGAAGTTCGTTCTGAGATTTTAGCTAAATTTAAAGAATTTATTTCTTGATTTTCATAAGGACACCTTTGTAACTCGAGCCATGTTTAATGGAATATCCTACTTTTATATGACAGGCCCTACTATTGATATTTTGTTAACACATTTATTACTATTCGTTACTATTATGATAATATGTCTATGTCTTGTCAGTCATTGAGTATAGTATTATGGCTGACCTCAGATAATGTTGTCTGTCTGTATACATACTTGCTAGCTTCCTTGTTTAGAAGGTAGAGGGAATGCTTGGAGGCATCACAGATGCAGCATTCTCGCACATTTCAGGAGAGTGTGTGAAAAAGGTCACTGTGGTGTCAGCTGCATGTCTCTGTTCTCACTTCTGTCCTTACCCGTTCACACTGTACTTTGATGTTTGCTCAACTTCACCTTCATTGTTTACAGCTTTTCCAGCATCTATATATAAAAACATAGGAGAGAATGAAGTAAGTTTGCTAACACTATTTTTTTTTTTACAATGACATGAGACCCACAAGTTATTATAAATTTGAATATGAAGCCTATTTTTACTTTGAAAAATACATCATACTTTTTATCATTTTTATTTAATACAATACACACACATACACACACACAATCATAAGACCAGTTCATGGCAATTGTTCCAAAGTTCCTAGAGGTGCTGAACCTACAACACCAGCCACAGTAATTTGCAAACTGTATTATAAGGTTTGGTGTTGCAAAGTTGTTACAAGGCAAGCAAGGTAGTAAATCTAATACATTATAATTACCTACCCAGTTCTCTATTTTCACAGTTGAGTCGCAATTGTCAAATGCTCCCAGGAACTCAAGGGAATTAGGGCGTGTCCGACTCATGTAATTTTGTGACTCCGGGCCTTAGCGTAACTTCAGCGCAGTTGGAAAAGATTCTGGTTTGAGAATAATAAATTAACTGTGGTGTGGTGGGGGTTTGCTTTCATTATTGTAATCACATCGCCCCATTTCTTTCCCTTTAAAAACAGTGCTTTAGCACCACGTCCAGTCCCCATCACATGTGACTCTGCCTCTCTCCGTATGAAGGTCCTGTAATCTTTCCTCTGTGAGGTCTATGTCACATCCAAGACGTATCTTTCCTCTGTGAGGTCTATGTCATATCCAAGACGTATGGCTATGTAGTGTAGAACACATCACACCACAAATAATGGGCTGTATTGTAATGTACCACCCGACCCATCCAAATATCTGACGTATTTTTAACGTTCCAGAGGTTTGCACAATCATTGACCTAGCCGTGCCGAACGCATCATTAAAATAAAATTACTGATGTGTTCTATAGGCTCAATGTATGGAGTAACTAGCCACGATTTTAACAAATGCATATCTTACACTATTTTATGAGTGTAGTCAGAGGCAGCCTCCTACCTTTCCTTTGTCTCTTATTCCAGTAGCTTACACTATTAACTATATTCAGATGCATTGCCTAAATAGCCAGTGTTCTGTCGATTGGTTGTACCTTGTCAAAATGTCCTATAGGGCAAATGTATTCTCATATCTATCGATCTCGTCTACCCTATTGGAAAATAAGTAAATTGTGCTACTTTAGTCGCCAAAAAAGTTGGTAGCCATTTGTACCTTATCGGAAAATGCTTCTGAGCTAATTACATAATATTTGGTAACGATTTACATTAACTGCATCTTCCTAAAGCATTAATTATACATTAATGAGCATTGCAAAAGCAGTACATTACAATTACATAGAGCACTATGAATGCTTTATGTGTGCAGTATTCCTAGATCTCTGAACCTCAGGTCAGCTCTATCCCATGAGATGATAAGTAAAACATTATAAAGCATTCATAATGCTCTATGTAATTGTAATGTAATGCTTTTGTAATGCTCATGAATGCATAGTGAATGCTTTATGAAGATGCCGTTCATGTAAATCGTTACCTAATATTTTCATTAGCCTAATTCATCCAACAAAAATTTTGAAAATGTTCTGACCTGGGTTTCCCAGAGACTTCGTAGCCAAAGGTATTCCATTCCTCTAATCGCAACTCTTACATGATAATAACATTGATGTTTGCCATTCAATCTTCTTTGTGCGAGCAAATGGTATTCCTAAAATTAAGCACTTTGTAGTTGTAAGAGAGATAGAAGAGCAAGTTTATAAAAGGACCTAAGAACTACTTATACTACGAAGGCTCTCAGAAACCCAGCCCTTTTTGACAGCAATGTTTCCCTTATCATCAACAGCTTGTTAAAATTCTTTGAAGTAATGCAACAAAGTTAAAAACATTTATTTTTATGATATTTCTTCACATTCATCCAACTTAAAATGCATTCCTCCAATGGAAAGTGTATTCCTGAAATATGGAAAATAAAGTGCATTCCTCCAACTAAAAGTGCATTTCTGAAATAAGTAAAACAAGTCAATTTTGTATCTGACAGGCAAATGAAAACTCTTGGATTACAAGTAAACAAAAGACGTTTTTCCTTTTGATTGACAGGACATAATTGGAGCCGACCAGGTTGTTTTTAAACAATCTGCCAATTATGCTAATTAAATGTATATATATATATATATATTTTAACCAGGGGTGGCCAATCATGTTGTGTGTGTGTGTGTGTGTGTGGGGGGGGGGGGGGGGGGGGAGCTAGCCCTAAATTAATAGAGCTAGCCCTAAATTAATTAATTAAGTTCAAATGTGCAGAGAAACAGGTGCCACATGTAGGTTACTTTGAAAAATGTAGCCTAAACTATAGCAGCAGTAAAGAATCTTTTGACACCATCCCGATACTACTACGTACACATACATGTTATTAGTGCAGTAACTTTTACATTAAAACTGAGAATTCCATGTGTAGCCTAAATAACTGCAAAGAAGAGACAGTCATACTATTACATACTGTTTGTAGAACATAAGATTCCTATAGAAAATGTTCAATATCCTGGAATGTGCTTTGTTTATAAAGTAAAGTAGCCTATAACATGGAATGACACAAAACAAATAGGCTAGCCTACCGAAAGGGACATGATACTGTATGATTCATACAGTTATTTCGTAATAGGATGTAATTCCTTTAAAATTTGTATTACTAGTTCAGTAGGCTACGCCAATATGCTTTCACCCATAGCCTATCCTACACGTAGCCTACAATAAATCCGCGCACGATCCTATTTACAATCACCCGTGAACTACACTACACCAATAGGTTTCTAACGAAAGTAGACCTATCATTTGGAGGTTCGTACCCGCAGGAGGTCCAGTGACACCCCCGTGTTACTTGGTACAAAGCCGAAGCCAGCCCTGGATGCTTGTTTGTAGTTTGTCAATCCTCGGCACTAGGGCTAGGCTGGCTCATTGCCTTCTCGTACGGAGTCAGCCCTTGTAGTTTCGGGTTGTGTGGCTGCTACGGATTTTAGCTTTTGGATTCCACACTCAAAACTGCTATTCTGTGTCCCCCCCGTGGTATTATGATAGCACTGGACATAGGGTGTTTTTAGTCTACCTAACGTTATATTATGTTTTTGTTGTTGCAAAAATTCCTTGTCAATATTGGTAGCCTACTGCATCCTTGCATTTTTATTTTTTCAACAAGCAACGACAAGAAACCCCGTCTCTTAACCGCGCTGCACCGAATCGACTAGAAAATACTGCTACTACTACAACTATAACTAAACACGAAATTGTGGCTGTCTTCTGGTGTATTTCGGCGACTAACTACAGAACGACCAGGTCAGACGTTGGATGTGTCTCCAGAATGGTAAGCGTGTGTTTCAATCATAAAAGTGCATTATGCTGCTACCAAACGGCTGCACGCAAGGATCTTGCAGTAAAAAAAAAATTGTATTTCATTTACTGTAGCTAACCTTATGCATCCTCGCATCCGTGCATATCTTCTCTCGGTAGTAGCTGAGTTTAAGGGAAAAGATTAGTAGCCTACACCATGCTGTAAGGTAGGCAGAGCAGCCTAGGCTAGACGTTGTTACGCTAGGTTCCATAGAAGTTTATAGCTAGGTGGGTCTATCTCATTTATCGGTAGCTATAATTGTGTGTGCTGTTTGAACCCTTTCAAATGACTGAGCTTGATACGTTTATTCAATCGAGTGTCCAATGAGATTTGCAATGTTGTCGTCTGTTTTGTAACTGGTTTAGGCTATAGCATAATATAGAACATATTCTGTAAGGTTATAATATAGGACACATACAGTATGCAGCCTACCCTCAAATGGAACTTCTTTGCCAGTGATTGTTGTGAGAATAGGCTGGCCTATTCATTGAAGAGTGCGTTCAAAATGATTCGTAACAGTCTATCAAAATAAATCACGACATTCTCACGACGTGACATGCAGCATCTTTGACACGATTTTTTTCTTTCATCTTAAAAAAATCTATTGCAGAATAGCACGTAGGCTATTTAATCATTTTTCCAATCAAGATTGTATATTTTCCAGTCAAGAGTGTAGGCTATGTATAAGCAAATATTTTAGTAGCTTAATTTAATCTTTGAAATTGGGCATAATGTAGGAATTTGGAGCGAACGTATTATTATTATTATTTTTGCTAGTCGTGATACAGAAACAGGGCAAGTGTAGAAAACCGATCAGTAGCCTACAGAAAAAAAACTATAGCTAACCTATGTTTATGGGAGCTACTATTAACACTTCAATGCATGTTTTTAGCTTGTTTTCTCTTAGATCATATGTTATCGACAATGTCACATAGCCTACAAAATGTGCTGTCATATTCTTCAGATAATGCAGTTGTATGGGCCTACATGTTGATAGGCTATAACTAATTAAAACTAAGAATAATAAAATATAAAATCATTTTTATTGTTGAAACAGTCCTAGATCCTGACCTCCTAAACGAAAACAAATAGACACAATCTTCTTTTAAGGAGGAAATCAATTTCATATTCATTTGCATGAGGAAGAGCGCCGTTATTAGTTTGCTTAAAATCGGCTAATTCACGTGAACAATGTGCCTATCGAAGGGAAATTTGATTTTAACATAGGCCTATCAGAACTTTAGTTTTAACTTGTAAATATACTAGTAACTTGTTAATACTAGACTTTAGTGAACTACAGGGCCAGTGTTTTTTTTTGTTAATTTAAATATAAGAAGTGCATTGCGTGTATGATTTCACACTCTTACAATGTGTAGATAATTCTGTTTGTCATGGCGTACATTTTCAATGTTAATTCGCGCATTTGTTCTAATGCGTTAGCCTATTAATAGGCTATTTCAAACTATTATATTAGTGTATTGTGGAAGATATGGAAGATTCTTGAAACCATGCAGTTAATATTTCTGGACATTTGTAATTCAACAGTTATTTTACAGATTCAACTTAAATAGTTTTGAATTGAGGATGGCCAATTGGCCATTTGATATTGTTTGGGTTTTCACGGTCTAGCCATGTTCCAGCAGAAAAAGCAAAACGTTGTAGTTGGAGCCCATCAGTGTAACACTGGAGTTCTGCAATAAAAACATGTGAAAGAAAGTGTCAGGTGTTCAGGCATCATGATGGGGAACATAGTTAAACCAGGGCTGTCTCAAAGGGAGCCTTGAAAGACCATGGAAATCTGTCCCTTTCTGGTGGGATCTAAATGAAATGCGCTACGTCACTATGTTTTGAGCCCTCTTACACAGAGTGCCATGCTTAGGGTCTTTGTGTATGGCAAAGCTTATGAGTGCTCCCCATTGGGTAGAGTGAAGACCCATAAGCCCAGCTGAAAACCAAGAGGGGTTAACATCCAGACGACGCTTGCACCCAGTGCCAAGGAATGAGTCCAGGTCATTGAAAGTTTATTTTATTATTATTTTTAGTTGTTGTGTGGAGGTGATTAAGGAGAGGCCTAAGGCTGTTTGGATCCTATTGATATGGACCTGTCTAGGATGACACTTTTCTTGGGAATGAGGAGCACCAAGAACAGCTAGAACACAAGATAGTCCGATGAAAAAAGTCAGCCTGGTGATTTATAATGACGCACGCACACACACACGTTTTTTTTCCTTAAGTCATTTGATATTTTATTAATTCTGTGACTCCACAAAGATAGATAAATACTGGTGGTAAAAAAGGAATAAAACAGGGTAAAAATTAAGTGATTAAAGGAAAGTGGGGAATTCCACCAAAAAATTATGTTTGATTTGTAGAAAAGCAGATCTCCTGATTAAAATGAGCTCTCGGCCAACTCTCTCCCTGTAGTCAGAGCAGACCACTGTGCATGCCATGTACCAGGTACCTGCTTTACTGTGAACTACAACTTACAGTTTGTGAGCGGTGTCAGACTACGCCAGTCACAGGTTGCCACTCCCACTGAATACGACCAAAGGGGAGGGGCTGGGCATTTTACTACTAGTCCTGCAGTGGCAAGTTAGCCACTAACGTTACAGTTCTGCTGAAAAAATACCACCACCATTAGCTGGAGTCTGTGTATTCGGGCTCAAAACAGAAGCCTTCCACCTATGAAAAAATCTAGTAATATATTAAAAACATTGCAATTTTCGAAATGCCAAAAAGCTGATGTGTGGCTTAGCTACTGCGTGGCAAACAAGATTTAAAAACCCGCATTTGCACCTTTCTTTCATTCTAAGAAGCCATGGCTAACAACAGCTAACGCATTTGCCCAGAAAATGACAGAGTTAACATTGCTTCTGTAATCGAATGCTCAAAGTGAAACCCTTCGATTATGGTCAGCTCGCTGATGTTAGTCTACTTTTCATCAGTGTTTCCCCTACCGTACGGAGCTTGCCGCCCCCTCCTTAAAGGGATAGTTCGGAATTTTGGACATAATGTCTCAATTACGACTTACCCATGATGTAGTTGATTAATGGAAGCCATTTTCAGCGAATTCCATGCTGTCCCTTCTTTTGGACATACACACGTTGCAAATGCTAGCGCAACTCTATGGTAACCGGTAACCTATATTCTCTGTGGAAGTACGGCGGCGGAGCAATACTTTACGTTACCTACGAATGTAGTGCCGGCACTGGTCGACTACAACAACAAAGAAGAGCAACAAGTTGCAATGGCCACGTTCGCTCCGCCGCCGTACTTCCACAGAGAATATAGGTCAGCACAAAATAAAGGATTCAACGATAGTTTGACTTCAAAAATGATGGTATAAGCACTCAAAATAACCCCGATAGACTGTCATCGTATTTTATTTGCTTTGGGTGCACTGTGGAGTGTTTAAGTGCGTTTGGTAGTGGATGCCACCGGTTACCATAGAGTTGCGCTAGCATTAGCAACGTGTGTATGTCCAAAAGAACGGACAGCATGGAATTAGCTGAAAATGGTTTCCATCAATCAACTACATCATGGGTAAGTCGTAATTGAGACATTATGTCCAAAATTCTGAACTATCCCTTTAAAATATAAAATGCCGATGTCATTTTTTGAAAACTAATTTACTATCATTTAAAAATCAATTGAAAATTTGCTCGCGTAAGCGCACCATTTTGTGACCTGTCTTCGAAAATGATTTGCGGAGTTTTTGGATTCTCTTTGGTTAGTAACAAACTCTACAAAAGTAGCCTATGATATTAGTGTTTTGTTTCACCGTAATCTCACTCTGATTGGCTGCTTGGCCATGCACAGAAGAATGGATTTGTTTAGGTTATGTCATCTCAGGAAAGACAATCATCAACCATCTCACCACCCCACCTACAAAGACAACCTGGGGGAAACACTGTTTCATGGTCATGGATCATAATGTAGTTGGCATGGTTCCTTACCGGGGGATTTAATAAGGCAGAGGAGATGTCAGGGAATGATACCGGAGGCCACTGAGTTGGATCATTTGTCCACTCTGCTACCGTATAAGGACTGGAGTCCTGTTTGGTTTAGTTTGCCAAAATATCTTTAGGAGACAATGTGTCAGTATAATTGTCTGACATTATAATAAAATAGCAATGGTAGCTAGCTTCATTTACCATGTGTCCCTACACAGACCAGTAACAGACGCGGTATTGTTTTCCCCCTCGCTGTCTCCGCCTACGTGTCTATGTAACTTACACACCCACTTGACGCCAGTGTAGTTTTTCAAAAACTAGGCAGGGTAGAGGTATACGTCATGACGTGTACCTCTACCAAAATTTAATCTTTATCTGCGGTTATCTCAGCCCAGAAATTATTTTGGCCAGTCACAAAGAGAGACTTAATTAGTTGTGCCTTGATCTGTTAAATAAGGTTAATGTTTTTTTGTTGTTGCTGGAATTACCCTTTAATTGTTCTCAGAGACAATAAGAATAGAAACGGATGATAGTACAATGACAGTGTTTACCAATTAAGTGAGCTGTTATTATATTTGGATTCAATATTGTTTATTATAAATAATTTTTCAACATGAATTTGCAGATTATTCAACTTGGATTGTTACAGTTAGATTGTGGATTGTTACAGTGTAGGGGTTGTAGTCTAAAAGAAGAAAGTACACTTCAAGAAACTCAAAGCCAGCTTTTACAGCAGTGTTATGAGTCCACAGGTTATACGTGCAGTGAAATACAAATGTATTGGGACAGTGACACAATTTTTGTTGTTTTGGCTCTGTACTCCAACACATTGAAATAAAACAATGAAATAAACAATTTGAAATATAACAATTAATATGACCTTAAATTGCAGACTGTCAGTTCTAATTTGAGGGTATGTACATCCATATCGGGTGATCAGCGTATGAATTACAGGCCTTTTCATACATAGTCCCCCCTGGATTACAGGGCCAAAATAACAAAAATTGCTTAACTGTCCGAATACTTTTGCATTTTTAACTGTATGTATGTTAGCCAATTCTTAAAATAAATTTAAAATATTTTTTTATTAAAAATCTGCTCATATGTGTAGCCTCTGTAAAACTAATGTTGCTATACAAGGTTTTTTGAAGTTACTTTAAGTATATTTTCTTGTTATAAACCACAAACCGATGGTGTCGATGCCTCTATACCACTATACCAGCCATCGTAAACCCAGCATATTGTCAGAAACTCCTGCATCCAAAATATCCTTCATCGCATCCCAAAACTATATGGGCCAATTGAAAAAAATACATTCAAATTTCAATACTATAAAAAAGCTCTCAAAAGTGAACTATCCCTTTACGGCTCATTTTTTACTTTAAACTGATTTTAGGATATGAACTCTTCTTGAACAAGAACTTGTTCTTTGATATTTAAGTGTTATTTTTTAACTACAGACAAATAAGTGCTTGCTTGCAGGAGTTTGTAAGAAACCAATTTCAGGCGTACGCTGCGCTCTGGTTATAGAATGGAATAGAATAGAACAACTTTTTAAGAACAATCTTTTTACTCCTCTGTTTATTGCATATGTGCAGAGAAAGTACAGCTTTCAGATAATCCAAAGAAAACACACCCATATTTTATCACTGCAGCTTGTCTCTCACTCCTTATCAAAGAACACCTTCTATCACTGAAAACTACAGTTTGTCACGCAGGCTATCTTTTTGTATGAGCCATGGTCATATTGACAATCAGGAATTAAACCTGTGAGAGATTCTTGATGCGTTATGCCACAACTGTTTGATCAACATGTCACTGGACGTCTGTGTTTGTCTTGAGGCCTGAATTACTGTGGGGGATTTGGCAAATTACCATTGCAAAAATGAAGCCCAGCTGTGATGCAAAGCACATTCAAAGCACTTGTTTTGCTTAAACAACACATGGTGAGGTGTTTGTCTCAAATAACAGTGACAGAAATTGCACAAACATTGTTTTTCTAAATGACGTGATGCAATAGAATTACATTACTGTTTTGTTGTCAGGTCACACTTTATTTGACTTTATTCAGACAGGGAAAACAGAGGGTTACAGATAGAGGTGGGAATTGCTCTGCATGGGGGGATTTATGGTTTCCGAGTCAGCTGCCCAAAGGACTGTATCACATGACACCCCATTTCAACTTTTAAATGCATTTAAGTACATAACTTCTCTTTGTAAAATTTTTACGGTTTGAAACGCAATATCAGTTTTATTTGCTATCATGAAGACAACCAACAATGTGTGGTTTAGCCTAACTCACTTTCTTTAAATGTAATTTTTAGAATGTTATTCTTAGTTTTTGTTAATGCTTTTTGTATTTGTGGAAATTGTTCCTTTTTAGAAGATAGACATTAATTTTATTAATGAGAAAATGTTTGCATTTTTTTCTTATTTCTTCTTCACATTCTCCTGTGCTCTCGTTCCTCAGCTGGGCCTTGGAATGCGAGAACACAGATTGATACCGCAGCCTTCTGGCACCATTATCCCTCCTCATTTAATGGTTGGGAATTGCTCTGAAGCATCATCCAGAAATCTCAACATTTATATTTTATATTATTACTATTGCATATTATTGCATTTGCTGCAGTTTAATTAAGAAAAGTATCTCATAACTCATCTCGTAACTGTTTTGTCTGGGTGGGGGTCGAGCTGATTTGGGGGATGGTGACAGGGTATTTTGTGAATTAAGCGCTGTCTGGCTACGGGGCAGTGGTCAACAAGTGCTGCAAAATGCGTAAAGCAGGTTCAGTGGAATGTGTCCGACCCACAGAACTATAGTTAGTATATAGTTCTGTGGTCCGACCCAAATTCTGTTTCCTTTTAGTTTCTTACTTGTGGGGATCAAGTGGCCGGGCTCGGTGGGCTGTTGAGGAGTTTCATTGTCCTCCTCTTGTTTGTTGATAGCTGAAAGAAACTTGGTGAGGGTTAAACAGGGAACCTTTCTGTCTCTCGGCGCCGGTTAAACGGGAAACCTGCCTGCTTGTCCGTAGTCACATATACCCAGCTTCGTGTACAATTTCTGCAGGAATAGGAGGGGAAGAACGACTTGATCATCGTGACAGACCTCAGGTACCCTAGGCCCATATTTACAAAGCATCTAAGAGTAGGTGTGCTGATCTGAGATTAGTTTTGCTTTATAGCTTGTAACGCATAAGGTTAGCATAGGTTTAGCCGAAACCTAATCCTAGATCTGCACTCCTACTCTGAGATGCCGTCCTTGATGTTTGTCGACACAGTACAGCACTGCAGCCTTTCACAGGAGAATGAGGCAAGCTGTCTGTGGTTATTAAACCACACATCCTGCCTCTCCTCACTTGGGGAGTGTGGGAGGAAAGTGCTAATGGGCAGGAAATTAGCTTGTTGCATTATTGCTATTATTGGCCTCATTTAATGCTGCTTTCTTGCTGTGAATACCTTTTAAGAATCATGAAATCTGGACCTCATGAAGTTTATTTCATGCTCAGTGATTATGAAAGTAATTTTTAAGTAAACACGTTGGTATTGGTTGCGGAAAAACATTGTCTTGCGTGATTCACCCATACTTGAATGCGGTCAAACTTGCAGTTGTCATTTTGACCTTCCGCATGCTGTATCTTGGACATTCTGTTGAATAGGAGAGCATTTTCGGCATTGAAGTGAGTTTTGAGCGAGTATTACATTTCCTTTTCGATACGACTTTGATTTGATTTTTCAATTAGTCAGAATTTTCCTTTTCAGTTTAATTATTGCAAAAGCTTTTGAAAAGGAAAAAAAGATAAGCTTGTATGAATTCAAATGTTGTTTATTATTCAGACACTGTATATATTTTCATAACAACTTAAAAAGCCTTATTTAAGCTACAATTAAAGTTATGGCTCAGACCTGGAAAAAAGGGAAATAATAAAAAAGTTATTTCCTACTGCTCCATAAAAATCATTTTGAAAATTAGTTCTAAAGTGACTCAGCTTTATTATATGGAAAACCCAGGGTTAAATCTTAAATTATTTAGCAAATCCCATAATCTCACTCTGTAGTCTGTAGTACACCCAAAGGACGATCACGCTTCGAAAGTGAAAGCACAAACATTAAGGGAAACGCACTTCAAATCCAGAAATGATGCATACAAAAAGTGCTGTGCCACCCTTAGCAAGTTGCCGCCCTAGGCAATTGCCTATATTGCTAATGTCTAGGACTGCTACTGGTGATTGTGTGTCTGATGGCTGGAAGGGTGTGACATCAGCTTGTAGTACACACTCGTTGCTTTCACAGTGGTAGCTGGGTGTTGGAGTGCGACTACAGGTAATGTGTTTTAGTATTTTTGTCAGGTGCAAAATGTCAAACAACAAAATTGAAACGCACAATAAAACATTCAATCAAACTTCAATCAACTATGAATGTCCGTCCATCCATCCATCCATTATCTAACCCGCTTATTCCTCTTCAGGGTACTATGAATGTCAAAGTTGAAAATATAAAAATTTGGATATATTGCTCTGCACGAATTGAAGCAAAAGCAGTGGTGGAACAATGCTGCTGTCCCCTTGTATAAAACCCATTGCATAGTCAGAAATTAAACACATCATTAAGACCAGCAAGCAAGCCACTAAACAAATGGAGAAGGGTTGGGTGAAGCTTCTAATTGCAGTTTGACTGCCTTCCGCATAGCCATAATGACTGTTGGAAAATGAGACCTGGGCCGATCAATGGATCAATTTTAAGACCTTATTTGAGATTATAGAGATCTGCCATGCAGTTGAGCCTGTTTCTCCTTCCTCCTGTCACTATCTTCTTCTGCACACCTGCCTGGTTGGCATCCTTTTAAGTCAGCAATGGGAACAAATAGAGTTTTGAAATTGAAAACAAAATAATTTATTCCTTACGTCATTTTCTTTCATTTTCTATTGACAATCTAACAGATAATATATGAAAATTTGTATAATCGTTGCAATTTTTGCTTTGAGAAGAAAAGGTTAAAATAAAGCAACAAAAATACTTTTAGATGTTATTTTAGCAATGTGATTAAACTCAAGTTTTGTATGTAAGTGATGCACATCATGTACACAATTCCCAGTGCAAAACCAATTGCTTGGATGCTTGTAAATTATGATTATTGTTCATAAGGTGCCTACTATTGGCCATTTTCTCAGGATTATGGAGTGCTAATGTAATATGTTGTAGTGAAAATGTGACACATTACATTTTTTATTGCTATTTAAAAAAATATATATTTTTTTTTTTTTAAATGAAAAATGACTGTAGAAACACAGCACTTTCAACTGAATGATATCATGATAGCTCCTCAGCTGGTTTGGGGAAGTGTCTATTACATCTCCCATAACACTCATGAGCCAGTAGCAAAATACCAATTGTAATGACAAGTATGTGTACCTCTTGAATGATTAACAGGTTTTACTTTTTGTAAAAGAGCTTGGTGTCAATGTTTTGTCATGTTAATGGATGTATTTGTAACTATCGTTTTATGAACAGGTTTTAATTTATAATGGGAAAGTAGGTTGATGAGAGAAATGTTTGTGTCATGGTGCGATGGTAACAGACTGTTACTATTACTGGTTGCACTGCTCAGGTGATCTGCAACTGGTAGAGCATGACATTACATAACATTAGAATACATTAACCTATGATTGTGAGGGATCTACACAAATAATTGCTGTGGCCACATGCTTCACAGATCTATAGTTACGGTTGTGTGTAGTGAAATACTATACTACCATAGGCTTTTGTTATGCACCCAAGTGCATCCTCGAATTTAAAAGATACACTAAAATTTCCATTTCCTAAGTACATATTTGAGTCAGTCTGGGCAGCAGGCAAGTGATTAGAGTAGCTATTCTAATGTATTATTATACTAACATTGCAGCTCCTATGCCTGTCAGCATTCTGTAGAAAAAATGTGTACGTTCATTGGTGCTTGGAGCATTTAATTAAAAAAATATAAATCCTTAGGGGCTTCTTATTTCATGCTCTTTTTTAAGTGTTTTTAAAGTCTGGTGCTTTTCAGAGTTTCTAAAATAGCCCAGTCATAAATGTAGAGATGAAAGAGTGGAAAGATGTGTCAGTAAACATGGGAAAAATGCTTCTCTTGCTTTACTTCATGTGGACTTCGTGTACGTGTATGTGTTTGAGGGCTGGGATGTAAAAATCACAGCTGTGAGCTAATTGCACACATGTTGGCACGCAGCAGGACTTGACAAAGGCCTGCCTGGTGGCCTGGCATGATTTTTTTACCTTAAAAGAAATAAGCAAAGAATTAAATAAATCGATAAAACAAACCTTTTTGTTGTCTGAAACAGATTTTTGAGTAGCAGTAGTTAATCAAAAGTTAAGCGCTTGTTTGGATTGTTTTTGTGGAGCGATTAGTGAGTGGACTGTGTATTCAATTGCTAATGAACTATGTGTGTTTCAGCTGATGCAGCCTATCCTGGCATTAATTATTTAGTAATTAAAAGTATTTAAGCATGTAACAGTGCTGCAGAGGCCGCCCTAGCAGCAGCCTCGATTATATGAAGACTCAGACTAAGATATGGGATTTTATCTGTGAGAGTCCATCAAGGGAGTACTACGAGGCTGTTGGGCTCTGCGCTGCTTACAGCATTCCTTACCCTTCCCATCAGCCTTCATTCAAAAGGCCAAAGCAAATACATTAACAGAAATGCGCTGCAAATTCATAAATGCTGCAAATTCAAAAACATGCAGAAGTCCAAAGCAAATGCATTAACCAAAACGTGCTGCAAAAGTTGACAACACAACGGAAGTGTTTCCGGAGGACACTTAAAGAGGTGACACCTGACATGGACGAGTAGAAGTCGCTAGCTAACACAGCTCAAGAAGTAACTGGTGTGAATATATTTTTCAGGTAAGTTCTCAATAACAAAAGTTAGCAATTCTAGCGCTGGTGTAGTCTAGGAGCCATGACTAGTATGTATAAGTTGTTTGAAATTGTTCTAACATTTTTTGGGTTCGTTTGTAATGCGTTAACATTAGCTAGCTAACTAGTAAGCTGCTCAATAGCTGTAGCTAACTAGCGAATGTATGTAAAACGAGTGGGTTTTCATGTATTATTTTGATCATTTGTCATAAATGGAGTTATGTAATTTTCGCTTGACTCCATGGCTCCTAGACTACACCAGCGTTAGAATGGCTAACTTTTGTTATTGAGAACTTACCTGAAAAATATATTTAGCTACTTCTTTAGGCTTCGTTAGCTAGCTACTTCTACTTGTCCATGTCAGGTGTCTTAAAGGTCCTCTTTAAGTGTCCTCCGGAAACACTTTCGTTGTGTTGTCAACTTTTGCAGCGCGTTTTTTCCTTCACAGCACGTTTTTGTTAATGCATGTGTTTTTGAATTTGCAGCGCATTTCTGTTAATGTATTTGCTTTGGCCTTTTGCAGCGTGTTTCTCCTTTTGCAGCACGTTTTTGTTAATGCATTTGCTTTGTACTTTTGCATGTGTTTTTGGATTTGCAGCGTTTATGAATTTGCAGCGCATTTCTGTTAATGTATCTGCTTCGGCCTTTTGCAGCGCGTTTGCCTCTCTGGGCCACCGTGCCATTCACCCAGAGAAAAAATTTAAATAAGGTGTAAATGTCAGTCGCAGAAATTTGACCTCATCAAATTGTGTGTATACAGCACGTCACAGGGACAAGGGAATTTCATCTGAGCAGATAATGAAGTTCGCTGTTTGATAGGGTAAGCAAGCCATTCTAAGAGCGAGGCATATGTCAGAAGTTCAAGTGACCATTACAAAAACTCCCCTTTGGCAAAAAAATGGATCAAGAACAGTATCAACATTTTATTACATTTTACAAATAGAACAAATGCAAACTGCAACAAAGTTTCCACATTCATTGAGGAAGTAGAGCACAATAACAAACAATTTTTAACAAAATATTTCAAGTTGCTTGCTTTATTATTAAGCAGAAGCATGAAAGTAGAGAGCTACTGAGTCTTTATAGCTGTGAGTTTGGCTGGTGAAAATGATGCATTAAAAATAGGTTCAGATTTCTATAATTAGGCTACTTCTTGAGCATGACATTTTCACTTAATTTACAGCATCAGCAGCATATCAAATGTTGCCTCTTTGGTACATGTATGTTGTGTCATTATATCAGCCTGTCAAAATCGGCAATAATCAGCCGATACTAATAAGCATGACTTAAACTATTATAAGCCGATACTGAGGCAACCCTGATATTACCCCAGCATCTCTAACTGTAGGTGCCTATTTTAGCTAATTGATTTTTAATGCGCCTTTAAAATGTTATCAGCAACATCAATTGTATCTGTTAATGCAGAATTAAAGGTATTGAACTGAAGGCAAAATATAACAATTAGGAGTCTCACTTTATGATGAGAATATCAATGAGCAGCACTCTGGCCATAGAGGGTACAGGTCAGGTGTATCAAGATTACACAATCAAATTGCGGATTTTCCCTTAAATTATGTAGATGAGGCACCAATTAACCACTACTAGTCTTTTCCTTTCAGGGACTGTAACTGTAACTGAGTGACAGACAGTTTACCCTCTAGCAAAGTGCAGGCCTAATTTGACAGGTAATGGATTTGCACATCTTTAGAAGACTTTCAAAGGTTTTTTGCTGTCTAATAAATCAAACCTTTCATTAACTGTATTCATCGGATGCACTTCATTATTTTTGTTTGCACTCAGTCACTCATCTTTTTCTCATATTTGTGATGACACGTTTTCTTTCAGAAACTGGTATCCCTATATAAATTCTTCAGATTTTTAAAGGAAATCACAAGCAAAAAGAACTGTGTCTCTTTTAAATTATGTTTACTTTTTATACAGATTAATGGTAATTTCTCATTAGAAAACCAGATTTTTAATTCACGGAGTAGGCGTTATAAGTAACCCCTTAATAGTTGAGGATGATAAAAAAACATCTGAGGTTACAATTGCGGCGTATTATAAGCAAGAAAGCATAACATTTCTTTTTATTATAGCAGACAGATTGGATCAGTACATTTTTTGATATTCGAATCCTTCAAGCTATGGAACACAGAGAGTGCCACAATAATAAATAAATAAATGTGGAAATATAAAAATGAATAAATAAAATAATTTGGAAAACATAAATAAATCTGGGAATGAATATAGAAATGTAAATGTGTGTGCAATTTAAGTTATTACATTTATTTATTTCCATATATATTTCCCAATTTATTTCCCAATTTATTTCGATATATTTTTACCGATTGTCATTGTCATTTCCCGATTGTCATTTCCCAATGAGCACAATCTATCAATCAACTTGCTTTGCTCCACCCACTAAGTTCGCCTCGTTCACACCCTTCTAACTGTATGTGTTCAGTGTTGCCAGATTGGGTGTATTTCGGCCCAATTGGGATATTTATTTTTATGTTATTGTGCGGGGGAAATGACTTTTTGCAGCTTGTCATAATTTGGGCTATTTTTTGTTATATTTGGTGTTTTTTCATCTTCCTCTTTCAGCTAATTATTCCCATTAACTCTGGTGTAGTTTGTCCCTCCTCTCTCTGCCTATTCCTCGGTTGTCATTGAAACCAGTTAATAGTCGCTGCTTTTGTTTGATATGCAGAGGCTTGCCAGTGGGTTAGAAAGACAATCGTGAAAATCAGAAAGAACGCTGACTTTCAGTTGCTCGTGGAAAAGTAGGCTTGTAGCTGTTATGCTGTGTTCATGCTTTAACGGGGAGACTGGAGACGTGGCTGATCTGTAAACTTTACTGTTGTGTAGACCACCGTGTCTTATCTTTGAACGCCCGTCGACTGCCAGGTCTTTTCGTTTAAGCTATTTTCCTAATCAAACGTTTCGTGCTTACGCAAAATCGGGGAAAGCAAGCTTGCACACACAAAAAGCAAGTTGAGCAACATAGAAACATAGGCTGCTCATTTCTCGCCCACTACTTCTATGTTGCTCAACTTGCTTTTTGTGTGTGCAAGCTTGCTTTCCCCGATTTTGAGTAAGGACGAAACGTTTGATTAGGAAAATAGAACTAGCCCATAACTTAAAGGTGTGTGTGTGCGCGCGTTCGCAAATCATATTCATAAACATTTCAGAGTCTATCGATTGGCTACCGTTCTGACAGTAACCTCCACCGCCAGTCCAATCTCCCTCCCCCTTCCGTTCATAACTTAATGTAGATTCGGTATGTTTATAGTTTTAAAATCTGGCAACACTGTGTTCAGAGCATAGGCTGTAGAGAAATGGTTCAGAGCTGCAGACAGCGTTTCTCATGTGAGCAAATACATTCATGGAGACAATTCCTCGCATATTGAGGGAAATGATGGATAGAGAAAGCTAACTAGCTAGCACAATCTGTCAACTTGCTTTGGTCCACCCACGAATTTCGCCTAGTTCCAAGTCAATCAGGTTCCAACCCTCCATGTCGGCTATTCAGTGTTACTGACAGCATTTCTTATGAGCAAGTAGAGAAGTCCATTTCTCAAATATTGAAAGAAAAGGCGGGCCGATAGCTTGTATATTGCTGTGAGCAATATAGCGAGCTTGTGTCCGAGAAAGCTAGCGACATGACCACGTTCAATGTAGCCTACAACATTTGCTGGCATCCGATGCAAATCTAAATCTAGATACCTAGCTAGCTTTCTCTATCCGTCGTTTCTCTAAATATGAGGGGAATTTCAATTGATGTATTTGCTCACATTGAGAAACGCTGTATGCAGTTCTGAAACACTTTTCTACAGTCTGTTGGAAGGGTGGGAACGTGGCGAACTTAGTGGGTGGAGCAAAGCAAGTTGATTGACAGATTGTGCTCGTTGGGAAATGACAATGACAATCGGGAAATGACAATCAGTAAATATGTATGGAAATAAATAAGTAAATAGGGAAATGGGATATATATATGGAAATAAATATATTTGAACAAATATTTGAACATAAATAAATGTATTTAATAACTTAAATTAATTGCACATACATTTACATTTCTATATTCATTCCCAGATTTATTTATTTATTTCCAAATAATTGTATTTATTCATTTTTATATTTCCACATTTATTTATTCTTTTATTTATTTCCACATTTATTTATTTATGTATTCTTTTATTTATTTATTTATTTATTTATTATTGTGGCACTCTCGGTGTTCCATATCAAGCACCAGTAAAAATTCTTCTATCTTGTGTACATTTGGTTAATGTAATTAATTAAAAATTTGCAATCTGCAGGATTTCCAAAAGTTAAAATTTAGCCATGTGTTTGTCCCAGGTCTGGTAGCACACTATATTGGTACATAAATTATTGTGTTTAATTTTACCATCAATATGTTAATCTATTCAATCTTTCTTATTAAGAAATCCAGTGTGTCCCATTCCTGACCTCCTCTAGCTGCCGTTTAGCAGAAGCAATAAAGTAAGTAAATTCAGAAAAATATGGCTGGCAAACTTAATGGGTGTGAACAGTAGCTGGCTAACCCTACCACCAACCGCTTCCCCACTAGAGTATCTGTCACTGGCTGTCAGCTGTAGCTAAGGCAGACGCAGCCTCCAACGACAATTGCAATCACAATTGTTCCAAAAACATTGGATTCCCAGAATTTTGCAGTCCCACAATTCTTTCTTCATTAGAAACTTGTCATGGTTAGAGGGATCATTTACCCTCTTAAGCCACATTACGTCCAAAAATAGCTATGCATGCCATGAAGAATAAAAGTACCATGTTCACATTGTGCTGTATTACAAACAATTACATAAAGAGGTATCAAATTTCTTTTTAACTGATCAAAATAAAGGCTGAGGTGAATCAATAGGCTCCTAATTGGTGAAAGTGTGGACACATGGCCACTAAAACTAACCATTTGGTAGATAATGAAGAATTCAGAGATAATGCAAGTGACAAAATTAAATTAAAACATTAACATAAACTATAATGGTGTAGCCTATGGCTATGATAACTTTGGGACTAAACAGGTCACTTTTTAGTTCATAAAACTCAAAAGTAAGCTAAATGTCCCGTGTGCACAAGTGGCTTACACTAGGACTAGTTAACTATGTTTAGTAGGCTGTTTTTTCTGTAAGTATAAACCAAAGTATTTTTTACTATTGCTGAGACATTTGTTGCTCCTGCAGCCAAACTATTAGTAGAAATCACAAACTCTGTTTTTAAATTTATTGGTAGGCGATTTGTGACAACTCTGCTGAATATGGAGTTTGGATGGATCACTTTAACCTCTTAATGCCAAACGCCCCCGAGCGGTAACGCGGGCGTGACGGAAATTATTAAATTATACATTTCATTAATTTAATAATATATAATAAACTGCTCACCTCAATATTTTGATTAAATATCCTTATGATATATCCATTCCTTCTGGGAAAGTGGTTTTTAAGCCCAAATCGTCGAGATAAAACTTTGTAAATAACGTTGGAAACTCTGACCTAATTCTCAAACATGTATTGCAGCTTGATGTCACACCATAAACAATGTGTGTTCTGCTTAATTGTATTTCACAAAACTTTGGTTTAAAAAATCATTATACCTTTAGGCTTCAAGAAAAAATACTTTAAAACTTTCATAAGGCTGTACATGATTTTTTTCCAATTTTAAACCGACTTGTGCTTTTTTGCACTTGATTACGACTCGTTCGGCTGTGTTCACTTTGGCGTTGTGAAACTCAGCCAGTTTCTGGAGTACCAATCCAACGGCTTAGTATATGTTAGCCAGAGTGGTTTTGAACTTGTTTGCAGAGAATTATGCAAAACCGTCCTCAATTGGGTGTATTTCTTTGACTGATAGCACAATAGGCCTATCTGAAGTGGGAAAAACTGTCTTCGACCTGCCTCCACTCCGAGTATTATTTGCTTTCCATTGGGTTTTAAAACTGTCTGTCAAATATTCCAGCCAATAGCCAAGACTCTTATCTTTCAAACGAGCCCTCATTAAACACATTTCCTTCGTAAATGAAGGCGATAACAGCACTGCGTATGAGGAAGTGGCACTCACGCGTAATTATCGAGCCAAGATGTTTTTACCTTGTAGCGTAGCTCGCTACATTCCGTTTAGCAAAGCACAATTAATTAGGTAAGGCCCGCAGTTACATTTTTTACTTTAGAGTATTTTTGATACAGTTTTTGTGTAGTTATGTCGAGATTTTTGAGGCGTTTATCCGTGCACCAAGTGCTAGACGAACTGGATAAGCCAGAAGATGTTTTTGCCGAGGGAGACTCATCCTGTCTCAGTGACGCTGAATCCACTGATGACCGAGATGATGTTGCTGACATGTAAGTTGTTTTATCATACTAACAGTGTTATGCTATAAACACATTGAATTTCGCCATGGCAGGTAACGTCGTTAGGGCTGGTGGTATTACCGATTTTTCGATATACCAGTGTGAATTCACGCAATGCCATGTGGGTTCGTAATTACATTGTCAACTGTATTTTATTGTTTTTCATACAATTAATATTACAAATTGCACATTCCAACGGTATGATAAATAATTTATGAAGTAAACTTAGGGTGTATTGTCTGTGTTGACAAACTCGCACGTGTTACGTGGCGTTGCCAACAACACAGATGTTTGTGGAAACTGTAAGTTTGGTGTAAGCATCGAAGGAAATGTGCAATTTAGCTGCAATGCGTGAATCCCTGTGTTTCTTCTGTGAAGCTAACTAACCTTATATACTTATGCATAAAATCGGTCCCTCTCAGCTAAATTAATATAGATAGTATTACCTTTACAGTGGCAAGCTAGCAAGCAAAATTACAGGTAACAAGCAGCTAGCTATCTATTTGTGTCTGAGATGAGCTACTAAATCGATTTTTTTGAGTGTGAAATGGCTTCTGGAAGTGTTTAGTAAAGTCACTGTTCCACATGAGTAAATTGTTCTGTATGCAGTACAGAAGGCTGTGCAGGTAAACAAAATGGCAATTTATGCATGGTATGAGGGAGAGAACATGATAACATGAGGGAGTACTTGTTTATTATTATTATTGTTGATTGTTGTTGTATAAGGGGGACTAATGGGTATATCAACATGGTGGACAATTCCATGGACAGGGTTAGTGGGGTTTGTAATGATGCAGATTGCTCTCCTGAGGGAATGTGTAGTCTAAATGGCTTCTGTATGAATGGTTAAATAATCTCTCCTCACCCTCCACCCCCATGTTTTGATCCTTTGCCTTTTTTTGTTTTTAGTTAATTTTTTTTAGCTTTTTGGACCCTGCCACTTTGTACTTTCTTTGTGTAAATACTGTAACTTCAGCAATTAGAGGGCAAGGATCTTTTTATTTGTTACAGCAGGGGTGTTTTTATTTTTTATCTAGGAAACTGGTGGACTTTTGATTTTTTATCCACTGCACTTTTAGTAGTACACCTTAGTGCACTTGTATATAGTTGATATATGTTTGTCATGTATAAAGTTTTGCCTCCTAAAACCCAACCCCAACGTCCCTGTCATAGGAGGTGGCAACAGAATAAAGGACAGGACTGGCTAGCAGTAATGTGTAGGGAAGTTTCATACTATTCCCATTATTCATTTGAAAACCTGTTTGCACATTCCTGGACTCATTTCTGGCTAATGGAGCTCTGGTGAAATACACAAGATTCACTGTGCTGCTACATGGGTTTTGACAGCTTTTTGTGACCTCGGGTAGTTAGTTGTGTAATATGAAGAGCAACAAGAACACGTCTAAAAATGAACTTTTATTGCCAATATTGACAAATTATCTCATTGTTTTGTAAAAACCTAAAAAATAAATCATATTGAGACCTTTCTGGAACATTGCCATGTTTGGCACATTTGGCACCATTTGGCACCATTTGGATAACGAAAAAGGTTCACCTGAAAAAAACCCTGTAAAATTTGAATGGTTTGAGATATTGACACCAGATTGTTACCAGAGGTAGGCAGCATATTGATGAATCAGATAGAGGAGTCATTTCCTTGATTGCATTTGTAGCTCCCCAGGTAAAAATTCTTAAACTTGAATGTAGGTACCCGTTTTTTAGTTTTTTTATATTTTCTGTACATAGATTGTTGTAGTTAAGTATCAAAAACTGGATTTCTATGAGTTCTCACTGCTTAGTCGTAATACTGCAGGTGTCTTCTTTAATAAAAGCCATGACCCATATTTGTACCATTTATAGTTTTTGAGATAACCACCTTTGTTTGTCACTAGTGAAAACAGGTGAAAATTGGCCTATTTTGCCCTCGGTAGGAAGAGGTTAAGGGTTGTTTCTCCTGACAAATTTTCCTATTGAGTTCTATGGAAAAATAAGTCAGGAGAAGAAACCCTTCGAGTTATCCATCCATATCTACTGCATATCTGGCAGCAGAGTGATGGTTTAAGGCTTGTTTGATACGTCAGACCCTTGATGACTTAGAGCCATTTAGCCAAAATGTGTTCCATAATGTTCCAGTGTAATTTAATCTAGCCCCCCCCCCCCCCCATTCCCATATAGATCCATTCAAATGCAGAGAGGTTATAGTACAGCTTGTAGGAGTACCTGAAAATAAGATATCAAGAGTCTTTGATGCCTGAAAATGGGGGGGGGGGGGGGGGGGGGGGGGGTGTACAAAAGGTTCTATAATTTCTAAATGGTTCATACCCCTCAAAATACCCTCAAATTAAGGCTGACAGTCTCTACTTCAGAGCATATTGTTATGAGATATTGTTTTTGAGCAATTAAAAAACTTGTGAGAATGCTGTCAATATGTGCATTCTCTGTGTACAAAAGATGTCAACAGGTCATTAAAACAACTTCAACTTTCTATATAGGCTAACAAAGAGATTCATAAATTTATATTTTATGAACTAAACTAATGTGATATATAAACAAAAATATTCGATGTTCATTTTTATCACAATATATGAACCGGCGCGAACTGGAGCTTGCGGAGTGGTAACGTCCTAATAGTGCTCATCACTCTAATTAAATTACGTCCGCTTCCCCTCCTACATACTCTGACACACACACCTTTGAGAATCAGATACGCTCCGTCACCCCGGTATGCAGGCCAACCTGCATGCTCCAGAACAATATCCGCCGTGTCTTGTCAAATGTTCCCCGCTGGCTACATACAGGCGTCCAGGCTGGGTTGGCTTGCCTAGTCTTGTTATTAGGAACAGTGTGAAACATTAAATAACATTAAAAAATTGGATAGTAAGCAAAAAAAAATGTAATGTGCAACCTGCAAATGTTAGGCTAACCTACTATACAAAATTTTGAAGCAAAATAAAAAAAATCTAAGCCTCTAGGTACTGAAATTTAAGTCCTAGGTAGGACGTATATAATCATCGCCGCCATCGCCGGTTGCTATGTTTAAGTAATTTAGTGTGAATAAATCCTGATGTGTTCAGTTCAATGCTATTCTTCAGGTTTTTTGTTACAGAGTATACTTGAGCACTGCAAATGTTCTAAAGACAATATCTAATCCTTGTAGTGGCTTGCATTATGAGGGTATTTTTCACTTTTAATGTGGTTGTTATAGGGTCAAGAATACATTGACTTTAAATCGGCAACAAGAAGAAGCCAGATACTGGCCAAACCTTTTGCTATCTAATTTGTATCACTGGTGAAAGGACAATCAATGGTAATTTATTGTATGTGTTTAGTTTAGCATTATCACTTCCACCACCTTGAGGTTCTGTGCATTACAACAAACCTGGTAGGCTGGGGTAGAAAGTAGGCTCATCTCCATGAAGATGAGGGAGTCAATGTTGGTCTTTGGTGTGGCTATGACATAATGCAGTTATCCATTGACTCACTGGATGTTAACAGTTTTAAACAAAAGGAGAAAACGAAGACTGAAGTGAACCCAAAACAAGAGCATACATTTAATTTTTAAATAGTCTAGCTTTGTTCAATTTCAAGGCTGAGGATTTGTGTTGAATCAAACAGCATGTTCCATTTAGAGACCTATTTTTAAGAGGATTATTGTTGGCTTTGATTAAGTTGTTTAGAAATGCAGGTCATAACATGAACTAAGCAGTTAATTTGAAACGCAATTTATTTCTAATATTATATAATGGCTCGATATTTTTTCATGTCTGGAACAGTCCCATGGTCAATGATAACAAGTGAAAGTATTTAAAATTTTTGCACAAAGCTAGATTTCATATTTAAATGATTGATTGGCGGGGCCATCCCCTCATTAGGCTAGATTGTTGGATTAGTCTTAGATTTAGTCTATTACAACTGCATGCCAATTTCACCTGATTTAACATAAAATAACTTTATCACTGTATGAAACATCATACTAGCTATGTGTGTTATTCTGCAACACAAAAGTTGCAATGTGATAACAAAAGGAACTTGCCCAAAATTGCATTCTCTACAATGAGTGTTTAGAAGGACACTTTAATGCTTACAGTATATGTAGCCTACTTGTCATCTAAACACATTGGAACATGCTGCCATGGAGTTGTATTGACTTGTGAATGACTGCCAACGAAAAATACATAGTCATGGTTTGCTGTATGCCTGGTTGGGATGGGCTAAACTTGGAAACACGCAAAACAGTTATGCAGTGCAAAAACATTTTTATTTAGTTCAGAGGTTCATCAACACTGAACGGTGTGAAATATTGAATAACATTCAATAATTGGATGGTAAACAAAAAACCTGAATATTCAATCTGCAAATGTTAGGCTAGCCTACTATTCAAGCAAAAAAAAAACAAAAAAAAAAACAAGCTTCTAGGTTTGTAATTAAATGAGAAAATAACAGGATAAGTCACCCAGCAACCCTTAACTTGAACATTTGGAATGGCAAGAGTGGTATTCTAGGTTTTTTGGGCTAGTATGCTTTAAAGTAGACTGGCAGCTGGTTGCTTTAACCCTCTAGAACCCATAGTGGCCATGAACGGCTGCCTTTCAGAATCCTATAACGGCCGCTAGTGGCTGCAGCACTTTTCAAGCTAATCAGAACAGCTCTGTGACTTCTCTCATATAAATATGTGTCCACGTAAACATTACAGTCCGTGCAACAAGTAGTTGGTGGGAACGGCACGTGACCATTTGATTTTCAGAGATATTAGGCTGTCAGTTTGATCAGTAATGGCTGCGCACCAAAAAGGACCATAGAAGAAGGTCTTATGCTGCGGTTCTGATTTAGAATTCAGTGACACTGCAGAGGAATCGCATGCATAGTGTAACATTACTGTTTGTATTGTAAGTAACTTAAAGGGTAAGTTCGCTATTTTGGACCTTGGACCCTATTTGCGGTCCGTCTTCCATGAACCTGACCCATGAAGTCCATTTTTTCGCTGATCGGTCCAGTATTGAGTTCGCTACAGATTTCCTGTAGGCTCTCACTGGGCTACAATAGAAGTCAACGGGGCAATTAGAAATGTTATGGAAAAACAACGATAAATGTGCTTTTATAGCTCAGTGTGTATTCTTACGGTCTCAGTATGCTCTCCTGTGAAATGTAGGCTATCGCAAACGCAAACCGAACGTTGAAACAACAGTTCCATTTGAAACAGAACTATTTCTCCGA